>VXBZ01009993.1:486314-522347 GCA_013399135.1 Heliornis fulica | reverse complement strand
AAAGCAGTGGGAGCTCCACAAAGGCCATATGTGCCCGCTGCCGCCGGTGATGAGGGCAGGCTGGGCGCAGGCAGGCAGAATGTTTGCCTAGGAGCCTTTGCTGGAAACCTGACACCCCGAGGGTGGCTACTGGGGCATCGCTCCAGCACAAACCAGTCCCACCAGAAGCCCTGGCTGCATTCGAAGGCCTAGCTCTTANGAGTTCCAACCCCCCTGCCACAGGCAGGGCCACCAACCTCCAGGCCTAGATCTAGACAAGGTTGCCCAGGGCCCCATCCAACCTGGCCTTGAACACCAGCCATTTAGAGTACCAAAGTCACCAAGAACAAATTCGTCCTTAAAATTATTCTCAGCTAGTGAATTATATCACTACAGCCAGTATGGGTTAAGAATTTAAGAAGCAACTCTGGAGAAAAAAAAAGAAAAATATTGGCAGTAGCAGGATTTTTGATTATGTGTCTGTACTTTAACACATGTCTGTATATTTTATGTGGGCATATTACACAAACTGCAGAAGTGTTTGCCAAAAAAAAATGATAAAAGTTTTAAAAAAAAAAAAAAAGAGGGCAGAACTAGGCCAGCTTTACTGCATAACTGATAGGTAGGCAAAAACTCTCTGAATTTATTCCACTGCTTATGAAAGCAAAAATCCCAGTTATTAATACAACTGTATCTGAAGTCATGTTCAAATACTGTTCTTTTGTAACAACCACTTAGAGAAGCAAAATATTCTCATATTAGAGTGAGAAAGTGAAACTATCCTGCAAGAGATTTAACTACAATTTCTATTTGACAATCTCTTTTTTCTCGTCCTGGAAGACAGATGAAAAGTTCTGATCCTGATTCCTGTAAAGACTAAGGCTTCTTTCTGCTGCTCTTGCAGAAAAAAAAAAAAAACCAAAACCTTGCTAAACAGGAAGTAAAAAGCATTTGAATCTATTTCAGAGGTGTTAGTGGGCATAAAATAAAAATGGGTGTCAGGTTGGATTATAATGAGACTTCATAACTCCACGACTGTATCACAGGGCTGTACACATTAATTTTATATTTATTCTCAGGCTTTATATTTATATTTTTATATTTAGATAACTTGTTTTCGCAACTTTCTGCAGTCATCAAAAGATCAAGATTGAAATGTAATGCCCTCTGATGTGGATAGGTACGATTTTGCAGTATTCTGTAAAAAGTAATCAAATATATACATATACAGACACAGTGTTGGACCAATGCTTCTAGTAAAATGGCTTTGAAAACTGTACTAGATAACGATTTTTTCCTTTCACAGAAAAACACGTTGTGGTACCTGAGAAATTCTGTTTCTAGAAGGAAAATAAAGTAACTGAAATAAGTTCTACATATATTTAATATAGCATGTTCAAGTAAAGGTTGTAGTTCTGTAGACATGACACCATTGGACAGCATGTTGCAGAAACACAACATAAACTGTAAGACAGCTTTATATTAGTTACTAATGCTAAAATTTTCCTGATCAGTTTTGTCCTAATTCTCCATAAAAAATGACATAAATCCATTGTTGGCAATGAAAATGGAATTTTATAATGAAAACTAGAGAATACACACAGATGAAACCTTTGAATGCTAGGCTTAAAATTAATTCACATTCTGACAGGGGAAACTTTCATGTAAATATATGTTCCCAGCCTAAAAGTGAGCAAAACACCAAGAGAGATGTAACAAAGCCTCCTTCCAAAGCGCTTTTGTAGGTACCGAGACCCACACATGGGAATCTAAGACACTGCAGAGCAATATAGTGCTGATGCGTTCAGGTACAGCTGCAGAAAATCACATGCAATGGAAGTGCTTGTTACATTCTGAGGTTAGAGCAGTTTGGTGCATTTTCTCACACATCTTAAACATCAAGATAAAACTGGATATAAATAGTCTAACCAGACAACAGCATTTTATAGCTATTGGTAATGTCACTACTGATGGCAGCCTACGAAATGCAAGGACAGAAAAGCACATCAATGGATGGTGGAGAAAGGGAGGTCAGCAAGGCAGCCTCTGACACAGAGGATTATGATTATATTTGCTAGCAACTGTTTTTAAGAGTGGGTTCTGAACTGCATGCTCTGTAAAATCCAGGCTTAGGAACCCCACCATTAAGAAGACACTTAGCACTAGAATTATAAAAGTAGCAAAATTTTACAGGTAGAAAACTTAGTACTGTAAAGAATCAATTAAAAAACCCTTATTTTTTATGAAGTATAAACCAGAAGTGACTCAAAGTTAGGCTACTGCAAAAAAGTTAACCAGCAGAATAAATGAAATCAGAACTGGCTAAGGAAAAAGAGTGAACAAAATTATTCCACTGCCTCTGGAAGGCAAAATATCTGATCAACTTGGAGATGATCTTACACCTCTCAAGTTCAATTTCACTAAAGATAAAAGCCTTTCAGACTTTCTTCTGTAAACAAAGATTAAGTATGTACAAAGTAACTATACAGAATTCACTTCATGCTTGAAATGATGTGCAAAAAATGCAAGAAAACTGCCCGACTAAGCACAGTATGAATTTTGAGAATAAAAAACTAAAGAAAGGAGAAAAAAGGTTGGTTTTGTTTTGGGTGTTTAAAGAAAAATTGAGAAATAAACAACAGCAAGAACCTTAAGAGTGAGCGAACCAGGTTGTTTATACACACAGTGTGTGTATATATATCTTACCGTGACTCACAGCAAGAAAAAGATAAAAAGAATAGCATTCCCTTGTGTGACTTAGATGTAAAGGACACAGAGGTCAATAGGTGGTTACAGCAGATCAATACACCCTGGTTTCACACAAGACATGCAGCTTCAGGCAGCAACACAAAAAATTCACTTGTTCAAAAAGCACTGTGGTATTTTCTCCTGCCTTGCAAAATACCCTGTGTCAATCTGATCTGATGAGAAGGGAAAACTGCCCTCTCCCTTCTACAGCAGGTCAGAATTTATAATGCAGAGTGAACCCATGGCTCCAGGAAGGTCACTCCTATGCTGAGGCTTACTATCAACTGAAGCTACCACCAGGGTTTCACTAAGGAGAGGTCTCCCAGCAGAGCCTCACTGATAACCTCCACCAGAAGCCAAATCATTCAAGTGACATAGCACTCCAAGGACGGGGAATTCATCAAGTCAGATGAATCAAGCTCTTACAATGAAGAGAAACAAGCAACAGTGTAAGACAAAAGTCACATACATGTAATTGCCCCAACTTCCACTTAGTTATCCCTTACTATGGTGATTGCTATGCAGACATCAACACTTGCTTGCAATAACCACACTGGAAATCAGCAAGCCATGAGACACCTCATGGTCACTCTGCTTAATAGTATCTTGAACTTTGTTCTCTTTGCACAGAAACAAACCAAACAAGTTGTCTTGGATAACTTTATTAACATTTTTATTTAAATTTATTTAAAAAAAAAAAAAACAAAAAACAAAAAGCAGGATGAGTTTAGTGGCAGTATAATGTGATAGACTGCCAAAGTAGAACACCCAAGGAAAACACGGGACTTTTGATATTTTCAACCCTGCCTGAAAATGAAGTCTTTACTAATGTTTTCTCGACTGGGATGAGAACAGTTTTCTAGCTCTCTGACAGCATAGTCAGAGAAAAGTCTCATTAAATGCATGCATAATACATGGGACAATTAAATACATGTCTTTAAAATAATTTGATATAAGGAAGAGAGGCACATTTATATATTTATTACTTGGTAAACGATACCCATCTCTCAAGGTACTAAAACTGACCAAAGAAAAACTGATTAATTTTAGTAGCTTTCAGACAAGTACCCAATTCAAAAAGTGGAAAGACCGTGAAAATCATATTTTAATTTCAGAGTTTATCATAAATAATTGACAGAGCATCTTAACTTCTACAGCACTAACTCAGTATCTATGGATTAAAATCTTACTTGATAAACATATTGCAGTCTCTTCCAACTTTGATTCTAAGAAATGGCATTAGACTCAAGTACCTAACAAGGATATAGTGCCATTACAGTTATACTGCATAATTTATCATTTTGCCACACTCCAAGGATAAGTACCCATGCACAGACACTCAGTCTGCCTGTATATTATTTTATACTCTACCTTGTCTTATATTCTCAGTTAACTAAGCACCCTCATTTTACATTACCTGGATCTACTTGGGGGTTTTTAGCATTCTTTTGCTATCTGAGTTTTCTTGAAAGCCATGGGGAATTGGACTCTCCTCACCCCATGCAAACTCTAATTTCAGTCATAAAAAATTGCTTCAGCTGTAAGCTTTCCAGTCATGAACTTGTAAATCTATATTCTATATGAATACTGGCTAGGCATTTGAGATATATATTACAAAAAAAAACCCAAACAAAATAAAAAAAAAAACCACCCCATTTTTAATTTCTAGTCTGACCATTAGCAAAATTATCTTCTGCACTTAAAAAGAGTATGAAGTACATAATTTGTATTGTTTGAAATAACTTTTTGTCAATGAAGTCAGAATCCTTACAACATTTATAAAGAAATGTGCTTTTATATCCATTTTAACATACCATGGTGGAACAGTCATAAGAAAATTACTCTTCTGAATGTAGCAAGCAGACATCTACAAAGAAGTTGCATCAAACTGCAGAAGGTCAGTCTCCTAATCTGGCAAGAAATATGGCAAGTATGCCATACTAAATTACCAAAAGGGTGGAGGTTTGCTTTGTTTTCAAAGTTCACTAAAAATACAATGACCCTGGACTACAGGGATGTTCCATTAACATTTAATTTAAACCTTTTCATGCTGTGGATACTGCATCAACGCAGTAGTCCACAATGCCTCACTAAGCAAACTGAATGACACTTTTTGCTGTGAGTAAATAATGAAGAGTAGTGTGTGTTGGAAGGTTTTCTTTAAAAGCCTTATGATATCATAGGACAAACTTGTCTTCACCAAAATTAATTTTCCAATCATGAAATTAAATCCTAAAAACGTGTCATAAGATTAGGTTTTAAATATTGTAGTTCAGAAAGGGTATTAACTCTTTTCACTAAATGCATAATGATCCCCTGAGCCAGCTCGGCAGTTACATAATTTAAGGGAATAATTGGTATTCCTTTTTACCACATTTCATGTGTAATGACAGCACTGAAGCTGCCAGGTACACCCACTCATTGCTTAGCAACACCTTAAGGGAGAACAGAAGCAATTCAAAGTTTGAGAAAGCAGCCCTTTAAAATACAGTAGTAACTTTTCAAAGGTGAGGTGTTTCGAGTTAGCTCTGTAAAGTGTGTAAGAATGGGAGAATGTACCACGGAGACTGGAGAAAAGGGACAAAGGTGCTGAGAACTGAATTTCCACAACTCCTGCTACAAGTCACACAGTGCTGAAGGAGCTGCTAAAACTCCTCATCTGCTCAAAGCAAGCACTTCTAAACAGGGAACGAAAGGCTAAAAAAGCAGCTTCCTCCCATGGATGGGACAAGAAGGGAAGAGATTTTCTATGTCTTTTAAAAGAGCAAATCCTTTCCTCCACTCCGCTGTTTGTTCCCCTGCCCTGGCAGGCAATAGGATTGCCAAGTTTATAATTACCAGCAGGCAGCCATGCTCCACAGCATGCTACTTCTCCACACCTACGGCAGGTCTGTTACAGGAGAGGAATAGTGGAGCCCAATACACTCATCCTTGCTATTCTTCTGTTGGAACTGTATCCTATTAAGCGTATTTGGCACATTTTCTCCCTAGAGTGAGCTCCCAGTGGCTGCTTTGGCTGTTGACACCCATTGTCTCTACTTCGTCCTAGAAATACCTTGGACAAAATACTAAGTTTGCACATCTATAAAGGATTAGAGAGCAATGGAGTTACAAAATTAAGGAGGTAAAAGCATTTTCAGACAACTAACCTGTCTGTATTCCACTTAGTCTCCTAACATGTATCTATGGCTCTGTTTACTTTTTGATCCACATTGTGTCAATTACAAAGCTCTCAATCATATTTAAATCAGAACAATCCTTTTTCGAGATTAAGCCCTATGAAGGGGAAGCAACTCATCTGGTTATTAACTACCAAATTTAATACATGCTTCACTGACAGGGAAAATAGTTATGCTAAATTCCATTAATCAAGTTGCCACCAAATGATTAGGGCATAAACCTCCTGCATCATTACAGGCTAGAAAATGAAGTTACGACAGACCCATGATCAGTCAAAAGAGTGAGTGATGCATCTCCTTGGGAACTTTAATTCATTCTTTCTGAAAAAAGCTCTTCCGTGGCAACAAAGACACCTCATGGCTTCACTCCAAATCCCTGCTGAAGTTAGATTTGACACAGTAAATTAGGTGCATACAGCAGCAACATCTGGCTCTAGAGACCCGATGAACAAAATCACTACAGCACTTAGAATACTCTGCTGGAATTAAAACAGGCTGTGTGAGAAACACACATTTTACAACTTTTAGGAAATACATACTTGAACTTTGGTCACAAAAGCTTATACACATCACCTCATGAACAGGAAGGTGATCTTACAGCCTAAACACACTCAAAATTTATTTTTTGAAAGTATACATTTATGCTTTCTAACTGCAAGACATGTCACGTGCAATTCTTTTGTTCGTTTTTTTTACTAATAGCTTCCCCGAAATCAGAATCCCAAAAGCAGGGTAGAAAGGTAAGGCAATAGTAAACAATCCCAATAATAATCTATGTTAGTAAATACATTGTGAAATTCATCAAACAGATTTATCAGCTTTAGAGTCATAAATATGCATCATAGGGTCGACTCAAGACAACTACTAAGTAAGTGCTGGTACTGGTTTGGCAGCACAAACAGCTTGTAAAGCAGTCAGTTAAGGCAAGCTACACTTTCCTTTAAAAAAAAAATTAAACATAACTAACATGCAGATAAATCTGAGTACATTTTTTTTGTGAGTTCAAGAGCTGACAAGCAGAACTTCAACTATTTTGTGCATCAGGAGAAGGAAAATTAGAGGCTTCAAGGTTCACTGGGTTTTCTGTTTCTGAACTTTTAAAATATTTGGATTTTTCTTATTTAGCTTCTCTGTCTTATGTCATAACTTTTTTTTTAATCTCTATCTCCACTGAAAGCAAAGAGAACAATTTAATTTTTTTTATAACTGAAGTTAATCAGTGTTACAGGTAATGTAAAAAAGCCTTAAAAACCTAGGTTCTGATCAAGGACTGCAAATGTTCAATGCTGTTAAACTGTTTTATAGCCGACACAAAAATGGAAGCATCACGCTCATTTTCATTGCCTAGAACTCAAACACATGGAAGAAACATTAGAGAAACCTCAACATGTAGGAGGGACAATTCTGCCATTCATATCTTTTTCAGAGAGACAAAAATGAAAAAGTATAGCACTACACCTCGCATTAAAGAATAAAGTCCAAATTGCACAGATCCTTCAAAAATGCCTTTGTTTCTGACTGAAAACAAGTTTCTAAATCACTACGGAAAGCAGAGACAAGCCTCATCCATTGACCCTAAATTTTAAGTAAATAAGACTTTGCCTTTCAGAAGGCATCCAGGGAGCCTGTCACCATATATTTTCTTGTCGCTGGATTTTAAATATTATCTTCATTAAAGTTTCCAACAACCATTTCCAAGGAAATGGTATAAACTTATAAGTAACAGGATGTTTTTGAGCAGTCATTCCTGTTGCACTGCTGATCTTTCTGACATCTCTCACAGCAAGAAATGGCCTCTGCTGCACTGTGTGACTGCCTGACCTACCATCTTTGCTTTAGACAGGTTGTTTTTCTCTCTGTTCCCCCCCCCCCCTTTTGCCTTTTAATTGTGAAAGAATTCAGTCCTGAAAGTGATTTCCAGCATTTACTGGAGTGAGAAATCAATGTAGTCTCGGTAAGAAGCACCTATTTAGTTGCATCTTCCAAAGTCATACTATAGAGCTCCTAGATAATGTATTTTAAAAGTTGCTACACATGATTACTAGTAGAAAATTTATGTTTGCTTCTTTAAATTGTCAAATTAGCAAAAAATGCTTTTTTTTTTGGATATTCATTTCTTTTTACCTTTCAGTACAGTGCACAGCCTCCAGTCTTGTCTTTTTTTCATTGGCACATGCAGGAGAGAGAGGAAGGTGCTTGGCCCAACTCCACCCTTAATTAGTCTCATGAGAGAGCTCTGAGCTCAAAAGGGTTGGATGAACATGACAAAAAACTGAAATCTGCCTTAATGCCTGGTTTATAAACTTGCTTTCTATTTGATAACTTACTCCGGTCACTACAGTCAGTGTACCAGACTTTTTGGCTAATGGCTACTCAGTACACAACACAGAAAAGCAGATGGATGCCAAAGATAAATTCTGTGACATCTATAGAATTCATCTTTGCCATCTGTAGCACTCCTGAAGTCAGCCCTCCCACCTCCCAAATACAGAAAAATATTAAAAAAAGAGCAGTGTCTGATAGGGGTGTTGCTAGGACCAGCTCCTTTCAAGAATCCCAAACCTGTCGCAGGATGGAGGAGAGCTAGGATGGATATTCTCAAACTCACCAAGCTGTTGGGAGTAATTAAAGTTTCAAAGGAAACACACACACAGAAGGCTTAAAAACTGGAGCAAATCTGTTTAATTTGAGAGAAGAGAGAAGGAACACAGGGAATAGAAAAGCCTTAATCATCCTCTTGTATATGCTCAAAACCAAAGCCAAGAGCAAAGGCCAAATGGGCTGTGTGTACGTACCATCTCTGCCAGCCCCAACGCCAGCCCTGTGCAACAGGTCGATGCGTGCAATGAACGCTGTCGCCTCACTCTCTGGTGGCACTGTCCCTCCTTAGTCTGAGGTAAGCCAGGCCTGGGAATCGAGGTGCTCAGGGGAACGGACAGGCATGCATGACGGGAGGCTGCTAAGGGCTGTTAGCACGCTCACACAGAGGAGCTCGGAACTGGCTGCTGGATTTCTCAGTGCTATGGATGCAAGCACGCTTTTCTTTTGAAATATCCCATCCAAGAGAAGTTATTAAGCACTGAACCACATTTCCTCACAGAAGGTTTATTATCTTTCTGCATACTGTGCCATTTTGTCAACTAAGAGGCTCACATTGAGATCTTATCAGTAGCCTGTTGACAAAAGCAAAGAGCATTTACAATTGAAATTATGATAATATAATCTTTACTCTTGAAATAAAATGTAAGCTGCATTATCCATAACTGCAGCTTTAGCTTTGGCCCAAACAAGAAGCTTATTGAAATGCAATGTGCCTAAGGCTTCTCTAGCCCCATTTTATTACTAGTTTCTTTTCAAGAAACAAATAGGCTTTCCAGATTTATTCAGGCAAAGATTTCATTGTTTAACATTGGTCAGAAGCTCCATTTCCCCTGAATTATTGCATGCTTTCATTCTCATTTAATTCTCATTTAAAGTCAAGGGGTCCACCCACTTTTCAGAAGTGCCTGAGTTTGTGCTGCAGGAAGGAAGCTGAAGATTTGCACATAACAGCAGAGGATGAAGGTGAGAGTCAGCTTTACAAGGACATAAGAACACTGAGTTACTTATAGCATCCGCAACTCAGCTCAAAATGACTTTTAATCAGGTAGTGACTTCTTGAATGTACTTTTGGTTTTTCAGAGCTTCACACATACTGCTCATCACTGAAAAACTACTGCCAGCATACAGGAAAATTTGAGGAAAAAGAAATTTTTAAAACATCCACTGCTTTATATTCATTTATGTTTTAAAAAGAACTGGAACTGAAAACTTATAGAAAGATTTCCATTTAGTGAGGATTTAGATAAAACTGCAATTTTAAGTATGAGTAAGAAAAAAAATACATTTGGCAGTCATGCTGTTAAGTAAGAAATATGCCAGCCTGTTATAGATGTGATAGCATTTCATCCCCGTAGGATCAAATCTTGTTGGCTTTTCTGCATGTTTGAAGTTCCAATAGATTTTACTGGGGGGCGAGGAAGCACACACACTAAAACCATAACCCAACAAGAATTTCTATTAAGTTGTGGGAGTGGGAGAACCCACTGCATATTCATCTCTGCACGGAATAAGTAAGTACTAAAACGAACTTCCTGCAGGTGACCAACAAAGAGCAAGAGAGAGCGCACCAGTATGGGAGTTATCACCTATGATGAGCATACACATTTCAAACATGCTGATCTATCAGCTGTGAAGGGCAGAGGCACTTGTCCCTTGACTTTCCCCCAAGCTGTGGCACACCACAGGGCTGAGAACCAAGCCGTCCAGAGCCATGTGTATTCCCAGATCAGTTTTCTTCTGGTGTGAGAGTTTTCACTTCAGAAGTCTGTGCCTAATGAATCATTCACTGGTAACATGAAGAAGTTTCAACATGGCAAAAGATAACTCATTGTAAAATACGCAAAATGAAGAAGCACCTTGAAGGAGAAAGTGAAAAGAAAAAAAACCCAAACACAAATCCTATTCAGCTGAAGAAAACCGCTCTGTTTTTGGTGTATTCAGTAGAACCAAGCAGCACAAATTTCAAGGCAGAAAGTATGGGGAAAATATGCAAGCTGCATTTCTCTCAAATCCTTCTTCATTGCATTTTGCTTGTCCTGCAGCTACCTATAGAAACACAGTCTGTGTGTGGTGACCTGCCCGACATATTGAGCTATATTACTCTGCTTACTTTAAGAAAAAAAAACTGAAAAAAGCCCTAAAGTTGACTTTATGCTTACTAATGCAAGATGAAAATTATGAACTTAGCTTCCTAGACACTTTTTCCTTGAAAAGCAAGCAAGGCATAGTCAGACACCTCAGCCTTTTCAGGTTGCTGGCATTTCCCATAGGTGCTGTCTGTCATCACAGACCAACTCCAAACTGCTCTCTGACACTCCTCAATAACTACCAAGGACTAAACAATACCCACATATTTGTGTGTACATGGTTATTCTCTCTGCTGTGTTTCTCACTCATACCTAAAAAGGGAGTATACAAAGAGCAAACAGATCTGTAAAGGAGTAGATCTGTTAAAAAACAACCTTGGATCATTTGTCAAGGCAGCTGAGTACTTGTGGCTCCCCTTGAGACCATGGATCTTAAAGGCAATAATCATCTCAGCAAAGCCTAGTGTTTACATAGCTAAAGCAAATACAAGCTAAAGCCCACCCACAAGGAAAGGAAGCTCATCAAAGAATGATATTCTATAGCTCCAAAAAGTCACTGCAAATGACAAATACTTCTATTGTGTCCTACAGACAGAAAAAACAGCTTCCAAAACCAGAGAACCGTCACTGTTCTTACTGCAACTAAGCACCTACTAAAGGAATCTCTCCCCTGCAAGTGGTTGTGCAATGTCCTCTAGTAGGGGATAAAAGCCTTATTTTCTGCTCTCACAACTCCCTTGGGGAGCAAAGCATTACAGTGGCTCTGGTCATCAGAGTTTAAGGAACATGTAAATTTGAAACTGCATGAAGAAGTTCTGAACTCAGAACTACCTTGGGGTCCTACTGAACTTAGGAACAGAGCACAGTTCAGTCATTTTAAAATATGTATGAATTACACAAAGTAGGCGAGACCATCAGACCCCCTCACACACACTCTTCCGCTGAAACCTATGCTGTTTGTGACAGAAACTGTGGTATTTCCGTACAGCATTCACCAAACCAAATACAAAACGGCTTCCTCAGGAATAGCAAAACACATTCAAGACAGGCCTTTTGCCTCTAATGCTTAACTTGTACTCTACAGACTTCTACAGAGTAGCAGGAAATGGATCAGTGATGGGAACACAACACACTACTCATTGCTGAGAGGGGGGATTCAGGAGGGACGGCAGCGTTAAAACATTTAACTTTAAAACCCATACACTTGTGCGGAGACATATCTGTCTTACAGAGGACCAGAAAATAAGGCACATCATTCATGAGTAGTAGATTTTTAAGCTTAATTTTTCTCTGTATGACTGCTTTCTGTCTGTCTAGGACAGCAGAGGAGAGAAGCATTTGCAATTTTGGTCTAAGGTCTTCAGGGAAAGAGGCTCTGCCCTACTTTGAGAATAGAAGTTGCTGAGGCAAATTAGGTCTCTGACAGGGATAAAATGAAGTTCCACTGTTAGCACAAAGGAGTTCCCATTGATTTTGGCGTCTTTCAGCTGATGTAAATAATCAAGTAACCATAAATTTGACAAGGAATAATTGCTGCCTTGTCCATTACACAGTGTACTCAAAAAGGTATTTAAAATCACCTTGATCAGAGGGAAAAGGAGAAAAGAAAGCCAAGCTCAGACAGTTCTTCTCCTTCATTAAGCTCCATTCTACAATGTCACCTGCAACCACACAATCATCTTTCAGGGAAAGGGGAAAAAAGTTTGGTGGCCTGAGCAGTAGGTTTGAAATTCCATGCTCTGACAAGGTCAATAGACTCTTAATTCTGCCAAAAAAGGAATTTATGAAGTTTCATTTAATCTGCAGACAAGCTCATCTGAAGCAAAGGTGATCTGCGAGCAGCAGACCCAGTGATGCGTGGCTCCCAAGAGATTTGTCTCCAGTTCAGCTTCCACATGGCTTCCCTGAGCCCTGATCCGAGTTCAGCTCACGCTCTTGCAGCCTTTGTTAGTGACACAAGACTGAGTTTTCTTTAACCCCCTGTCCTGTATGCACAGGACTTTTTTCACCAGTCATCTCTATTTCAGCCTGGACCGGCAGTACTGCAGTTACATTAAAGCAGCCCAAGAGGCATCTTCTCTATCGAGACAGGGTTACTAAAGGCTAAGGCAGCAAACACCTTTTCCTTAAGTGCCATGCCACAGGCATCCCCCCAGACCAGAACAATTCACTACTACACTGGATCTAACATCCATGCAGAAAGATTGCAGCAACTAAATACATCTTCTCTGGACAGAGACTCTCACTACAACCACTTAGAAATTATTTTGGCTTCAGAACATGCAAATAATCTCTTGCTGGCTATGAAATTACTCCCACTTCTAGAAGGTTGTCGAGTGCCCTTGCACAAAATGTGAGTGTAACCTTCTTAAGTCATGCAAACAAACGTCAGGAAGGTATACTACAAATAAAGGGAGCACAACAATTACCTCTGTTATTTTGAGCACCTACAGACTTCAAGCCCCTTTTTCTTCAAACAAATATGATGTCTTGAGTTTTGCATAATGATAAGCTTGCCTTTAAACTTACAAAACGGAGTTTAAAACAGTTGCTGCAAAAAGAGTTGGAAATCAATACTTATGTTTTCTGCAGATGAGTCTGAGCAAGAGGATTCTTAGCAAACCTGCAAAGGTCAGTCTCTGCTAAAAGGACTACATTCACTAAAAATCACAACCATCATCACCCTCTTTTTTTGGTTTGGTTTGTTGTTTGTTTTGGGTTTTTTAGTGTTGGTTTTTTTTGTTGTTTGGTTGGTTTTTTGTTTTTTTTAAGTAACTGGGTTCTGCTTTGATATTTCAATTGAAATGCAAAACCTCCCTCTCCCTCCCCACCCCCCCATTAAGTACATAATGTGGTTACTGGAGAAAATGCCAAGTGCTTGCACACCTAAAACCAGTTTGAGTTATTGTTAATTAATATAGCAGTATTGGTGAACTGCTAAAAGGAAGGAAGGGAGAACCAGAACCCTTCTTAGAATAAAAGAAGCCCATCATTATTTTATGAAACACACTTAGGGAATTGAGAAGATTTTATACTTGTTTTAGCTGTTGCTTCAATATCTTTGAAAAGAACAAAAGGTAGAGAAAAGCTGTACTGATCTCAGATGAGTTCAAGTAGTATAATAAAAAACCCCACTTCCACTTGTCAAGAAAAGAAGAGCAACATATGTTTACACCAGCTTTTCTGCTAGAAAGCAGTAATGTCTGCAAAACACACACTTATAGCACATTTTAGCTTACAATTATAAATTAAACCTAAAGGTCAGTGAGAAGAAAGGTACCAGGTTGAAAGTCTGCCAGACAAGCTCATCTTCCAATTTGCATCACCAACTCTTCCATAAAAAAACCACAAAGAAACCCCCAAAACCCCAAATACAGCCACATCAGTATGGCAGTTAAACAAAGCACTAGGTGAAGATATGCAGAAAAGAAATGCAAGAGAGAGGAGACATAAGTATGAATGACACCTGCTTCATTTTCAGTGCTTGACATCGTTTTCCTGAGAGATGTTGTCGTATCTCAGATCAGTCTCTGTTCCTCAAGATCTGGCTGCATCAAACAAGAACCATTCAGCTACTGCAATTGGTTGCCACATGCAAAGTACTCTGACATCTGTGGATGGAGTATCACTACCACTGCTGCTTGTATTAAAGCAGGAGATGAGGGAGTAAGATGCTCATGAAGGCTTGGGGTGCTACATTTTTGGTATGTCTGAAGAGACTACTGTTATGGTAGAAAACTCATAAAAGAAAGCAAATTTGGCCCAAAAGATTTTCCTGTTAACAAGAAAAAAAGGACTCCAAGGGAAGAGACCAGCCAAAGCTACTGAACAAGAATGGCATTTATTATGATGTATACCATTTAACAGTGACATTCTAAAAAAAAAAAAAACAAAAACAAAACAGGAAACCCACTTAGTCCCTTGACCCTTACAAAACAGGGATATTTATACAGAGGTTTTTTAGCTATTTCCTCCTGCGTTTAATTTATATTTTGATACTTTTACAAGTGTGGCGTGACATTGTACTGACTGTTAATTTGCTGAAAGTCAATACCCACTGAACACACATGACCCTTTTGACTGTTGCTTTCTTTTTTCAGAACGGAAAATATGGTTATGCTGATACGCGCTTTCCTGCCACAATGAAAATAAAACATCCAAACATCACACCCATGCTGCATAAACCGCAGACAGTGAACACCATATTTCCCATGTCATCATCTGCTGATGTTCTGGATGGCTAGATAAGCATCTGGCCTTGTCTATACCACACTATGATTTTTTTTTTTTTTTTTNNNTTTTTTTTTTTTTTTATATCCACCTGCAAAATCTATAGTAATAACAGTGGCAACACTGAAAAAATAATCCTTCAAAAATGCACAGAAAAATGCTAAATTGGTACTGCTATCCACATGAAAGCACACACAGAATAACATATGAGCATTCTTCGAAATACCAAAAATCATCCTAATCTGTTCATCTTTAACAGATTCACCTAAAACACAGTCCACAGTATGGCAGCTTTAATAGAAATAAGGATCTTGTGTGGAAAAACTGCTGAAACAACTGCAACAAGATACTTCTCCTTTACCAGTGTGCTATATAGGAACTGAGAAATTGTAAATTGATGTCTAAAAAGACCCCCCTGGACAAATGCAACCCAGTGTTTTTAAGGAATCAAAGGTGAGTATTGCAACACAAGGACTTAAAAAGTAGATCAGCTCCACCAACTGTTAAGATATTAAATGAATAAAATTCAGCTGGCAGACCTTCAACCTATTAAAAAAAAAAAAAAAACATTATATTGATAGCATCTATGCAACCATTCATAAAAAGAGTGACCAAACAACCTCTGTTGGTACTGTCTGCGGGCTAACTTGTCTGGCTGACTCTTGGTATTCCAAATTGAAAAACTAATTTTTGTTGATATGGAACTAGCAAATACCTGCAGTGAGTCAAAAGGCAAAACCCAATCAAAATACTATTTGGCACATGACTAGCACAAGTTGTGAGGATTCATATCTATGCAATGTTTTTCTATATGCAAAATATAAAGGATTAATTGCTATTTTTTAATAAGAAACACACTCTTACAATCTATTGTAACCCACTACAGATTCTGTAAAGAATTAAAGGGACTTCTCTTACAAAGTTCTTTATTCACTTTAGATGCTATGTCCTTAAAATTTATTACAGGTTAAATTACCACCTTGTTCATGCAAAAGCCTTTCAATCATTACTGCGACTTTGCCAATACTGGTTTCATTATTCATGTCTCTTTTTAAAGGTACCTTATTTTTGTTGAAGTTAATCCCACTGGTATTTAATAGCCTAATCAGATTAATCTTGATTTTACTATTTTTACAAATTTTTACCTATAATCCATTTGTTCAATTAAACTCCTGGAAAAAAAAGATATAAAACCATTTTGCTGCAGAAGCTACAAGCTGAACTTTTTAATCTTTAAAACTACTTTGTTCTTATCAAGCGCTTTTGCTCATTTCAGGGGAAAAAAATCTGCTTTAGCATTTGAGATTAATTGATTATATGGTACAGAAACTGTCTGCAATCAGCTGTACCATTAATTGTACTCTACTACTCTGAAAAGAAATAAAATATCCTCTAAGGCAATCAATGGGAAGCTGTGTATCCTGACACAGAATAGCATCAGTAGCCAATATAAGTGGTCATTGAAATGTTCACTTGTCATTGTAAGAACCTGTAAGTAACTCTCTCCAGATGTCTCTAGACATTTTTGTTTTATGTAAAAATACTAACCACATCACCACATTTGTGCACATTTTAGCGCAGACACAGTAGATCTATACTGGTCCTACTGAAGATTATTACACTTGCAGCAAAGATGCATTCTGAACACAATTTTTCATTCCTGTAGGTTCTTCATATTTTTAAATTGGAAGCTGTCCCTATTCCTCCACAGCATCTTTTATTTAACAACTGTTTTTCAATTTTGGCAAGTGTAGCACTTGGATCTCCATATACTAAGATTTCATAATAAATGAAAGAAAGAAATGAAAGAATACAAAATCTAAGTTACTTGCAGCAGGCTTCACTATGTTCAGAGCTTTCTCCCCATAGAATCAGATAATGAGACTATTTTCAGTAACAGACAGAATTTTAGTAAATCACTTAAGGGTATCTGCACCTATTAAGCTGCTGCCAGTAACATGCTGAATACTGGAAGACTGTAGCTTTAGGTTGTCTTATTAACAGAAGCTTCTCATTTGATCTCTCCTTTAGCAAAGTTGTTGAGCAAAATCTCCTTGAAAATCCATATAATTTGAAGTACACTCTAGGGATTCTAAATCCAAACCAAATTAAGTATCACACACATAGAAAGTATATCAAATGGCATCAAGAATGCTGCTGCTTTATTAAGGGCTGTAGACCAAACTTAAAATTGTTATTAACGTCCTCCTCTCCCCAAAGAGTCACTGCACTTACTTAGGCGGCCTCATCTGTGTATCAACCTGTTTTGGACAAAGTTTTAACCATAGCTTATAGCACAATTTGAATTTTCCCATTCTGAGATATCCAAAACGTTCAGCACTTACACTGCCATGACATACCCAAACCTATTGCATTCAGTTAATCAGACAAAAATGTCCTGTCTGAAGAAGTCACCAATTCCCATTGTTTCTAACGGAGGAGGAGGAGGCACAAAGGTTGACTCATGCCATCAGAACACACAGGGGATGGGTTCATTCATTGAGAGATGGGAAAAACCCATGTCTTACAACAACCCCTTTGAGCAGCCTCCAGCAAGCATCCCTCTCTTAGGAAACAGAAGCTGCCAGACACACTGGAAGAGAGAAGTTCTTACTGGAAATCTCTGTAGAAATTCTCTAGAGTGAAGAATGTCTGGAATACTATGAGAAACTTAAACCTAATAAACAAAACAACTTTCAAATTACAGTTGCTTAATGTATTTAAGTAACTGTATTAGTCGATCAAATATTTTTTTGGAACAAAACCAAGAAAGAAGTCATGCCAGATGCTGTGTTTTACTTGCTTTTCAAATATTTACAACCAAGTCTGAAGTACTAACTGAATATACGAACTTTCAAAAGGTGTATTTTGTGAAAGAATAAATAAAATAAATAATTCCATTTGAGATCTACTCTGGTATGCAAATAGGTAGGGGTACTATCAAAGAACTTACTGGAGGAGGCACTCTTTTATGGGTTTTAAAGGTAATGTAGCATTTTCAGAAGACTTTCACTTACCAGTCTACTTTTTAAAGTTATAACTGTAAAATACTAGCCCTAATAATAAATTACAACTGAAAATTTAAAGCAAAGGTAAAGGTGTTACTTAACACTGACAACACTTCAAACTATTTTCAGATTTCTCCCAGCAGTGGGCAAATTTTTGGTCTTAGAATGATGAGGATTCTACAGACCATGCACCATGTTAAATATGTGATAGATTTGAGAATCAAGCAAGGGAGAGAAGGTTCAGGAAGCGTGGTCTCCTGACAAAAGAGTGGGTATTGACAGAAGGACATAGAGATGATTAAGTGGCACGTACAAACTACTTCACTTCTTTGAATTACTAATGAAATACAAAACATCTGCCCCTTTACTGGCTTCTGTTTAAGGCTGCTTTTTTTTTTTTAAGTCTCAATTACCCTGACGTAATTGCTATGCGCCATATCCACTGAGAAGAGTTTTCTTGGCTGTCCTTTCCCTCGTTTAGCCACAGTGATTGATGACCCTGGAAGAGAGACCCTGCAGAAATTGGGGAACATTACTGACCTCAGGCTGGAATACAAATGCCTCTATAGGAACTAGCGATGTAAGTCGTTTTGATCGAAACTGGGAAGACCGCACTTGAGTGTGCCTACAGCAAATCCTGGCAATGCCATCTGGCAAGCATGGGCCAAAAGGGCAGCTGAAAGCTTCTCCACTTAGAGCTGTTGGAAGCAAGACACAATGGAGGCAGAGTGGGATAAATTAAAATGAGGAAAGAAAAGATGCAACTGATCCAAGCGCCTAGTATCACTAAAAGCAAGAGTATTTCTGGACAACATTGTTCCACTTATTCAGAAAAAGCAGCGTGATCTGATATTTAAAGAACACATACAAAGGGGAAGGAAAAGTACAAAATGGCAGGAGTCCAAGGCATCAGGCAGCCATCAGCCAGCAACACTGGAAATTAAGGAATTTCCATGCAGCACTGAAATAAGGAGGAGGAATTATTTATTGAAATAACCAGCTTTTCAAAGGGCTTTTAGAAAGGATGGTTACCTCTCCTATCCCAGTACATGAAAGATATTTTGCGCTCATGATCACTGACGATCTAAGATATATAGCAGGCCTGGGCATAGGAATGTTTCTCACTGATGGAAGCAGTGTATTTTGGGAACACACCCAAAGCAAGGATGATTACGATAATGTAAGTTAATTCAGAGGAAAGAATTTCCACTTAATTTTCAACTGTACAGTAACAGTCTCTGTTCAATCTGACCAGTATAAACGGTGACTTACCAACAGTTTGTTCTTTAACGTAAATTCCAGATCTGTATTTTCCACAAAAAAAAAGAGAAAAAACCTCCTGCCTTTTTTCCCACGCTGCGAGTTATTACACTGCTACATTCATTCACAATACTGTGAGAACCCCTGGGAGTTTTCTTATCAGTCCTGCAGTACCGCATGATCTTGCAATGCAAAACCCCTTCAGAAAAAAAATTTCCTTTGAAAGTGACTGCAGACAAAAAAAACCAGCAGCAACTTCAAAGTTCTCCAATTAAACAAGGACTACAGAAAATACAGTTGTCTGCTTTTACAGACAAGCCACCTTGCCTAACTGATGCTCATCATGAGGGCATCAGTAAATATAGCAATTCAAAGGAGTGCTACCTGTGATGTTTAATATATTTATTTAAAAATACTGAATTTGTAAAAATCTTTGCAACTAAAAAATCCCTAAAACACAAGTTTTAAATAAGACAAAGAGATTCCAAGGATAGTGTCAGCTCAGGTTCCTCAGTCTTAACCAGCTGGTCTAAGCATACTTGAGATATCCCTGTGTAGTCCAGCTTTCAAGTCAAACATCAAAAAGTCACAGAATGTCAGGAGTTGAAAGGGACCCCGAAAGATCATCTAGTCCAAACCCCCCTGCCTAGGATCACCTAGATTAAGTCACACTGGTCAGCCTCACTTCCATCCCAGGAAAGGTGATGGAAGACTTGTCCTTGGTGCTGTCTCCAGGCACATCAAGGACAAGAGGGTTGTTAGGAGCAGTCAGCATGGTTTTACCAAGGGGAGGTCATGCTTGACTGCCCTAATAGCCTTTTATGAAGATATAACCAGTTGGATGGATGATGGCAAGGCAGTTGATGTGGTTTTTCAGTAAGGCGTTTGACACTGTCATATACATATATACGACATTTATTAAAATTCTATTCATTGTAGTGTGTTACTCAAAACCAACTCAAGAGTCATCCACACTTTTTTGTTTTCATTCAAATTATGTGTATAGTGACCTGCATGCTATGCCCAAACCACTGATGAAAACTGGGCTACACAGGGCACTCACATCTCAAGGACCTTCTGTAACAGAAGCACAGAGAAAAGCATCTTCTTCACACATTGATAACCTATTTTCTGAATTGTCAGCAGTGGACTATACCCATTAAAAGACAGAGATGAGTAAAATGGAAATAATATAAAGGATGCTTAAATCAAATGAATTGGTAGAAACAGCTAGAGTACTGATTTACAGATTAAAGACAAAAGGCAAAGAAATCCAAAAGAGAAAAGGAAAGGCAAGAAGTAGTGCAGGATGGGGGTTTTATATTATTTCCTGCTTGGTTAAGATTTAAAAAAAACATATAAGCCTTTATAAAATACTACACAGCAAAATGTTATAAACCAAGTTATTGTTGGGGGAGGTTATAAAAATGAATTATAGAAATGATTGAAGACACAAAGAAAAAATATGCTCCTGCTCTGATATGTTTTTTATTACACTATTACTGGAAAATTTTGCTATGTAGCCTGGTTAGATGTAGTGAATTTGCCAATGCTGTAAGCCCACTGCCAAATGAAATGATCATACATCAACATTTATAAGAATTGTGTAAATTTGCAACAGATCTACAAAGGTAGTTCACTGCAGCAAGACAAAATCAGGTATTAAGTGATTTCTGTATTCCACACATTCAGCTGGTTGCTGAAATAAGCAGTTTTAGCACAACTCAAGACTACACAAAAGATGATTACACAAAGCCAGCTGTGGTTTTTGTGGGGGGAGCAGGAATGTTAACTACAGAAGCTTAAAAAAAATAATATTAAAAACAGCCTTTAACATGATCAAATTTGAATACAACCAGAGCTGAACTCTGTGTTTTGGCCCATTCCTCACTTCACCAGCACCTGGGTACTTTCTCAGCAGGGTATGGGGCTCTGCCAGCCCAGGAGCACCCTGGCCCTACTTGACATCCTCCCTTGCCCTTAGTCTGCCTTCAGCACAGACTGGGAGAGGGTAGGAAAGTTAACAACAGTGGCAAGTACTGAGCGATAGCAGAAAAGCTACTGAAGTTAACCATACTGTGAAGAACGAATGTTTTGCATTCCTATATGAGAGGAATGCCATTCAGAGTTATAATTACTTTGTCAACAAAGAGAGAAAATCTTTACTGCTAATGCAAGATGTGGAATGGAAGCAAGCAGCATCTGCAAAGGCAGCCCCAGTCAGTCATGCCAGAGATCAAGCAAAGTCAAGAGTCAGGCAGGAACACATGACTTACAAAACAAAAGCTGGCATTGCAAAGGAAGGAAAAAAAAAAGTATAAAAAGTGAGAGAATATTTTGAATGCTCCTAATGCATTTAATGTGAATCTGGAAAAAGTATAATAGAAACAATAGTTCCTTGTCACTGCATAAATTCCACATGTGAGCTTCTGAATCATATTAAAAAGAAAAGACCTCTTTCAGAACATAAAATACAGTTTCTACTACCAGTAATACGAAAAATATTTTCTGATTTAGGCGATCATTCAACAGAATAAGCATTGTTTGAACTGTGATCATATCTTCTGAAGCCCATAAGCTACCTGCAATGTACCATCCCCAAAAGTCACCTACCACAGATGTAGGCCTGTACCTGAATGAACCTGGTATTTGAACTGCTCAGGTTCTCTGTCCAAGCATAGAAAAATGCTTTGTGTTTTGAACATAAGGATTTGTATGCTGCTAATCCTTCTCTCTCCTGCTGTGAAAAGAGATCCTGTTAGTTTAAGAGATGAAAGAAACATCCTCAGCTAACATGCATCACCACTTCTGCAACAGTTGAAGTTAGCTGAGGAGGTCACCCTTTTCCAGAAGAGTTGGCCATTCTGCTTAAATTTTCATTTAAATCAGAAAACACAAAATGTAATACCCTGAGATGTCACAGAATGGATCTGATATCAAAGAATCAGAATGAAACTATAAAAAAATCTTCCAGTCAGGCTCAGATAAGAATGCGCAGACACGCTACTATTTTCAGGCAAGTCTGGTTCACAAAAGCTAATGGACCAAAGTCCTTGTTTATTTAGCATATGGGATTGATTACACTTCACCACCCAAATCTCTTGCCTGACTTCTTGTGCAGGGACAACAGAAACAAAAGATCCACAGATATCCACGTGTCCTTCATGAGCTCTGGCTTTAAGCACTGAAGTACTTGCAGTCCAACTGATACCTGGACTGGCATGTCTAGTTACACACGCCCTCTACAAATCCAGTTTCAGGTTTTGACCATTATCTTCAAGGTCTAATTGCAAGAGAGGTTGATTAGATCTATGAGCTTGGTTAGATCTTTCTACACTTAGAAGGACACAAACTTTCTTTTTGTAGGAAAAAAATTGCCATAAAGCTAAGACAAATGTTTTCAGGGACAGACTAACTGTTAAATTTATGCTCACAGCCAGTAAACCAGAGCCTCAAGTCTGGTCATGTTACAACTCTAAGAATATATTTATGAGCAAAATCTATTTGTGCAGTCTTATTATTCTTGCTAATGTTTTCTGTGACTGTTACTTTGAACACTTTTAGGATGACATTTGATCTGAAGACTTTAAATTGATCATGACTGACTTATCTGTAAGAGACTTCAATCATCTCCTGAAGGATTATTTATTTAAAATGCATCTCCTAGGCCAAAGGCACTGTTTCAAAATCCATGAGATTGAAATACAAACAGAAAAGGAAAAAAAAAAAATCAAATAAAAAAACAAATTAAAAAATCAGTCTCCAGGTAAGGAACTAGGAAAAAAGTTCTCAAGTGTTAGGAGTCTGGTTTATGGCTGCCTGTATACATCCGAAGAGATAAAGTGATAGTATCACCTACACTAGGAAAGGGAAAAAGTAAAAAAAACAACCCAAACAACCAACCCCTTCCAAAAAAAAAAAAACAACACACAAAAAAAATCCACCACACAAAAAACCCCACCATCATCAAACAAACCCAAACCCAATTTTATAATGATGATACTTAAAAATCACTGGTGGTGAACCACCACAGTGATTCCTAATTGACTAACCCTCAAGTTTTTAGAAACATCTCTGAAAGTTCTTCTTGAAAAAGCGTGGATAAACCCCTGGAAATAACGGTTTCCTACAAAAAAAGAATGCTGATGGTAAAAATGACATAGACTAAAAATGATTACACAACTTCCCAATGTACTGTCATTTTGATGGGGGGGTGGGAAGAGAAAAAAAACACTACCAAGAAACAATGCCAACCCCAAGCTGCTTTTTGTATTCATGTACCCTGTTTCCAAGGTTCTTCATTCCTCCTGACATACTGTGTTTACAGCACCTACCTGCTAGGATAGAATCATAGAAAGTTTCAGTCTGGAAGTGACCTTCAAGATCATCAAGTTCCAACACCCTGCCATAGGCAGGGACACTTCTTGCCAGACCAGGCTGCTCAAGGCCTCACATCCAACCTGGCCTTGAACACCTCCAAAGAGGGTGGCATCCACCACTTCCCTGGGCAACCAGTTCCAGTGCCTCACCACCCTCATAGTGAAGAACTTCTTCCTAACACCCAAACTAAACCTTCCCCCTTCCAACTTAAAACCATTCCCCCTCTTCTTATCACTACATGACCTTCTAAAATGTCCCTGCAGGAATTCTGCAGGATGCAGAACTGCATGGAAGTTATACTAAGAGGTCCAGCTCTCAGCTTTGTCCAATTTACCACTATTAAACCAAAACATGATGCACAACATAGACCTTCTCCCTTCCACATACATTTCTCCTGAAGAACTTCATTAACCAGTGCTAACACCTAGCTGGGTGACCACCGCTATTCACTTACTAACCAGTTTGGTACAGTTTTATCAAGCAGCTTCATCAGTTACAATAAGGACAGCAATTGCAGTGTTTGAGAAAACTGGACATAATTCAGCTTTTACAGTGTGGGGCACCAGTGTAGGGTGGAAGAAAGTCCTTCAGGTCAGCAGCTCAAGGCAGGGCTGATTTCAAAGCTGGGTGACACCACTCAGACCACTTTGTGGCCCTGGATTTTTTCCTCTCTATGCTCCCCTTGGTATTTGTAGTTTATGACTCAAAGTAAGAGAAGTTTTCCCAGATCCCTTTGTATTTTGCATTTTATGCAAAGGCTTTTACCAACGCACATTAACGTACAGTATCACACACTGGGTACAGCATAGACTAAAAACAAAAATTAAGGCAGCGGTGTTTTCGGTGACATTTGCTGTCATATTCCCCTCCTTGCAATACTTCCATATGACTACTGTGGAAAGGTTTATTACAGAAAACACTGCACTTTACAGATTATGAGCATGCACATGGAAACAATTAACAAATTAATTGCTGTGGAAAATGCCATTTGAAAGATATGATCTTTTGCAAAGCAGCGTCCTATAAGGCAATTAAAAAGATCATTAGCAAAATCTCGGCAAATCTGCACTAACACCATGACTCTTTTGATGATGAAGACATGAAGAGAAACAGTTCATTTTGTGAAATCAGTGTGTTGCATATGAATGTGTGAAATCCAAGCTATATAAAATCATCTTTGCAAAAATACAGAGCAACAGCCTATTTGACAGTGAATGAGATACTTGGCTGCTTCTACCATTCATTTTGCAAACTACTTGTATTTGCAATAGTCTAGCAGTACCAATGAATTAAGAACCAGTTCACTATCAAAAAACATAATTACAGTTTAATTTTAGATAAAACAATTCACCAGCTCTAAATTAGGTGGAATTTCTCTTTTCTACAGAACAATTCAGTATGTAGACATAGGATTTGGGCACTTAAAAATGCTTCCAGTGAATATGAATAAGAACTATTTTGCATGATGTTCCATTCAAAATTAGCTTGTAAGACAGTTCTAGTAGAAATCAAAACTAGCAGCAATTAACATATGTATATTGAGCATGTAACTAAGAAGCTCATACTGTTTGAAATATATTACAAATTAAAGATTTATTTGTTCTTTGAGAAATAACCAAGTGAAAAGAGACAAATTCTCAGTATAAAATGCTTGTGTAAATAAATATAAGCTTTAAAATAGAAATTTATTCTTATGAAATTATCTAATTTATTCTGCAAGGGTATCTGACTTCTCTGGCTCTCTACCATGCGAAGAACTGGAAGCCTTAGAATGAGACCCATCAGCACATCAAAATCTTTTGAGGTATAAATATAGTAAGTAATTTGCATGCGGCATCACATATACAGTACCAGAAATGAGTTCCTGAATAAATTATAAGCTAAAGGATATACACATGACTAGAAGGAGGAATCAACTGAAGGCAACATGAATGAGCCAAGCAACGTGCTGTGTCTCCTGTTAGTTCCCTTCCTTTCACAGAGGATTTCTGGCATGTTTCAGTGCTGTGCCAAGTGATCAATTCTCTCAAAAAAACCCACTGGCACATAGAAAACAAGACAGCTGCTTAAAGTTTCTTCCTAAAAATACAAATCCATTTCCTCCTTTTAAAATGGCAATGAAGGGGGCTGTCAGCTTCCACCACTGTTCAAGTTAAGGCCAGAGCTGGTTCACTGATAGAAAACAAGCAGAAGGGAAGGCAGCTCGCTTCAACTGCTCACGGACCGTGTATACTTGAACCTCACAGGCTCCAGCAGCAGTTTCTACCTGCTACTAACACCAGTAATTACAAGAACATTACAAGAAAATTACCAATGTTAAATTAAAATATCACCTCAACTTATTAGAGGAGATTCCATCCAATTGCTTTTTTTCTTTCTGTTCATATAGAAGGGATACACACTTGCGAGGGAAAAATGAATTAACTACCTGGTCTTTGCTGGCTATTAATTTTGTATTTCAGATAAAGAAGTGAAGACATTTTAATTAAAAAAATATATGGGCAGTAAGAATTTTCAAGAAAATAAGTCTGGTAAGTCTGCTTTAATGAATTAACAGATATATTGTCCGTTAGACCAGCAGACTTCAGACATCTTAATTTTTTTCTCGTTTCCTTCAGACATTAAAGAAATATTCTAAATCAAATATTGGAACTATCTCAGTTAAAAAAGAGGGTTTACACAGACATGAACTCACTCCTGTCATGTCAGGAGTCTCATTTCCTTTTATTAGACTGATCAACGTTGCCCCCAAAAAATCAGTTTTTGGAAGATGTAAAACACAACATGGAAAATTCCTGTCCTTGTGTATTACCTTCCTAACAACATGTATTTGCTTCTCTGCCCATGTGAGATTTACAACATTGCTTCACAATGCTGACACACATGCATACAATCAGCTTCCTAATGAAAATCAAAACAAACGAGACTGAGATCCAAACTAGCCCTTGGAGAGTTTCGATTAATACACCATCCATTAGGCATCTGTTTCATTACACAATACAGACCTCTAGATTATAGCAGCATTAATAACTGTCCACAGACTGAGACATTTACATGAGTTTCTATAATGAAACCACTATGCACAGTGCAACCCTCAGTGATTCATTTGGCCTTTGCCATCACATAAAAGTAAATTCAATTTGGCAAAAGATTTAGATTTGAATAAACATCCCAATCTATCACTGATGACTTAAAATCCTTGGCACATCCTACTCAGTATTATTCAATTTAGATGCATTGAAAGTAACACAGGAGTGGGTATTGCTTTAAAACTCTTCTTTTATCAACACTGGCTAATGCTTTCCTTGCTTTCACTGGGAAATCAATGAGGGTCTTATTAAAACTAACTAACTAAATAAATAAATTTGTGGCATTACAAGGTAGTCTAAAGGTCTCATTCTGTCAAGAGAGCACTTGAGTACTCTGGTTCATCAAGACCTGTTGATAAGATTAGCTCCAGCAGCCACATACTTGTGTTCATACTCAGTGAAGAGGACAGCACCCCGAGTTAGGCCGCTGGAGAAGACTCAGCACAGAGCAAAATAGGAGAGCAACTGTCTGTAAGCAAATGTGTGATGTCTGTCCATTTCCTCTCCAGCCCACACAATGTTGGATGGGGAATGTCAGTGACCAAAAGAGGGTTTGCTCCTGGTCCCAGACCTCCTTCAGACATTCTCACAGATGAAACAAGAGACCCAGTAATCCAGCCTGCAAGGAGCATAAAGGGAGCCAGCACCACAGCAGTAACCTTATTAGCAGTGAGCCTGACTAGTCCCTGATGAGAAGGCTCATTCTCAAAAACATTCCTCAGTGAAATTATGCAGAGCTGTCATGGCCTGAAACAAATAAGGGGTGACTTCATTAATGTTTATAAATATGTAAAGGGTGAGTGTCAGGATAGGGTGAGGCCAGCAAAAGGACAAGGGGTAGTGGGTCCAAGCTGGAGCATAGGAAGTTCCATGTGAAAATCTTTTTCGCTGTGAGGGTGATGGAGCACTGGAGCAAGCTGCCCAGAGAGGTTGTGGAGTCTCCTTCTCTGGAGACATTCAAGACCAATCTGGACACGTTCCTGTGTGGTTTAATCTAGGTGATCCTGCTCAGGCAGGGTGGACTAGATGATCTTTCGAGGTCCCTTCCAGCTCCTAACATTCTGTCAATCTGTGAAATGCAAGCACTGGTGAGAGAGCTGAGCCACAACTACCACAGCGAAGAACTGGAGTCAACAGAACCTCATTGCCTGCATCTCTGTTCATTCACTTAAATCATAGTTATGCTACAGAAAAATGGTAATCATGAAAAACCCTCTTTAACTGGTGAAAGGATACCTCTTGTTCGAAGAACAACTGCGTATTTGTTTTTCACTGTTAGCTTGCTGAAAGCAACTCAGAGACACGCATCTTTCTCCTTTGCTGTCAACAACTGATTTTATACAATCTATAGTTTCATAATAGAAACAAAGATGACCAAATATCCAGGGCAAGATTTTTTTAAAATTATCATCTGTAATAAGTGAAAATTCATTCTATTTATCAAAGATCTACCTAAACATAGAAAAAACTTGATCAATGCTAAGGAAGTAAACCAGAAGACAGCAGCATTCTTATTTCCATAGAATAAGTATTCCATAAATAGGGGTACAAGGGTTGATGGACAGTAAGCTCCATTACATACAAGGTAGCAGAGAGAAAAATAAGAAGAGAAATTAATGATCCTATAAGGATTTCTTTGCTTTCAAACCCAGTCAGTCAACCCAAGCATCCTTTTATATATACACCATCCCTTGACATACCTTTACAATAGCCTTACATTAGAGAAGGCTTTCTAAAAAGGCCCACATTCTAAATGTAACAAATCCCAGCAGAGGCTGACTTTACTGACATCACACAAAAGCATTACCAACACAAAGAGATGAATTGCTATGACTCGATTATTTGTGAGCATTCAATTTCTGTATGTTACGATATTAAACTAAAACCATTTTAAAATACTTTTCAAAATAACAACTGAAATATATATATGCATGTTCCATCCATATGTACAATGCAAAATATCAGGCCAATGTGTGAAAACTAAGATTTTGCTATTCCCCCCACTGAAGCAGAGTCCTTGCTAGTCCCATATATGGCCAGCAACGAAATTAGAGAAAACCCTTAGAGGGACAAAAAGTCTATTTATAATGATTGTCACAGTCTAGCAGGGATGATTAATGTCAGCTCAAGTCATTTAATAATTTGGGAGTCTTTAGTGCAAGATATGCAATTTCTTACAGCAGTAATTAAGCACTCAACTCTGTCTTTGTTGTGTCTATGTGACTCCCTTGCACAGTTTGAAGGACAAATCTTCATTTCACTGCCAACAAGAAGCACCATTGTCACTGTACCTGGAAATTGTAACACTAATATTTTTTTCCCACTAAACACAGCAAATGAACTGTGTTAAAAATGAGTTCCTGGGTCTGAACTACTAAGACAAAGAAAACAATACCTACAAAATTCCCATGCCAGCAATCATTGCCTTGCCTTTCTCAGAGGAGCCAGTAGGTATCTTACTGAAAACATGGAAGAGAGGGAATACAATCTGTATACAGCTAAATTATTCCTAAGAGAACACTGGCATTTACAGAACTCACACTTAAATAACTCTTTTACCAGCCACAATTTCAGTTTTGATTTCCAGCAATTCGATGAAAGAGGTTATTCTATTGGGTTGCAAATGTCAAGTACTACTAAAGATTCAAAACCCAAGAGTCAAACATAAAAGCTTAATAGTCTTCTGTTTCAAGGGCTTTTAGGATGCACTTTGTTCCCTTCATAATTTCTGTCCTTAACACTTTTTTAATAAAAAACCCTGAGATTATCACCTAACAACATGCTCCCAGAGGGAAAGTGCAAATGTTCTGAAAACTCTCGGTGGTGTTGGCAGTACTGAGCTTAGAAGTAACCCAATTAGGAAGGGATTAACTGAAAATATCTCTGTGTGCACGCATCCACATTATTTTGCCTCTGCTCTGTGCCAAACAGTCCTCTGAGATCTACAGACACCGTGCTGACTTCCACCTAGCAACTGAAGGCTTAGAAATTTCTTTGCTTGACATGGTGTAGGGGGAATAGAAAAAGATACAAGCAAACAACACCCCAGCTAAAGCAAATAACTGACCAAGTTCAAATAAGTTCTGTTAGCTTTTCTGTTTAACTTCGTTTAAGAGTGTAAGTCCATGTGTAAGGAACAACAAATAGGGTAGCTCTAGCAAGTGAACCATTTATCCATGTGTGGCTGTGGAAGCATTTTATACTTCTGTGCTGTAAATGCTTTTCCAGATCCTTGCAAATCCTCTTCCTCCTTCCATTCTGTGTCCACGAACTGTTTTTCATGTGGTTAGTTCACACAGAGAAAACAAAAGACTTTTTATCTACAGGAGACAAAAACTGCTTCCCATTCCTTCCCAAAGCATGGCAAAAACCCCTGAAATATACAAGACATCAAGTTGACCAATTACTACTTTAAGGCAAAATGCAGCCTTGAGGGGAGGATCAAAATAGGACATTGACAATAGTGCTATGCTATCAATTAAAAATAATTAAAGCAAATGGGAAATCTGAAAAGGTCAACCAAATACTTAAGCAAGTATTCAGCCTCTCTACAGGGAAGGAAACTCCTTTTTACTTCTCCTAAATGAAAGCAAAAGAGGCCATAAAGAGATGCTTCTGTCTTCTGGTTGAAGAGAAACGGGACACACAGCTACAAATGTAACTTCAGGGTGACTGCAGGAAGTCAAGCTAAAGACTGCAGGACGGCATGCAATACAGGAACCCATCCTTGGATACACCTTCCCAGTCTCCAGCTGTTAGTGAGCTTCACTGATCAGACACTTCCCAAACATTATGTTTAAGAACCCTGATGGACTTTTTGCTGTTATTCTGTACAAACACTTAAGTTAACTTTTACATTTAGCCACCATACCATCGTCAGAAATGAGTTCTACAATTTCATTATCTGTCATATGACAAGGTAGTTCCTTTTATTTAATAACTTGCTGCCTCATTAGATACTTCCCTACTCTCATGTTAGGAGACATAAGGAACAAATCATTCCCGCTTCATCTTCTCCCTCCTATTCAAAGACTTCAGAGACTTCAATGAGATGAATACAACCACGTGGTTTTCCAGATTGAGAATCATAATTTATTTACTTTCATCCCAATTGAAAGCCACACAGGGCATCTGATTGCTGTGCTTGCCTTTCTCAGTATCTTTTGTATAACTACTCTGAGGATAAGGGGAAAAGAAAAAAAAAATAATCACAAAGTATCCCGTAATAAGGTTTACCAAGGCCAGGTTGTAGTATAAATAATGCTCCCCATTTTGATCTGTCTTCCATTATTAGAAACTATTAATTATTTTTAATTCATGAAATTGTCTTTGCTTTGTTTTGGCAACTCAGTATCTAAATCGACACTAAACTCAAACCCAGAATTACCCTAAAGATCTTTTCTTCAAGTACAGCCAATTAAGAACCAATTACAGTTCATGTATAATTAGGACTGTTTCTTCTGACGGTCTTTCGTATGCCATTTTAATCACCTTAGAAAGCACTGCAGCCCTCCACAGTCCATTTCAGTTTTGCTGCCTGTGATAGATATGTGCCAGCAGTACACTTCAACATCCCATTATTCCCCTTCTTTTCACAAACTATTTACTAATAGATTCAACTACAGAAGTTCATCTGGAAATCTAATCCAGGAGAAGTCTCCTTCTTATTCCATGAAACCTTATGGGAGGCTGTTGTTTATTTAAATACAAAAACATCAAACACAGTGACTTCCCTGCCCCCCTTTTTTTTAATGTTGATAGCCATCAATGTGGCAGAGAAGGGCCACATGAAATTTGACAAGAACAGTCCCTGGGACATCATTATACCTTCAGAATAAAACTCATTAATTAAATTAATTCATTTCAAAGGAAGAAGCATCTGAACCTAGCAGATGAACCCATCCCCTTCTGCATATCCACCTTAGCTTGTTTACTCAGGAATAGAGCTACCAGCAGCAGCAAGATACCTGTGCCACAGACAACAATTCTGCTCCCCAGCCTCCCAAAACAGATGTATTCTTCAACACCTTCCCAGGCAGTAGGTCTTGCCCACATGATGCCCTCAAGGCAGAATACCTGAATTAATCTCTTAATAAATGATTTATAACAGGGTCAGGCTGAATGCAAAAAGATTTATAGTTCTACCCTAAATCTACTATTACATCAAAAGTGCAGGAGGGCAGGATCCATTTTTCTCCAAACTTTGTACCTTGGGGTCTTAGGCTATGCCTAGGTTTCCTAGACACTAGAAGGCGAAAATAAGCTACAGGAAGGGGAAAACCCCCAGGGTCTAGCAGGACCCTGAATATTCTCCTCTTGCATTTCCCTGCTCAAGTTGTTACAGCAGAACAAATAACTATATATGTTATTGCTATGCAAATGGCACTTATGTGGACGAAAGAAGAGCTCCGCTGAGAAGCGGCCAATAACATCTGTATGCTTGAGTTCGACAAAAAAAAAAGTCACCATAATTTGTTCTGCCTTTTAAAATTTAATAAAAAACTTACAGAAAAAATAATATTCATCAAGATGCTTTATTATGTCACAGTGTAAAGACACTTCTTCTGAGAACTTTTTCTTGATGTCCAGTATTTGCTGCAGTATTCTGCTACTGCAGATTGAGATTATGGGATCTTTGGTGCAGGTGCATTTTGCAGTGAAAACAGCCGGTCTGAGATATGGAAAATATAACAAATTACCCTACCTCCCCAAGACACCCCCAATATCCCCTTCAAAAGACAGATGAGCACACTTTCTTTAGAGACTGGTAATTATTCAACAGAAACACTGTCAGGTGCAGAGAAATTACATTTCTAAAAAGATGCCTTGAACAATTTCTGCAAGTTTTATCTAGCAAGAACAGAACAAGAAGAATTATGTTTGCAAAATGAGGATATGCGTATGGAAAGGCTTCACGCTTCAATAGAAATAAAACATAAACCTCAATAATCAAGATTAATATTAAGAACTATAATAGCAAGAGCATCAATATATTACCCACATAAAAGAGACTGATTGTGGTGGACAATATTGAACAAGCATTTTCTTTAAGATTTACTTAAATTCAGATTTCACACTGTTAATCAGACACTTCCTTCAAGCATTTCCCATTATATAGTGATAAATGTGTTTGTTATTTTAACAGAAACGTTACAGTATGTTATCAGCCTCAAACTCTCTTATTCCCCTTTTAGACAACGCTTCCTTAAAAAGCACTCAGAAACAGCACAGTATAATCTGCAAGAAAGAAAAACACTTTCACATGGGAGCATTTGATGTATGTTGTAACTGTCTTCATAATATAGTGCATCTTTCCAATGCCTAATTTAGTCATTTACCTTCACACAGCAACATGCAAATAAAAGCTAATGTCCATTGAAGCTCAGGCCATATCATCTGACAAACTAGAAAGCCATAATAAACAGCAAGGAAGTAATACAGCCTGCCAAATGACATTCTGCTATTGGAAAAGCTTATTTTAAAGAACAACAGCAGTATTTTTATAGAGCTGTAATAGCTCCTCTACTTCATCATAAAGTATGCTGCTATTTCACCACATTCAAAGAAAACATCAGATCAAACTGTATACACAGATTAAAATTAGAGTCTACAAAAATAATGTACAATAGAAATTATTAGTGAAAGAACTGTATCTTCTCCCTCTCTTAAAAAAAAAACTTTTATTTTTTTCCTCATATAAATTTTGGAACAAAGCTCCCAGCTCTGGAAGCCTGACACAGCACAGCCAATTCCAGATTTGCTATTTGAAGAGTTACCAACGGTATTTTAATGTAAGAGAGGTGGCCATAAAACAGCAGTCTTTATTATTACCAAGAGCAACTATAAACCCTTTACTTTTGCTTATAATTTCCACAAGCATTCAGCTAAAAAGAACCCATTTTTATAGCTGTTTTTCCCTTCTCCTAATAGAGAACTGAGGAAAAAGTCACCCTCTTAAAAACAGTACTTTAAAAAACCACAGCAGCATGCTTTAAAAGTGGGCATTGTCTCCTCCATCAGAGCTTAAACACACACTGGTGACTGAAAGAGCAGGTCGGGAGAATGGAAACTGGATAAAGAACCTGGAGAAAAACTAGGACATAAAACCCAGGAGATAAGGAGGAGAGAGGAGAAAAGCATGACTGTAAGAGAAGAAACTGAATGAGGAATCCACAGAAGCAGAACTTGGTTGTGCAGATGATGGCAATCAGAACCAGCCAGCATGGAGAGAAGCCAGTAAGAGCAATGAAAAGAGACTGGGAGGGTTATAGTTGGAAGGATGAACATATGCAGAAGCAAATGAATGATAAATGCTGTGCAAAGCCTGCATCATAAGGCCAGTATTCGTACCCATCTGTCAGTCACTTCCTTATCAGCAAAAAAAAAAATAAGAGTTACTCTAAAACAAGACTAGATCCTAGATCTGCCCATCTGCTATGGTGAGACCCCACCTGTTGTACCACATCCACCTATGGAGCACAAGCTTCCCAGAACAAGACAGACACAGACCTGTTGGAGTGAGTTCAGAGGAAGGGCACAAAGATGACCAGAGGGCTGGACTACCTCTCCTGTGAAGACCGGTTGAAAGTTGGGCTTGTTCAGCCTGGAGAAGCAAAGGCTCCAGGGTGACCTCATAGCTACCTTCCAGTTATAGATGGGGACAGATTTTTTCATAGGGGCTGTAGCAGCAAGACATGGAACAGTGATTTTAAACTGAAAGAGGGGAACTTTAGATTAGATACAAGGAAGATTTTTATTTTAATTTTTTATGGTGAGGGTGCTGAATCACTGGCACAGGCTGCCCAGAGCAGCTGTGGCTGCCCCCTCGCTGGCAGTGTTCAAGGCCAGGCTGGATGGGGCTTTGGGCAACCTGGGCTAGTGGAGGGTTTCCCTGCCCATGGGAGGGGATTGGTGCTAGATGAGTTCTAAAGTCCCTTCCAACCCAAACCAGTTCTAAATAATGAAGGTCCTTAATTGTACCTAATTTTTGCCTCTTGTCACAAAAATCTTGCAGGAAGTTTTTCAAAGCAATCTTACACTAAATCTTGCAAAGGAAGCACAACTGTGTTCTTCATGTTTTGATGCGAGACTTCAGAGCTCAGGCAGCAGACTGCAGAGCTCCAAAAGCTTGCAGTTAAAGATGAAATGAATTAAAATTGTTCTGTGAACAAACAAAATACTTAAGTACAAACACAACAAAAACAAGCACAAAAAAGCATCTTGAACACTTCAAGTACCTAAAAGTTTTTAGATGGTTTCTATGCTTTATTTCTCTGTTTCTAATCACAAAATCAAACATACCAATCAGCTCAATAAATAAATTGATTAGTGTGTGTGAATCACCTGAGTACTGTAGTGCCATACAAAAAAGTTCTAAAGTATTGTAAAAAACATCTAACAAATAATAGAGCTCATAAACCGGAGTTCAAATCGTGTGACCTGAAAAGGAATGGGGCCACACGCTGAACAACACAGAAGAAAAAAAAAAGCAAGTGTTTATTAAGCAACTACTGGCTTTCACACACTAAATGAAGAGGAGAAAGCAGAAAGATAGAAGGAACATTTAATTAAGGTCTGAATTATAATGCATGCAAATTAAGGTTACATAAGTGACCTTAAACATGACAACATGAATGTTTTCCTAATATTTTGTGCACAAAATTCACAATCAGTATGAAAAAATGGAGTAATTTCTCTGACCTCTATAGTCTCTCCCTTTCAACGACAAAGGCAAAGAACAGAAGTTGATGCTCAGAATGACCCCTACCAAGCAAACTTGCTCTGCTTCTTCAGCACAGAGCTTAAATAAAGGGCCACAAGAGAGGGAGAGAAGGCAGGTCAGGGAGTGTCAGTATGTCTGTACTGAACAGACACAGGCTCTCAGGTGATCTGCTTTTCTAAAGGTCCCCAAGCAATCAAGAAGTACATCTCTCATACTCAAGTCTGAGGACACACATCTGAGCCACTGTAGTACTATCGAAAGTGGCATTCATCTCTGGTAGGACATCACTGAGCGATTATTTGTCCTATTCATCTACTTAAACAAGAGGGAAGGTTGCTCTGTCTCCTACCAGTCTGAATACGTACACATGTCTGTCTGTACCTGACTCCTACCTTGCACATTAGATTACCCAAAGCAGGAACCGTACTTTTACTCTCTTTGCCCAGCACCTGCCTCTGAAAGGTTCCAGGGCACTGGGAGGCTATCCACCGAAGAGTGCTCTAACAGCACTTCTTCTCATCTCCAACTTCCACGGTTTCAAAATTACTGCTAGTGCAGTGGTTCTAATAGTCTTCTTCACACATTAACCAAGTAGGCTCCCAATCATCTACAGAGGAAAAAAAAACCAAAACCCACATACATCTGAACAGTTATTCTTTGCATATGCAGCAATTATATACAACCCATTAATTTTCATGTGGGCTTTGCAATACTTAATCAAATTAGCCATTTCATGCCAGCACCATCTTG
>VXBZ01009993.1:294504-486299 GCA_013399135.1 Heliornis fulica | reverse complement strand
AGAAAATTACTGAGTTCATAATGAATAAATTCGCAGTAACAATAATTCTTGCTATCTTTATAACTGCCTACACCCCAAAATTCTTCATGGGTGTTAATATACAATCCAATTTTGCCAACTTAACAGATGGTGCTTTATTACAAAAAAAAAAAAAAGGGGTGGAGGGGGGGAAATGAAAACAGAAATAATGGCAAAACAGTTGTAGGTTTACTTATAGAAACAGAGGGGAGCTAAACCAAAACAAACAAAAAAAAAAAATCACAAACCCAAACAAACAAACAAACCCCAAAGGGAAAAACCCTATTTTGGCACAACAAAAATGGAGATATTAACTCCATGGGCATATTTTTAAAGGCAAAGGTTTTACTTCTGTAGCAATTATACTATCCTAAATTTTAAGTTGTTTATTCCCACAGTGGTTCTGAATTCAATATTTAGCTGACCAGAGCTGGAAGTAATTACTTCTAGAGGCTTTGAAGCAGATAAATAAAATGCATTAATTTATAGCACAGCATAATTCCTTTGTACATGCAGCTTTTGGAACTATCTGAATAAGAGATAATAACCTTCAATTTACTGAGAAATTGTTCTTCAGGTAAGATGAGTGAAAAGAAGCAGTGCCACATAAGGCTCCGAGATGTACGATACTTGCAATGGGACTAAGCAGGCCAGGTACTGCTAGATTGAATTTCTGTTTTCTAGCACAAAAAACTTGAGAACCTCTTCTATTACAAATTGAAATTGATAAGACTCACGTGGATTCTTTTAAAAAGTGTAAGTGGTTACTTCTTTTGTATTTTCTAGTTAAAACAGAGGTCAAAGCTGTAGCTGAAAGCTGTTTCAGTAACACTGTGCAGACCAACAACCTTATTTCCACCCAGGAGCTCCATGAACAATCCCATCCTCACATCACGTCAACAATCCTCTCTGCTATATGTGACTATACCATGACTTGTTTTAAATCAATATTGTTCCATCCCTCTAGGCTATTTATGAAGTGTATCTATTCCTCATCAGCTTCTAGAAAAAAATCCTACATCATGCTTCTTTCTTGTCTCGGCTGCAATGCTTCTTCCTTTCTGGCCACGCCATTTCAACTTCATCTAATCAATATGCCTGGCAGAAAATAGGCACTTTCTTCTAGTGCTCAAATAACATGACCATCAAACGTCTCAATTTTCTCTTCAAAGTGCTTTCACATACTGTTTGGAGAATCCCTTCTATCTCCAATTCATGCATGCACCCGCTGCATAGATATCTGGATAGGAGTCCCCTCCCAGTGCTACCTACAACTTGTTTCTTTCTACTATTAACAACACCTATTTTTGTTCTCTTGAAATAATAATTAAAAAAAAAAAATCTGCCAACAGTGCATTTGCAATCTACTGAAGAATCATACGCCGTTTAAAACCCATCCTCTCTCATCACTTTTTACTACATTTAGCACTTGCTTTGATTAAGACTGCAAGTTCCTCAGGTTTTAATTTCTACTTCTGTAAAGCACCATGCTTATCAAGCACTATAAATGCTACATAATGATAATTAAAACCATTAATCTACTGCCAACACAAAACCGCAACTGGATTAAAGTAGATTAATTTGTTCTAAACATCACAGTCTGTTGATTTGGAGGAAAATAGTATCTGGGATGCCTGCTGCATTTCTAGATTAGTTTGTTTTATTTTCTCTTTATCCCACAAACTCCTATTGTATAGCCCTTTCTTCTTTTCTGTAAGGAATTAACATTTACAAGAAGTCAATTTTATGATAGATTAGCTTTTCCAACAGATTAAGCATTACACCTTCAGCAACAGTTGAAGTAACATGTGTCCCTTTCCACATGCATGGGGATATAAACCAAAATCCACAAAGATCTTGTGGTACAGGTGCCCAGTATTAACACATCCCCACACACAGATTATTCCCCACCGTCTGCAAACAACAGTGCCATTTACATTCTTGAGCAGATAAATATTTTTGCAATTGTGTATTTCAAAATCTTCACTAAAACACTGATGAACAAAAAGTAATCCCCTAACCTAATTTTAAATCGTATCTTGCTCAGGTTCAAGGAGATGAGCAAGTCTTGGGCCCCACTGGTGTCAGTGTGGAAGGCACCAGAGCACATCACAGGGCTTCTGCTGTCTCAAGAAAAAGCAGTCAGCAATAAAATCCCTAAGCTGAAGACTGCCCACAAAGTCCTGCTCAGTTGCTGCTGCCATCCTGTTACACCTCTTAGAGTAAACTGTAGGGCAGACTCTTCTTCAGTCACTTTTCATTTAAAACCTGTCACTTTTTGCAGAGAAAGCTTTCAAGCTATTCAATGACAAACTACCAAAGAGTAATTAGGCAGAAAAGGATTTTAATAACTAGGTTGGGCATCTTGAGTACTACATATTCTGGTTCTCAGATGTGCCCTTGTTGTTTATCTTCGTTCCAACACATACCCTAGGTTTATCACCTTGACTTACAGATGTGCACACAGTTGTAGATACAGAACTGTATTCTAACTGCATGTGATTCAACTCCCCATCAAGCCTTAAAAGAATAAGAGTCGCTGGGAAATAAGCCCATCGTACTCTGCAATAATGTTTTATAGAGATGAAAAAACAATCATGACAGCCTTACAATCATTGAAGAGCTCACCATTATCAGACCTCCCAACCTCTGGAATCTCGGTGCAGAAGATGTCCTGAATCAGCCACACCACCATCACATGGCTGGGGTGGCACAAAAAGTGCCCTGCAGAAACACCAAAACTTGATGCAAGCACCTGTAACACTCGCTGCCGGCCAGATGCATGCAGCTGTTATGGAGGCTTCTGGAGTATTTCCACCTGCTGGCCTGGCACATCAGGACCAACGACCTCCTGAGGGTACAGCACAGCAAACTCTGGAGGTGGTATTAAGTCAACAGGAGAGGCTGCTATCAACATAGTGAGCAGGCTGAAGTAGGAGAGAGTAATGACCTTGCATGCAAAGCCAATATTCCCCCACATTAAATATATGCCCATAATCACATCTGAATTAAAAGCTGCTTTATACTATTAATTATTTTAAACAGCCATTTTCTTTCTGTAAGCCCATTCACACTTTCTTGATGAGTGTCATTGCTTCTTCCATATGTCTACTGCCCAATAAGAAACAGGACTCTTTGAACAGCATCCTTTGAAGAGCATGTCTGAGGCACTTGAACCTCCTGCAGAAACTTCTAAGTACTGTGGTTTGCATCACAGTTCTCAAGATGAGAAGATCACTGACAATCCTTGATTTGTCAGCTGATCTGTAATGACATGGCAAGAAAATCAACCACACAGCACTGGATCCACACAGAAAGGGAAAACTGCAAGGAAGAAAAGGTCTACAACCACTTTGTGATCCAGATTACATGGATGGTGTGAAAGACGGGCAGGATTCTTGCACCAGTCCCATCTTTGAAGCAAGCTAGAGTTGCAGCAGTAGCTGTGGAGTGGCCCAGCCGAGTAAAGAATCAAGAATGCCACGATGACAAAAGACTCAATAAACTGAGGTGCTAATACTCAGTAAAACTCCACAATTCTTGAATAAGCTTTTCTAATATAGCAATAAAAGATGTAGAGAAATCCACCTGAATGCTATCAGCTCCTTACCTTCAACAACTCTTAGGAGAAGCAATTTGGCAGTTACTGGAGCTGCTATCCAAAGCCAGATGGATGCAATTTAACATCTGGGCAGTCAAGACTAGGAGGAACAGATTTGTCAATGCCTCTCTTTTAAAGACATAGCACCATTGCACTGAGAGCACACAGATGTTGAAAACTGCTAGAAACAGAGAAACCACTAAATATGGAGGCTCTAACAAAAAGAGTTAAACATTGAGAGTGCCTGTAATTTCTTTATTTTATTTTGATTGTTTTTTTTAAATCACTGACATGTAATAGACAAAGTATAAACATGAATAAAACAAAAGTTATTCTTACTTTCTTGGAACAGACCAGGATGTGTAAACTGATGTTACCTGCTCCACAATACTAGGATCCACACTGCTTCATGTTTGAAAGTGCTGAATCTACTAGCATGGCACATTTTTGGACAGCATTATAATACACATTATGTCATTTAGATTTAGATTTCGCCTTCAATTACGCCCTTCACTGCTTACCTGTCTTAGAATAGGCAATGCTTATTTTCATGTTGGTTTTAAGTTCCACTATGCAAAACAAGGGCCAAAGATCATTTGCTTATCTGACAGCAGGCTACAACTTTCAATGAAAAGTCAGGGTAATCATGAAGACTTGACACTTCTGTAAAGTTAGGTGGAATTACGACAAATCAACTACCATTTTGCTTGGGTCACTGTAATGAAAATATTTCCTGAACAGGTCCATATTAAAAATAAAAAATATTGCTTTTGATACAATTCTAGGAGTCTAGTTTGTAGTCAATATATATAAATTGTATGCTGTACACTCTAAGAAACAGGCAAACAGCTACAATCTTACTATTGAGATAGCGATTAAGCTTAGGATAAAATAAAAGTAATAAAAGTTTTGAATGGAAGCTGATTCTCAGATTCTCAATCAATATTTCATTAACCCATACTGACACAGAGGATATTTCCTCCATCCACTACCTGAAAGTAAATGATGTGATTCAAATTGGCTTGGTTTGTAAATTTGATTTCTTAAGGGGGGCGAGGAAGGGAATTTATTATATTTTCAAACATAGCATTCACTTGAGAAGTGTAGGCAGAAATGTTTTTACTCACTTAAAGCCACTAGCACACATTTGCTAAAGGCTAAGTATTTACTTAAATACATATGTGAACTATAAAGCATCTATTTAAAGCCTTACGAGCATCAGAGGAGTACCTTTAGAGGCATCTGTGTTTCACAAGGAAACTCTTTCCTTCACCAGAAATAACACTTTTTAAATGCTGCTTTACTAACAAATTAGCTTTTTTCACATAAGTAAAGTTAATATGAATACAATGGATGATGAAGAATACCGTGTCATGCTTTTCCCAAGCCCTGAGTGCATCATAGATCTCAGTGCCTAACTCCATTCTCATTGCAGGAGCAGCACCAAGCAGCTCTACGGATCGGGACTTGCTGATGCTCTTTGGCTTTACTGCTTGAAAGGAACAGTCAGAACATCTACAGCCATCACCTTTTTCCCTGAGTGCCTATTTTTAATTTTGATAGTGTTCATAGCTTATGACAAAGACAAATAAATACAACTCCTTAAAGATATGGCAAGAAGCTATTGTGGATAACTCATTAGAAAACTAAAATCATTCATTTACAAGCAAGAGCAGATTTCCTGGTCTACACAGAGTTGACAGTGGCAAATTTCACATTGTACTTTCACAAAAAAGCAGAAGACTGTGGAGGTCTGATGAAAGAGCTGCTCTCTACATTACTCATCAAAAGGAAATGTTTCCTCCCATCCTTCTTCATCACACAGGGGTACAAACACAGCCTTGGATCTACATCAATACATTAAAAGTATTAGAAGAATATGAAATGGAGAACAACCAGAGAGGAGGAAAATTTTAAAAATACATCTTTGCAGCATGTAATACAGTGTGAGGTGAAATTGAAATATTGCGTAAAACCACTGCTTATTTATTACCCAGCACAAGCAGAAGAATATTTGCTTATGCATTTGTATCAGGAGAACTTTGACTATTCTGATCTTAAAATCATGTACAGAGATTGTGAATCAAGCCAACTTCAGGTGTTTATGCACCCATCATTAAGAAAAGTCTGTCTTCTACCTACCTGCTTTTATCCATACCTAGGATTCCTGTGCAAAACACCTTCACATCTTTCTCATTTCCGCCCCTCACCCACAGATTTTCCTGCAATAAAGCAGCTTGAAGAGCCAAGCAGACCATCTGATGAAAGGCACCATTGATCAAGACAAACTGATACTTATTTCATCTTTCCTTTTTTCTTTTTTAATATTGCGGAGATGTTTACTTTCAAATATCAAGAATGTGGCAAAAAAAAAAGAGTATTTAAATACTATAATGAAAGTTCAGTAATTCTTCAGAATTGTTTACTCATTGTGTACAGTTACACCTTAAGCAATACAGAATGGAAGAGGCTTTGTTATAGGTAAGTATCGGATCGCTGGTCTTTACTGTTACATCTTGGTAAACTAAACTTTGTACACTAAGACACACTCTGTGTGTCTACACATTTCTTTCATAAAAAAAAAATTACAGAAATTTTAGGGAAAATAATATCTAACAAAACTCTCTCAATTTAGCATCTACTCTAATCCAACCAAACTGTCACTATTACTATCTAATGAACAGGAGGAAATTCCTAGAAATCCCTGGACCTAAAGTCTTTTAAGTAACCATTGCTGCTCTTTCAGGGCTAATAGGTCCTCTACAATGGAATGACTTACCCAATTCCTGCTCTCTTCCAGGTGACCTATTACATATATAACTCCTACTATAGCCCAGGTAGTGAATTTTCCCATTCTGATCAATCTGATGACACTGAATGGCAACAGGAAAGGTCTTAGGAAAAGAGAAACCTGCCCAAAGAAGCCAGGGAGCAGTTGGCTATAAAAAGGCATGGAAAACCAAGGATCTGAAAGCACACGTAACAGTAGCTCATATCCTTTAAGATCCCATACCTGAGTATTTATGTCACACATTGATATGTATTCTGGAGCTATAGCTCCAAATGAAAAAACAGTAACTTTCATATTTAAAATAAGAACAGGTTTCAATATTCAAACATTATGAATATCTCTGGGATGCTGGTTTTGTTTTGGTGTGGGTTTTTTAGACAATCAAATCCACAGCAGTAACACAGATATACGTGGCTATTAAATCACTGTGTTTCATGGTACAGTAGGAAGGATAACTCTAGTAAGCATAGACAACATTTGGTGACTGTGAGCCCACTCCATCTTAGTAAAAAATTCTGCCTCATCACAGCTAAAATTTATATAAGGAGAGGGAAAGGAGGCTAAGGTAGTATAGATTAATGTTTAACTGACTTGCTTATTTGCTTTGGAAAAGCTTTTCATGTACACAGCAACTCAACCCTAACTTCTGAAAGACTTGAATAATTTATTATTGTTTATTGAGGCTATAAAATATAAATCCCTATCCCAAGGGAGATAGAATTATTATGAAAAAGGTAAATTTTATTAATCAGATGCTAAATAGTGATCTCCAGTGACACCTCAAACAGAAGTATCCTACACATCTATTTGGATGGTAAACATCCCCTGCATTTATCAAAGAGTCAATTTAACTTCCACATGCTTAAGACTTTTTATTATTTTTACTTTCAAAAATTTCAGTGAATTGTTAACCACAAATACTGTCATTTGAAACCAACAAAACAGTAAATTAACTCTTGGTGCACAAACTAGAGGAACTTAAATTAAGATAACTAAATAATCCTTGAACTTCTCACACTGGATCATTACTACTGCACAATTACCTTTTTAATTGTGAGTTCATGGACTAAGAATTTTATAGCAGAAGGAGATGCAAAAAATTCAACAAGTGGAGGGAAAAAAAAAGGTATTTGTCTGAAGTCTGATAAATATCATCTCCCACTGAGAATACAAACAACAAAAGGACTGTGCTGAAAATGGACACATGAGTCTGTGGAAAAGAAACCACAGAAAACAAAAGCAAAAAAACCCACCCACTGCCTTAAATCCAGCCAGATAATAAGCATCGGAAAAGGAAAAAGAAAGGGAGACCACAGACACGAGAAGGTAATGCCAACAAAAGACCTTTGAGAGGTTTTTGCTGCCGGGTTTAAGCCCAAGACTTCAGCAAAGCATGATCAGCTTTCTCCAATTAATCCTTTGTGTTACCCTCACACGCAGGAGCTCCACAGCCAAGAGCATGAACAAGTAGAGTGCTGCACAAGCGCAGACCTAAGCACGAGCTGCAGTCCAAGCGCAAAACGCACCACAGCTACAGACAACTGGGGGAGTAAGAGAGACCATCAATATGAGTTCACATGAGGGGTGGCAGCAACTAGTGGCAACCACATTTTAGTAAAATAGGCTCTCTGAAAGTATTATAGTCCTTTATAAAACTGATACCTGTTGAAAACAAACCCAAGGACTTCACAAAGATGCACTAAAACTTATCTTCCACCTTGTGAAGCAGAAAACAGATGAAAGCAGAAGATACCCAACAATAAGGTGTAATAATAGCACAGCATTTTTTATGGTGTATTTCCACCATCGGCTTAATGACTTATGTTTATTGGAAATGAACAGCAAAAAGGCCCAATATATTTATTTTCATGTAACTTTCCCTTAGGTTCACTTCTGAATTAAATTTAAGCAAAGTCTCCATTATAGATAAGTTACAAATCAAAGATAGATTGCCTGTCCCGGAAGTGGGAATGCTCTGCACATCTGCAAGCGTATTTCTGGTTTACATCATTAAGTGTCTTCATTTTTTTCATCATTATTCTCAGGTTTCTGTATTGAAGTAGCATTTGCCTTAGCTTTTGTTTTCATAATTTCTTAAATATCAATTTTTATTATGTATTCCAGAAAAAAAAAAAAAAACCACAAAAAAACACGTTTGTGAAACTGCCATGAAGCTTTTAATTTTACATTTCTTTAGAGTCCTAGGAGAAGATACAGTGCTTTCAAACACTTATCTCCTTAAACAATTTGCTACTTAGTACTAAGCCTTTCACAGTCTTTAAAGTTAAAATTGTCCAATTTCATAATCCTTTTTAATTCACTCCACTTTGATTTCCATGCTTAAAATGTTCAGAACAGAGTTTTTGTTGTGGGATTTTTTCTTTCTTTATGCCTATTTTCTATATACCATTCACTGCCAAGCTGTATGTTCCATGTTGTGCTCTTTCAAACTAGCCAAAGCTGTTCAAGAACTGCCATCTTTCCCACTGAATATGACACTGAGGCACAATCCCTGCCTACTTGAAGGTGCCAACTGGACACTGAATTATAATTTCAGCAAGGTCTGCACAGGCCCCTTATACCATCAACCTTTCTGGGAAGAAAAATTGCTAGGTCTCATTACTAACAGACAGGTTTTATTTTCACATTTACCTTTACATATTGCCAAATTTTTGACCTAAGATACAGGTGTTCCAAATAGGCCTCTGCTTTCCAACATCAATAAATCATTTCTTTTTAGACTGTACTTCAGAACCTGATAAAGGTATCTAACGTAGAGAATAACTACATTACACATGCTAGGGAAAGTCCATTAGAACATGAAAGCAGGGGCATGGACTGTCTATCAACGAAATCAAAGTTATTTGGAGGTTTTGATGCTTAATAATGCACTGAAGAAAAACAAGTGGCATGTATAAATATAAACCAAGCAAGAATCTTAATGGTTATAACTTGATTTTTAAGTTACTCCAAGAGAAGATTATCCCGCTCCCAAGTGTTATTCCCATGCTCAGCCACTTTCCATTCTTCTTCCTTTCACAGAGAAACAGACCAAAAGAGCTTTAAAATCATCACCATTTATTTATTTTCCTTCCTAGGAGTAAGACACCCCCGGATAGTTTCTGACCTCGAAATATAAAAATTCAAATAGACTTCTCATGTAAGTGCTGTAGTCATGTAGAGATTATTGCAGGTCCTCACTGTTCAGCGGGCTGAATGAGAAGTGGCTTGCTGAACCTAACCATGCAGCGGAGCTACTCTCAACAGCACAGAACAGCCTGTCCAAACAACTTCTCTGACTGTACTGAGCTCTCCATAGCAATAGGACAAAACAGACAAGGCTTTTTCTTTGAATACATAATGTGGGTATGTCTAGATTTTAAAAATAAAATAAAATAAAATAAAATAAAGATATACGACAGCATTACTCCAAGCAGGAAACCACAACATTCATTTTTTTTCAGTCAGGAAAACAAGAACCACAAAAAAAAATCCCAAACCGACATAGTGGGGGCAGGGGGACAGTGACAAAAGAAGTCCTGAAGTACCCACACCTGCTAGGTAGACAGCGTACATACACAACACTATTGCCTTCATTTTAAAAGGTACATCCAGGTTCTGAATCTACAGCACATTACAAGAACAGGAAGAAGTAATAAGACACAGCAACTCTGAAAGAGTTACCCTGCTTACCTTTTTTGGTTTTTTTTTTTCCAGAAGACAAAACAGCACTTCTGGGCAGCCTGTTCCAGTGCTCTGTCACTCTCACAGTGAAAATGTGCTTCCTTATATTCACATGGAACTTTCAATGGGTCCACATGTTCCAGCTTCATTTATCTTAATTTCACTAGTTGTCAAAAGCCTTACAGAACAGTCCCAGATGCAAGCATACCTAGGTTAAAACCTGCATTTAGCAGTAAAAATTTCACTACCAAGCTTTGCATCAAGAGACTTTTTTTGAGTCCAGTCCTTTGAGTATTTTCATAAACAACAAGATAACAAAAATGATCAAGTTAATGATTATTACAAACATCTACAAAGTTGATGGAGAAAAATGCAAGGATTCAAAACTCATCTTGGCCATTTTTGAACTATTCTAGGGAAAAAATTAAACAGCAGCAGGCCTCCAAGACAAACATCTCATGCTGTCACTGAGAAACACCAATCAACACAGCAAATGAAACATGAATAGCAATGACCAAGTTAGTGGCACTGCAAAGAAAGAGGTGGGTGCTTCACCACCGTGTCTGACACAACGTGAACCTGCAAGGTTAGTCAGAAACGTATGGAAGAGCAGCACCATCTTTCACTCTGCTACGCTCTAACACAGTTTGGGCAGAAAAAACTGTATCGAGTTTTGGGCATGGAATATCATGAAAAATTTAAATGAAGAGCAAATTATCAGGGAAGAGCACAGTAACTGATAATTTGCTTAAAAATCAGTGAGAAGGAAGAAATCCCAATGGTCTTCCAATGTGTCAACTACCAGGAGACACTCCCCAACTAGGGACACTCCCCATTCAGGTCAAGCTGAAGAAGGACCCTACAACATGCTCCTCACAATAAGGAAGGAATTTAATTTACATATCATAATTAAATACCAGCAATGAAATGCTTTAATAGTAAAAAACTTGAAATAGCTGAATCATGTTTGTTTTAAAAACAGCTGTAAAAATGGTCTTTAATAACAAACAATCGTCCTCAAGAAGTGACATGTCTACAGAGGATCTCAGCACTGTGCTAAGCCTAGTTGACACAGTAGTCTGTGCTCTTCTATCTGTGCTGTTTCTTACAATTCACAGTGTTGCTTTAGGTATGATAAACACAAAGATACACATCACCTCAAATGTCTACTAGATCTTTCAGCAGCGAACTCGATTCAGATTTCCTGAGAAGTATATTCAAGAAACTTTCACTTATTTAAAACCTAAATTTGTGCGTCTCCAATGCTATATATAACACATGATTCACACACATACATAGCTCATTTCTCTTTCCATATGCAAACTAAAACGTTGGGTGTTCTACCTCAACAAGTAAGTGTCTTTGACACATTAAAAAGTCAAAAGGTAATGCTGGGGCAGAATCACAAGCACACAATTTATTATACCTTTTTTGAACTCCAGTAACAACTTTAGCACAGATTTGCCTATGATCAGGCACAGATGTCCTCAGGAGGTTTTCTTACTAAATTCTATTTACTATTTTGGAGGCCCTTTCAGGGTCAGCCAACATCATACACTTCCAAAGCTTTATGTCTTTCATTTCAAATCAGGTCTAATTTATCATTCAGACACAAATGTGGAGCTTACCTCATTCTCACACCTATAAAAATACCATGACAGACAAGTCTAGATAATGAAGCAGTTTTGCTTTCTATGCACAGCTTCAATGCGATCACACAGACGTGGTGTAATTTAATATTTTATATACGGTCTAGCCCTAAAAGAACTTAGGTGTCAGTGATACCATGAGAAAACTTTTTGCAGTATTCAATTTTTGCAGATTGTCAGAATAATTATTAGTGAAACCAGATGACAGTATGTCTCCAACTTCTTTGCATCAGCTGGGAAAGTGCTGGTGGAGGAGAGGGAAGAGGGCTTCTCTCCCACGGGGGTGGGATGACACTAACCACTGATACCAAAGATATCAGTTAAAGATGCCAAATCTCTTCTACAGAAGTTATGTGATAGAACTAATGTTCTTTTTTCCTTTCTCTCATAACTGGGACAGAACAAGTAACTCTGGTGCAGCAATGTCTTTACAGAAGCAATCAGACTAACCACCTGGCCAACCACTATGATTTTCTACTTCTGGTTTTGTCTTTATAACAAAAGATACCTGCTCCATAACCCCAATCTCTGGATTACATGAAGATATTTGACATAAAACTACCTCAGAACCAGTTCTCGCAACCAGCTTAACAGTCCAACATGTTACTTCAAGTGACACCATTTCATCTCTTGTACCATCCCTTCTCTTCTGCCTGTTCTAACAGTAGTATATTTTTAACTGAATCCATGGAGCTTTTCTCCAGTCACAGGTCCAAGAGACTAAAACAGCAGATGCTGGTTCAGACAAGCACACCAGAAGGCAGACGGGCACTGTGAAATCTGCACACGAACTTTAAAGCAAAATGTGTTAACAGTCTGGCTTGCTCTTGAATTACACATTTAAGATTTTTACTTGTAAGATTAGCTTGCCCTTGGATACATGCTTAACATTTTCATTTAAAGAAGGCAGCAGGAAAAAAAAAGTATTTTAATTTGCTTTATAATTCTCTCTCAGGAAAATGTTTGTGGATGAACTGCAGGTTTGACCACTGCTAGGTATAGATCTTTACATTGGAATTCTATCTACCAACACCTCATCTCCCTGCTGCCACACAGAGAGCCTTAATTTCAACAGCTGTGAGCAAGAGATCTGTGTGCATGTAACAATGCTCCTCCCCAAAATGGGAGCATCCTGGAAGCACTGGAGCACCACTTCAGATTTTGTTTTCTTTTTCATATGCCAAATCATGCAATGGGTGGTCCATAAAAGACTTTCACTGCAGCCACTTAACCTGATTTACCATTCTTCCTCCTTCTTGCATTGAGAAATAAACAAAACCTGTGAAATCACGGAAACCAGTACCACAAGGCCTAATAGTAAGGGCTGGAAGGCCTGGCACTGGCACACTTGGCATGCGTGCAATTAAAAAGGTGACAGGAAAAGGAGAAGGTGACAAAATGGAAGGGGGAGTCACCATTTTCCCTTGGAGCATGTATGAAAATTTTATGTGAATACACACAGGAAGTTGTCAGGAATCTGTTACAGTAATGAGGGAAATCATCATTCAGATTTGCTACCCCTGTGATCAAATTACAAAGAATAAAATTAGCCAGAGACTATCACATGGAATAGCACTTTATTTTCTTTCCTTTGTTCTGCTTTCTTCCAATGAAATTAAAGTGCATGTTCTTTTTTAAAAAAAAAAAGCCAGAGGCAGTGACGGCCTGTGTATCTGCACAGATTTACAGCACAAGAGCTAATAAAAGGGAGATGTAGCATCTTTTATCTCAGTACTTCATGCAAACCATGACAGCCTTGCTGCTTGAAAAAGTCAAATCATAAAAACTAAAAAAAAAAAAACCAAAAAACCAACCCAACCCAAACCACCCAACACAAAACAAACCACAGTAAAAAGTAGCAACAACAAAAACACAAAACCCAAACCAACCAACACATCAGAAGAGGGGATGTATCAGAAACAAGAAAAGTGCATTCCTCTGTTGGTGGAACTTTTAGAACTTGGGAGGGGAGAAGATGAGGTGGTGGTGTTACAAAAACAAACAAAACAAACAAACAAAAAAAACCAACAAAAACCAACACCACAAATGTCAACATTGGATTAGGGATCAGAGCTCATTGGCTCTTTGACCTGAGAAACCCTCCAAAGCAGATAGTTTGTGCAGTCAGGTGTCTTACCTCTCCCACAGCAACACTAATGCATTTCTAACAGAGGTGAGCAACTCCAGCCTCTGCAGTTTTGTTCAGAAGAAAATCAACAAGGGCAACAAGGCTGGCGAAGGGTCTGGAGGGGAAATCTTTTGAGGAGAGGCTGAAGATCCTTGGTTTGTTCAGCCTGGAGAAAAGGAGACTGAGGGGAGACCTCAGCGCAGTCTATGGCTTCCTGACAAGGGGGAGTGAAGGGGCAGGTGCTGGTCTCCTCTTTCTTTTGACCAGTGATAGAACCTGAGGGAAAGATATGAAGCTGTGATAGGGTAGGTTTAAGTTGGATATTCGGAAGAGGGTGGTCAGGCACTGGAACAGACCCCCATCACAGCATCCGAGCTTGGCTGAGTTCAAGAGGTGTCTGGACGATGCACTCAGTCACATGCTCTGACTTTTCAAGCCCTGGGTGGAACCATGTGTTGGACTTGATGATCTTTGTGGAGCCCTTCCAACTCAGGAGATTCTGATTCCAATACTGCAATTACTGTTTTTCACCCTAGAAGATCTATTATAAGGTTGTATCACAAGAACCAAAGAAAGAGTGCAACAGTAACAGGCACACAAGTGTTTTCTGTAGCTTGGTGCCAGGTTGTGCTATTTTATGTATCTTTTTGCTTTCCAATGGGCTCATTTACTCTGGTCACCTTGTCTGTAAAAGTTCTGGGCTCCTTTACCAGCCAAAGCCTCAATATTCCACAGTAATGACAGACTGCCAGCTCTCAATTTAACAGTGTGCTGAATCTAATGCCAAAAGTCATCCCAAGGAATCACCATTCGGTGAAACAACAATACCGTGATATTCACGCCATCATTATAAACTGTACGCCAGCTGTTTTTCTTTCTGAAGTGTCTTTAATTTCATTTTATTTTTCCCTAAGTCACTACACGAATGTCACTGCCAAAGACTTCTCTTGGATAGTACCTAAACGGCCACAAAATCTAAACATACTTCATAATCAAATTAAACAATGCTAAACAAGTCAAATTATTATACTTAGCTTTATGCCCTGGGTTTTCTAAGATGACCTAAATCACAGTTCCCTTTCACGTGTCCTATGCAGGTGGACTGAAGCCTGAAGAAGATATAGTTTAGAGGCTTCCTTTGCCTCCCCACTTTCTGTTTATAAATCTCTTGTATCCTGTTCTAGATCTGTCATTCAGAGAGCACTGTAACAACTACAATTAAGTTTCATTTCCTTGACTTCATATAAGAAAAAGATATATTCTATGCATAGAATATATCTCTTCCTCCATCCCAAATTTCAAAAGTGTTTCATCATATGTATGAGACATCTCATGATGCACTTAGCAGTTGTGTAGAAATCCTTTTTCTAGTAGCTTTATTTTGAGCTGTGGCTTGTTTGTTTGTTTCCATCTTTATTTTTTTTTTTTTGTGATCCTGTTTCTCCTCCTTTTAGAACCTAAAAATTGTGTAATATTCAAGCAATGTTGTTTTCAAACTGTCCCTTAATCCATCTCAAAGAACATCTGTAGGTTGCTCACACAGACTGCCATCATCTCTAGCAGCTCTTACCTAACACAAGAGACTCACAGTGAGCATGCTGACAGCCAAGTTTATTTAGCAAGGAAATGTAACACAGAGGACTTCATTTCTTCTGGTTTGCAGCTGATTTTTTTTTTTGTTTGTTTTTTTTCTCTGCTTATACTTTCCTCTCTTCCTCTAGAACACCATTTCTTTAGGCTTCTGCACAACCAACTTGAACCTCCATGGAAGGTGCACCTTCTCAGCAACATATGGCACCTCAATAATATTAAAGCCTGTATTTGCTCACTAACAAAATCTTTGCTGCCTCCTCAGATTTTAGTTAGGAACCTTTCTGATTGTTTGTTTGTTGCATGGAATCTCCATGCAAATGTCCCTTCACCTTTCTTCTAGTAGAACCAGACTACCTGTTAACCTAAAGCCAGAAGCTCATTATAAATGCATGGAAAATACCCGGGTGCTCCTCAGCCTCACTACAAGTTCCCTCACTGGAACACACTACTGATCATAGCTACTGTCTGCAGATTGGCATGTGAACCAGTAGCTACTCACATTCCCAAATGAGAATTGCCTTTTATGCCACAGAACAGGTCAGTGGCCAGAGAAACTCAATTAGCTGTTGTATTACACAAGCAGGATGTAGTGCTATATTCCCATTGCTGTCATTTACCGAAAAATTAAGTTAAAGTAAAGCCATGCTCTCAGATTTAGCAACGCTGTTCCCTCTGACACTTTTCCTTTACTAAATTGACTCTAATCCACAGCTGAAAATAACTTTTAGCTGGTATCTTCTTCAATCTATGAGGCTGCTTTAGAAAAGTACTCCTGAAGTACAGAAAGCTAATACGTATTTTAGGCTTTTCCACTCAAATGTGTTATTGAATGGTTGTTTAAATAGGTTTTCCCACAGGATAAAGCCTGCTAGATATCAGAAACTGATCACAACCTCCAAAGATTTCTCCACAATCACAAAAATCCATGGGTTGGTTTTGGTTGTGAGTTGGTTGGGGTTTTTTTTTTTCTGGTTGAAATGATTGTTGGCACCGTAATTCAAAGTTAGCTCGTATTATTAATGCTGTTTGCTACAAACTTCCCTCCCTTCCACCCCACCTTTCAGCCACAGGATCATCAGAAACATTTGTAAAATGCATATTCGGGTTTTGCTGGAAGAGTGCTAGTTTCTCCCTATGAGAGAGATCATTACCACACCTCTGTACTGGGAAAGATGAGAGGAAATATAGTTTCCTCTAAAACAAAACTGGTGCTCTCTTCATCCTATAGCACCCAAGAGGCCTGAAGTCTTTAAGGTTATCACTGCAACAGTAAGACAGAACACAGTCATGTAACAAAAAGGGGTTTAGGCAAAATGAACATTAAAAAAATTCTGACCAAGTCTAAAAGTCATGGAATCTACTTGTTTCCTAAGTCTGGACCACTGTTGCTAGTCCTACATAAAGGCCTTATCACATCAGCTTGAAGAGAGACAGGCCTCATGGAAGGTCATGTCCAGATCCAAATTCAACAAAAACCTCTTAATTACTCCTTTATTTTCTTTTTCAAGTACCCTTGTATAAAGATAGCAACGTTTTGTTTCTCCATTAGAAGGGATGGGAGTTTTCTATGGATCTGTCTATTTGCTGAATTATCTGCTTATAGATAACAGCCAAATGGTTTAAGAGGGCATCCTTCTACTGAGGGCTGTGGGAAGAATTTCCAGGGCTAATTTATCACCGCACTATTAAGGTATATGAAGTGAAAGATAATGGCCTGCAAATAGATCTGTAGCCACTTCAGTGAAAATAGCTGAGGGACTGCTGTTAACTCCTGATGCAAACACAGAGCGATGTAGTGAAATTCCATTAAAGGGCTTTACTTTTTTTCTGGCTCTATTTTTCCTGTCTTCCAAAGGAGGAAAATGTTGTGCTTACCAATAAAGAAATAGTTGGGTGGAGGATGGTAATATTTTGCAACTTTTATTACATCTTCGTCCTGATCTCAGAGGAACCAAACATTAAGAAGTGGGTAACTTCCATTTAAACTCTGAGGTTTGAAGTTTGCTTTCAGTAACAGAAACGCCTTTGTTTCAACTAGTTTGAAATGCTGATATTTGAAACAAACAAGTACTCTTTACAGTGAACAATAAGAGAGAATATAACCAAAAGCGTTACAGTATTTGATATGGAGTATTCAAAATTAAACAAGAAGAGTGACTGAGTAGTTCAGGTTTAATAATTCTTCCTTTAAAAAAAAGGAAAAAAAAATGCACAGAAAAAAAGCATGGTTCAAACTGAGTCCAGAGATGTCAGGTGACAGTAGCGACCTCAGATGACTGTTCTAGGACCACATCCCAAATGCCAGCACAATTAAGCACTAATTGGTCAGCAGTCTCAGCAGAAATGCCAAGAACTGAGCAAGCATTGAAGACCAGTCTCCACCTCTCCCCAGGAAGGATGCTCTCTTTAGGTCAGAAATGTGAAACACCAGTGCAGAGAAGCCAGCACCTCCCCCCATTAGCACAACATTGGGCCCACAGATACAGGGCTCATCAGCAACTGAGAAGCATCTACAGCATCAGCAGCATTTCAATTTGTTGCTTCACTTGCAGCACATACCATATTTACGACACATCAGAAACCACCAGTAAATATAGTTCCTCTATGACTATGAAGAATTGCTTTCTGGAGCGCACCATAGACCATCAGTTATAAGGAATGCTATTGACATCTTCCACCCACATTCAATTACCCAGCTACATGGGACCGCGTAAGTTACTTCTGCTTTAAAGTAAAATGCTTTGCAGCAAAATATATCAAGAGTGGCCAGCATGAAAACATCACAAGGCAGCCAGAGCACCACACAGGTCTGCAAGTAGTGGGTATGAAATAGGGTCTAGCAGGGCAACTTTGGAAGGTGAAGTCTTGTGGCAGCTTCTGTTATTAAAAACAGAGGAGAAAGGGATGGCAGAACTCTTTGGGAGTCCCTGATGACTAGCAGTGACAGGACAGCTTCAAACAGCACTATTTTCCCAGCTATGTAGTAAGGGCAGGTTTCTTAAAAATCAGCTCAAATGATCTGCATGAGGCAGAAGACAAGACAGATGGTCAGTTCTCCAGATGGGACCTGGTAAAGCACTTTGCTGGTTTAGGCACAGACTGCTTCAGCACTTCATGAATTTGGGCAGGATAATAGAGCCCTAAGGGAAAGGGAGGGGGGGCAGGAAATTGCTCCCTGAAAAATGGCAGCAATCAAAAAGCACTGTGGTAAAATACTATGGTAAGATGGTCTTATATATCAAATATTGATCCAGCTCCTGTAAATACATGAAGTTCATGGAAGTCAATTTTCCCATTAATCTGACATTCATGCTGTAATAGAGCTCCCACATATTTTATATTCATTTTTATTCTCACTGCAGTAGCAAAATATTTTCAGCTCAAGAATCAGGCTTGCCTTTAAATGTAAGAGGATTCCAAAAGCATGTCCTGGGATATTTCACTCACTTCCCCCCACTCTCCTTCTTACCTCCCTTCCAAAATGCTACTGAAATACTATCAAAAGAAAAGTTATATCCTAAAACCCATCTTTTATTAAGCTGCGTTCTGTTTGCAAACAGGAATGATGGGTGCAGCAGATAAAAATACTGAATTTATGAAGCTTTATGACCTCTCCCATTTCATTTCTCCTTGTTCTCTCATCTCTGAGAAATAATTTTATTTTTAGAGAAGCCAGAGACATCACAGAGCACTAGAGAGCACAGTCTTCTGTTAAAAAGAAAGGATTTACAATACAACATCCATTTATTGCACAGTTTTATTTGGCACAGATCATAATTAGACAAACAGCAAAACACCCCATTTAGGTCTGCCTCATCACCCAAGCTGTGCAAAGGGGCTAGCGGCAAGTTTTTGAGTTTCGAAAACACCACCCGAAAATGAAAAACTAAGTGGGGCAGGTTGGATGACAGGAAATTTTCAACTATACTGAAGTGCCTTCTCATTACAGCCACAAAATTCAGATATGCACCAAATGCCTGACCATACCAGGTCGTTACCATTGAAGCTGCACTACAGGAAAAGGATTTCATAGAATCACAGAACACTGGGAGTCGGAAGGGACCTCAAAAGATGATCTAGTCCAATGCCTTTGCTAGAGCAAATGAACACATACTATAGCAGTACAGCAGACTCATAGCAGGCCCAGCTACAGATCAAAGCTCAGTAGAACAGTAAGAATTTTTCACGTGGGGTAAAGACATAAAGTTCCTTATGATAGGAAGTAGGCAACACAGTCACAGCTGAAGACTGCTACACTACAGCTTTCACTATTTGTCTTCACTCATAATTAATAGGGCAGTAGCACAGAGAATCATAAAAAATTGCAAGTTGGAAGGTCTCTGGAGGTCACACAGTCAAGCCTCCTGCCAGTTTCAGGAGCCAATTTCAAAGCTTGGTCTGGCTGCTAAGGACCTCATCCACTACAGGTTTTACTACTTCTAGAGATGGAGATACAAAAGCCTCTTTTTGTGAAGCCCATTCTGGTGCTAAGCTATACAGAATTGTTGTCCTTACCCATAATTCCCCTGCTGCTGCTTGTTCCCACTGCCTCTTTTCCTTTGACGAGGCATATCTGTGAGGAGGCTGGCTCCATCTTCTCTAATAGCAACCAGGTAGGCAGGTAGTGACAGCATTTGGAAACCTGTGGAGCCTTCTCACCTCTGAATTTAATGAAGCCAGCTCCCTCCAGCTCCACTCCTATGTCCTGTGCTCCAGTCTCAAGCACTGCAGCCTCCCCAGCCTTACAGTATCACTCCAGCCAGGGTTCTGAAACCTACCCCTGTATTCTAGACATGACCTCATGAGAGCTGACTAGACAGGAAGAATCACTTCTCCCTTCTTGATGACTGCAATTTTGCTCACACAGCCTGTATCAATGAATTGGGTTATTCCTTCCCAGGGGTAAGAATCTGCTTCAGGGTCTTTTTGTGTTGTTTTGTGGGTTTTTTTTTTTTAAACTGTATAGGATTCCTGTCAGCCCATCCCTCCCACTTGAGGCCCTGACAAGTAGGAACATATAATCTGCTCCTCCACAATCTGATATCACTAACAAACCTGCTGAAGGTGCACTCTGTCCCACTGTTCAGCTTCATAACAAAGCTAAACAGTTCCAGTTTCAATCCCAAACCTTAAAGCACACCAATGGTCCATCCAGTTCTCTTGCCACCTTTTCACTCAACTATAGTGTCCATATATCCCCAATTAGTCTATCAGAGATTGTATCAAATGTCTTTCTAAAATCAAGATCAGGGAACAGTTCTGCTTTCCCTTCATCTAAAGAGAGAGTGACAATCTTCTCTCAGAAAGCAATCAGATTGGGCAACCTTCTCAAAATCCATCTGTGCTCTTCACAATTGCCTTCTTGGTTTTTATGCTTGGAAATGGCTTCCCCAACTGAACTGTCACTTGGGGTCCTACTAAAGCATTTTCTTTAAGGACAAGGACACATAGGTTCTTGGAAGAAAAGACTTTGTGAGCTCTTCAATTTCATTATCAAGAGGTCCTCCCAATATTTTACCTAGAAGTTTCTCCTTGAAATTCTGGCCATTCCTCTCAGCTCCAAATCCAATCACAATCACACTCTGCATCTGTGGCAGTCACTTGTCTTCATAAACCAGCTTAACCTATCCTCAGGAGAAGGATGGGAGTTCTCAGGATCTCATCTCTAATTTATCAAACCATGAAAATATCCCCCCAGTATCCTGTTTAATTTTTGGTTTGGTTTTGGTTGGTTGTGTTTTGTTTTGTTTTTTAACACCAGGTCTCTCCAAAACTCCAAGGGGAATAAATTCTTAACATGCTAACAGTTAAGGATCGACATCTTGCCTACAGACTGAAGTCCCTAACTGTCCTTGCTTGTTACTGATAAATCGCATACCAAGCTTCAATCTGATGCCAATGGAGAATTAATATCTATTGTATCTGTTATGCTTCCACAATGAATTTCATTTGTTGTCCATATTTCTAGTCTTTGCATCTTTTGACTTACTGGATAGTTATTTCCAGCCTCCATCTACTTAATTTTTTAAAAGCACTTAAAAACTTTCTCCCTTCAGCCTTCCATTGCTGCTGTGATTATTCTGTATGTGCCAGTAACAAATCAATTTTTGTTTCCCAAGGCTTCAAGGTGCCCAGCATTTCAAGTATTCTCCAGCCAGTTTTCAGCTTTCCAAACTTTCGATCCATATACAAACAGAAATTCTGGCCATCTCATTCGGTAACTCTGATGCATTCTCAGGCTGCTCATACTTCTCCGAGTCATAAGGTTTTCTTTTCCTTCAAGTTGCTAAACCCCATCATGCTATCTTATTGCACTTTAAGCTCTGCAGGTCTTCCTTAGACGTACGTTAACCCTGTTCTGCTTACCATACACCCAAGTCATGTTCCATCCCAGCCCTGCGCACACGCTGTCTCATGAAATCACAAGAGATGCCAGTTCTTCTGCACAGCCATTTTCAGCATAAACAAGGTATCAGTGTTTGTAGGTGGGGTGCTTACCATTTACACTCTTGGTTGTTTTCTAAAAATTTTTACATTCTAACCTCATCAGAAGCTGATTATTCAAAAGATAGATTAGATATACTAAATCTCCCGTTTCAAAACAGCTTTTTTTTTTTTTTTCCATCAGTGCACTTGCAGCCTCATTGTATTTCAGTAGATAACAGCCAAGGTTCCCTTTAATTCTGGCCTCATCTTTTCTATAAGGATTTATGGTCAATTTTGATCTAATTAGAATGCCCCTTATATGACTAGAACAATATTGAGCAGTCCAGACTTAACTTCCTTATCTAAAAAAAGAATCTGTCTGCTTAATTTAGCAATGCTTTTGACAGCAGATGCACTGCTTTATTTTTTCAATCATCAACCAGCTTAATAACGGTAGCCTACTTCAGGACATGCTTCCAAAATTAACTTTTGTTCTAACTTCTGCTGTGCAAGAAGTATGTGCTATGTCCTTGTTGGAATGCCCCCTCTTCATCCACACCTGATTACTTGTGTTTCATATCTGAATGCCATCAAATGCCAATGATTATTTCTAAATAAACTTCAAATCACATCAACATCAGAAAATTTATCTTTGTTGAATTTGTTGGAACCAGAACTAACCTTCCTGTTTCTCAGCACAGCCTTTCATGCCTTTTTGCCAGACTTTCACGTTTTTTTCCAAAATTTCATAGGAACAGAGCCTCTGCTGCTCTTGTCAAAATTCAACATAACGTCCTCTGGAACGCAACCACCACTGTTACGGCAAAAGAGGATTTTGGCTGACCCCACCATTCACTCTGTTTTTAAGTTTCTGTAGTTTTAGAAATTTAACGCTGGCAATAAAAAAGTGAAACAGTAGAAAATAAGAGAAATTAATTTTAAGTTATGCATTGATAAAAAAGAACTATAAGATACATGTTTCTGATGCATCATTTCTCCTCACAGCTAAGTCAGGAACTCACCTAATTTACCATGTAGCACTTCAAGACTGAAGACTCACGTTGGACCAGGTTTGAGATTTCAAGTATTTTATATGAAGGGGGTTGATTATCAATTTTAAAGAGGGTTCTTCTCAAAAAGTCATCCCGCAAGAAACGAAAAAGTACTCTTGCTTACGAGCTATGTTCCTCAGCCTGTTCTCCAGCAGATGAACGCTCCAGTCCCCAAATGCTAGCAGTGTGTTTCAAAAATACCACGGTCAAGTTCCACAAGCAGGATACATATTTCAGGGTAACCATTTACCTTTCTGACAGAGATGCACTAAGCTTTTGCTTCTGTTGGGAAAGTTAAAGGAAGCTTCCTAATTTTCTACTTCATTTTCATAAGTAGTGTTGCGGTTCTGGTCTCTCAGAAGAGACTTGTACCTTATAAGGATTTTTGATGTCCCAAATAAAAATCAGAATTCATTCTTATCTGAGCTAGTTGGATGTACCTTACAGAGGGCATTTCTTTAAGGAACAACTGCGCATTAGGAAGAACACAGAGCAGATGACAGCCCTTAGAAAACATTCCTCTGGTTGCTCACTTTGGACATCAAAATGTTACCGAAGAGTTACAAAACAAAGTTGCTAACTACAATAAAGCAAAACATATTATACATTGTCCTGACAAAACAAAGGCTAAGGGTACACAACTTACCCTGGTGTGCCACTAATTTCAGTGTAAAAGAATTGAATAGCGATACTAGGGAAAAGTTATGTCTGGCAAAACTCACCTCGGTGCAAGGAACTGGTGAAAGAAAAGGCAGCAAAAGAAGAAATGCCCTAAACCCTGGGCTTTCTGTTTTTCAGCAATGCTGTAATATGCCACCAAAGTGTTTATTTTTGTTTCTGTTTTTAAGAAATTCTCAAAACTAAGACCATGAATGCTGAGCACTGCTAATACACAAAGCTGCTAATAAGAGAAACAGTTATGACTTTCCCCAGTACAGTTCAATAGTAAAGACTTCTTTCTTCTTTTATAAAAAGACAGTTTAAAAACAAACGCTAACTTCAAATATTTGTCTTAAATATTTCATTGGATCTTCTTTAAATGTTTATTTCATTGGCACTCTGTTATGCTTCAGAGGACACTTCACATGAAACATTCAGATGTTAGTTCATGAGCAACTACACTGTACACAATGCAATAACTCATGTACTGTATAGTAAATAATTTCTCTTTGGAAAAGCCGAACTGGTGTATCTGCAGACATGTACACAAGAAATGTACAAACTTGTGAAATTCCAAAGACAGAAGTATAGGGAGCACTACAAGAAATCCTTCTTGACACGCTGTCATAGTTGCTTTTAATTTGTAATTTCCATGCCATTTTCTCATCCAAGTATTAACATTTCCAATGCCAGACTCCCGTCTATCATTGCCTGACATTGACACCTACTGGAAGGGACTGGGATTGTGAACCTTTCTTTTTTTCCTCATTCAGAGTCTGATATAACAACTCCACAGGCAGACCAAGAATTCCACTTTCAGTAAACGAATCACAGACGTCTGACAAAACTAAGCTGCGTGGCTTTAAGCAACAGAAAAACATACATGTAATTTTAAGATAAACAATAATTCCCAAGACTATAACTACATAGATTCTCAAACGGAAAATGTATTCCAATATCAACCTTTGAGAAGGTTGTGGGTTTGTTGTTTTTTTTTTTTTTTACTACTCCTCAACAAATGAAGTATCCAGTCACCTACTAGGCTCTCAGGCTAATTAGCAAATAATTATTACTGCAAGAGTCAAATAGTTCTTGTTTGGCAAACATTATGACAAACAAGCTTATACACAAAAATGTAACTGAATAGGTTTTAAAGCACTTTTAATTTTCTACTGCTTTGAAAAAACAATTAAAACCCACATCTTTAATGAAAAAAGATTTGCTTTATTCACATCAGCAAACGGACGTTTAATGATATAATTGATAAAGACAAGACTGAGGTATGCTCATTAAAACAGCTTGTGTGTACACAAACTACTAGCATTCTTCAGAGTGAAGATACACCTCTCAGTACAGCTTTGAAAACAGGACCACACAGAAACACCCATTGGAAAAAAAAAGTGTGACTACCCCCATATGGCAGAAGTTCCTCTACAAGCTGGTTCACTGTTAGGGACCAGCTACCGCATTATACCCTCTTACTTCCAAACTCAACTTGAGAAGTGGGATGCCTTTTACTTGATGTCATTTTTGTATTTATCAGAGTAGAAAACACATTTCAGACTGAAACAGCATGGTGAGTTGCAGTGGTTTTGCTATACAGTCAGAACAGGAGGCAGACACGCACTTTGGTTTTTACACATATCTGCACAAAACTCAGGCATCGCTTCACAAAAAACCACAGAAGACAGGCCGGTTTAAAGTATCATAAGTAGCAAGATTGAAAAAAAAAAAAAAGTTCAAAGGCATCCAAATGAAATTTCTATAAGGTTATGAAAGTATACAGCTGAAAACCTCTCCAATTTTATTTTACTCTTCCAAAGGTACAAAGCAGGATACTTATATGAAAGTCCAATCATACACCACAGTATGACCATTCCACACAGGCACCAACACCACTGCAGCATGAACTGGTGGACTTTACACATCAGTTAAATTTAATCTTTTCTTTTTATTTAGTGAGGGATCAATCTATCTAGAAACTATTACGGGGTAGATTAGATAATTACTAGAGTTATAAAGTTCTGAACTACTGTAACTGTGGAAAAAAACCCCTAAACCAAACCAAAACAAAACCAAGAAAAAACCCACAAAGTAAACAGTCTCGATGGAAGCAGAAATAGTCACCACCAAAACAGGTAACAGCCAAAATACCATTACAAGTGGGAGCCTATGGCAACATGCGTTTCCTCCAACTTTTCCTCATTTTTTTATCTCTGAAAGAACTCTATAAATACAGGCTGGATGAAGTAAAAATTTCATGGCTGCATTTATGGCTGCTGAATACATTCCTAATTAAAAGTTTTATAAGCTCAAAAGCAAAAAACAACAGGCATGTAAGAACACAGATACTCTACCTAACAGGTACCCAGGAGTTAAAGTGCTTCTACTAAGAATTAGCCAACTCCTTCAGAAAAGGAGATATAGTAGTATTTTACAAAGCTGATCATTAATGGTTTCCTTGTGGACATTTAAATGATAAGCAAGAGAGCACTTAAAAAAAAACAAATGTATCACAAGCACAAGGGAGGTTTGTATTGCATCCTTTAACAAAACACACAGAGAGCACTGCAGGCTTTAAAACACACTAGACAGCCTAGATACTTTTGACATCCCGTTCTTATTTCCTTTTTTATCTCAGAAAGACAACTGAGTTAGCATTCGAGCTCTCAAGATTTAGGGCTTGCATTTCTTACCTTACAAAGCTTCTGGTACCGAGGAGAAGAAACTGCCATCCTCTGCAAACGATGCAACAACACCACAACTTTCTGCAGAGATGTTCTCACCACAGCCATCATTTTAAGTTTGCCACACTTCTGAAGACACCTCAGAATTTGCATTATAAATGAAGAGCAACTATCATTTCCTCCCGGTCACTGGACAATGATTTGCCAGCTTTCTGAGCATGCTCTCTTCCAGGACTGCTTTTGCAAGCCACAGGCTTTATACGTCTCAAAGGCAAAGGAGGTTGATATAGCATAAGTTTCTCTCCCAAAATAACACAGCAGTAAAACAAATGCAGAAAAATATCAGCCTTCACGGATTCTTTTAACAGGGACTGCTCAGCTCTGCTTGTGCAGAGGGTAGGTGAAACTGTGGAGCAGCCGAGCATCTGCCACCATCAGGAGTGCACTAAATGGCCAGGAGAGGTTATTAATTTAAGTCTGAAAGCTGCAGGAACAAAAAAAAAATCCCTTCAGGAAGACGGCTCCTGTGTATCACAACAGTTGTTCTCCTTTAGTAGCTGCTTTCCATCGGCAGCCTGAGCACTGCTCCCTCGCTCTGGAAAAGGATGCTCTTGCTCTCAGACTAAACACAGCTCTGGCAGAGCTGTGGAGTGAGTGAATAACAGACCGCGTAATAAATCGTGAGAGGGGAGCAGAGGGATACCTGTCCTAATTATATCAGCCATACGGTAAAGGCTAATAAATCACACAGGCACATCTCAAAACTGGATTACCCAACACAAAAGGGAAATCTGCAGGGGGTAAACCCCTCTGTTATGAAAACTCTCTTAAAGCTAATTTAGTCAAAGAGATCTCAAAGGATTCTCACTTGTGCCAGAAAGTAGGAATGTTTTTCAGGAGCTCTTTTCAATTAAAATCTTTTTCTGAGTGACTTACAGGACAACAAACAAAAGGGGGTTGACCAGTTAAAAGCATACAGTTGCACTGTCACCCATTTCTCTAGCCGTCCTTGAAGCCAAAGGGCCAACAACATTTAGATGTTTTTCCCATGACAAAGCAGAATTATATAAGCCATCTAAGGATGGCAGTATGATGTTCAAGAGCATGGAAGTGTTTTGCTACCAGCGAGGTACTCCCAATGCAATAAAATCATTTCTTATTACTTCCAAAGGTGCTATGATGAATGTCCTTACACCTGTACCAGAAGGGCTGCTGTTCAGGGAGGCCACTATCAACATAGGAGGTGGTAGACACCAAGTAATCCTGTTATTTAACATGCATGCTGTCACATGAACAAGTACATACACATTTCAAGTACATCAATCAGCATGGTATGGAGGCACCAAATACAGGTAGCACAAGTTCATACAATCCTAGACAGTGCATAGTTTAGATGCCAGTGCATTATACACTGGTTTGCATCTTCTCAGGCACTTCTCATCACAGAGGATGAAAGCCAAGTACAGGTTCATCAAATACAACATTTAAAAACCCTTCCCATCCAATTTTTCTAACCCAGCCTTTTCATTTTTATTTTTGAAATGAATCAATATTTCTACCAGTCCCTGGGCAAACCCCTATCACATGTACTCCCTTTTGTTCCTAATCTGTCCGGCAGCAATGACAACATAATTTTGAGGAAACAAGAGCCTTCACTCTGTATACAGAAATCTTACCATCTCTATTCTCCACCATGCCAGACTCATCTTTATTCCTCATCTTCACATTTGAAACCATTCCCCTGTACTCCATTACCCCTGTTTTACATACATATCTACTCTTCCCTCCCACAATTCTGTTCCTTTAACCTTTTGAGGAAACCTATGAAGCAGCACAAATCAAAACCACTAAAGCATTAAGAAATAACTGTGCAAGAGCTCAAACCTCTTCCGTACAAGGTAGAAGCCATGGTCAACACTTGCTGTCATCTTTGAGCTTTGCTTTTTTCCATCCAGATAATATACAAATCTGAATCACGCAGCGAGATGGACAAATAGCTCACCTCGGCAATCATGTTGATTTAATTAACAATAAGCCAAAACTTTCAAATTATTTTGAACACCCTCTCACATGTAGGCACAGGGCTTCCTACACATTGGTCCTATATTACTTCTCAGTGTTTCCTAGGTCACTTTCTGCATCTTGATTCAAATTAGGTTTAAACATTTTTCAGATGTCTGCTAAATGTTTTGCAACACAGACGAGGATGCTTCATAAATTCACAGAATGGCTCCAGCACTAACCTGAAAGGAAAGTGTTTCGTAACACACAGCTACTGAAAGAATGAATTAAAAAGACTGATGCTATAATTCTGTTTCCTCCTTTTCAAAAAGAAATCCTTGTCACACTCCTAGCTTGCATTCTCTGCATAGTACTGTTGCTAGCTTCAGATGCTGCAACAGAAAGCAAAACAAAGCTGCAGCACCGTCCAGATCACCGACTCCAACACAGAGCGGCTTGAGCTGCAGCCAAAGAAGTTAGCCGCAAAATGTAATGGAGGATAGTCCTCCCCCCCTACACAGATGCCAGTTTAGCAGATGTTTCTGTTTTGAAAATGTGTACCGCAGAACAACAAATTCATCATGCTTTAGAATCATAGAATCATAGAATTTTTAAGGCTGGAAAAGACCCCTAAGATCATCCAGTCCAACCATTAACTTTCGTCTATGTTCAGCATGTATTTCACCTAGACTGTATCATACCTTAAACTCATAGTAAAATTTTACTCAATACACAGGCATTGGGCACAGAGGTATCTTCACAAAGAGCAGAGAAATTCACAAGTACTGCATTCTTCTTAGAACCATTTAGAAGAAATATTTCTTTATATATTTAAAGCATAAAGAATAGTGTTATTCTCTACCACTCAGCAGGGGAAAAAAAGGAAATTATCTTTGTTTAATCAGATACTATGCTTAAGGACTTGCAAGATAGTGTGCTTTATTTTTTAGGGGACAGCAAGATGGCAGAGGTCCATTTTGTTTTCAAAAGTTCTTTTCAAGAAATATTTGAAAACAAAAACATTGATTTGGGAGTCTGCCGGCATCATGATACCAGTGTTCTCAGTTATATTTAAAGTGAGATTGAAAGACGGCAGAGGAAAAAGTTCATTTTGGAAGTCGTTGTACTATGAAAGTCTTTGACATGCCCAAACACCTGTATCTGCCTTCTCAGTGGTTACAAGCCAGAACAACGGGCATAGTCAAGAGCTGGTCAGAGACCCGCTTCACACAGTGTGCAGTTTTGCCCAGCAGTTCAATTTGCTCCAGCAATTGTAGCACAATGAAGGAGAGTGAACAATCTTCCAAGACCAATGTGCTTCATAGCTGCACACAGCCAACAAGCAAATCATGAAAAAAGAGCTTTACCTTGGTGTGATCGACTACATGAAACGCAAAGTAATGCAGAAATAGGTATTTGCACACAGCTCTGCCTCATGTTGTTAGCTTCCTGTGGCCCCATGTTAGCTCTTCTGCCTCTGCCGCACTAGTTGCTTGGGGGTTTTAGCCAATAGAAATGATAATGTTAACTTTGACAGACTAGTCCAGGCATTTCAAAGAGCCACATCTCTACAGATGACTAACCATCACTATATAAACATTGGTGAGCGAAACATCATCTTCAACAGACACAAGCTTCCATAATATCCTGTCCTCTTCCTTATGATCACAGCGAGCAGTTTCCTACCAGACACTTTAAGCTGTCTTGCTTCATTTAAATTCCATGTAGATGCGTTCAGATTAGGAGCACTACTGAAAGCAGCACTTTTCTCATTATAAGCTGTTCAAACCCCATGAACTTAGACCACAGACGACATTATTCCAAACCCAGAGTGCAGGATTTAATAACTGATCTGGCTGCCCAGTTCTGTGCATATCAAAACAATTGTGCTAAATCAGACAATCTAATTGAAGGAAACAAAATATTAAAACATTCAGGAGAAAGATGACACATATCCAGCACTCACATCAGGTAAACATGACAAAAGAAATTCTTCCGTCACAGAAACACAAAATCCTCTTAGCCAGTGAAGTTCAACCTTTTGCTGCACAGACCCAAAGATACTAATTTTTAAGAGAGTTGTCAGGTCTCCACACCCTCTCTTCCTGTTGTCCCTCAATATGCTATATCCTTATAATGGATACTGATCCCAGCTCCTGTCTCTCCCTCCAGCCTCCCCAAAGGAGATTATGGAATATGCAGATGTAGGAACAGCCAGACGATGCGGTACTCAGCTAGTCTGTGGACCTTAGATGGGAAGAAGGGATCTCCCTTCTACACTTTAGATAAGCAAGGGTGTCCATTTATTATAAAGTACTGTAAGTGACGTCAATTTGTCTCCTCAGTTATTTCTCAGGTTTGCAGTTTGTGGCCTATATAGGAAGGAAGGCCAGCTGAGGAGCTGCTGCACAGCAGGAAATGGAGAAGAAATGATCCAAGTACCACTGCTTGGATTACTGAAAAAGCTGGAGGGAGGCAGCAGGCAGGAACAGGAGACAGTGCAGCCCAGGAGGGCTTGGAGGGAAGTAGGTTAAATTTTTTGGTTGGACAGTCACACAACATGGCTTGGTTTAATCAAGTATACACTTCCTGACTACAGCCACCCTCCAACATTTAATACACTTCTTGAATACAGTCACCTCCTAACGACATTTAAGAGCTCTTTGTGCTAGAGATGGCCAAAACCATATGTATTTCAAGCCTTCAGGAAAAAAAAAAAATCTGTTTCCCTCACACACCCAGCTTGTAAAATACTGGGATTTAAACACCCTCCAATAGGCTGCAGGTTTCTCCACTCTAGTAGATAGTTTTCCTTTATAACATTTGCTGTTGATAAAAACCACGATTAACAGAAGCATTATTTAGTTTCTCACCTGCATCTGCTTTCTGAGTTCCCTTACGCAGGCACTGTCCTGAGCAGTGTTCTCACGCTGGGATGCATCTGCTAGAACATTAACTGTAGTCTCTGCCTCTTGAAGCCACTTGAGGAAGCTCTCCAGATCCTTGTGTGAGGCCTGCAATGTTCTTAGCTCTGTCTCCAAGAAATTTTGCCTGTCAACAGCTCTGAAATCAAGACAAGTGTCAGAATATTCCCCCATAACACACAGCATTATATACATCATAATGAATCTACTAAAAAGAAGTCTGAAAGTTGTCTCTATTAAGAAACTGCACATCTGACACAGGTTGTTTTATCATAGTTTATATCACTGTTCCTCTGGTTATTATAGCTATAGCTACCCACAGAAGTTCTAAACTGGCTATGCCACATCCCCTTTTAAAAGCATGTAGAAGGAAAAAAGCTATTAAAAACCTAGCTTTTCCTCTTTGAGTATTATCATCACAGACTTACACTACCCCAAACTGTAAAAGTGTTACTCCCACATGTGAAAAGTTTGAATGCTTTTTTTTTTGTAATGAGGAAAAAAAAAAAAAAAAACCACCAGCCAAACAAACAAAAAAAACCCCTCAAACAAAAAACCCACACAGAATAGAAACATTGAGTTATTATTTTTTCTTCTTCTTTTATAGTAAACAGAAACATTTTCCTAAGATTTAAAATGTTGATGGATGAAAAGTCAAATACCTCTCTGTTCAAAGACAAAACCTTTGACACTATCGCTCAAGCAAACACAATAATACACTGCGATCACAGCAGTCAAGTCACACTCAACATGCTTGAATATAAGAAAAAAATGGAAAAATATAGTCCAAATTTTCTATTAATCCAAAAGATCTCTGGTTGCTACNATATTATATATTATATATTATACTGTTATTATTGTTGTTGTTATTATTAAACATATTATTATTATATTCAAGAGATTTCCTAGAACAGAAGTTCACATTATACTTCTCCATAACAGAACTGTTTCTTTGTCATTGAGATGAAACTCAGATGGGAAACTGCTACAGTAAGCAATTTTAAAAGCTCTGATTAACCACATTAATTAAAGCATGACAAGCTAAATTTCATCCATCCAAGGCTGTTGTCCTGCGGTATCCCCTTTTTTCCAAAATCAGGACAAAGAAAAGAGACACGCTGTCCCACGCCAGCGCACTGTACAGAAATCCCTAACAGAACTATCTAGAATGCTGCTGCTAAATAAGCAGGATGTTCAATTTTATGCTCACATCAAGCTCTAAACATCTTGTAAGATTTTAGGGGTATAGTGATATACAACAGCAAATAAGACATGGCCAAAGCACTCAGCATTTGGTATTTTCACATGAGTTGAATACATTTCTCCAGATAGGACCATCAAACTTATGTCTTCTGCCTCCTCTTATTCTACTTAGGCTTTCTTTCCTTCCTTGCCATGCTGTTGTAAGAGTAAGTAATAGTAAGTAATTCCTTACTACATGCTCAGCAGTAGTCAGGGAACCACTGTGTTTGGAGTCAGAGATTTCAAAGGTATTTAAAATAGAAATTTTTAGAAAAAACGCTGCAGGTGTTCAGTACTGTTCAGGATGATGATTCCAAGCAGGTAATTCTCATTTACTAGCAAGTCAGAAAAGACAGATACAAGGTTTGCAGGAAAAGCCGTAGGAAAATCTCATGCAACCTCAATTCTGCCAGATTTACATTCCTAAGTACTAGCATAACCAACTGTATTTCAAGAGACTACATGCAAAAAGATCATGTTGCAGTTTCCACTTTATGAACTTGGGTCTTACATCACTCATTAACAATTCCTTTATCCAAACTAAGACTGTGTGAATCATTCCTGACTTTATGCTTGCCCAGATTTTGGGTATTGGTAAATAGCTACCAGGGCAGGAAGTCTTCGTTCTTGCTACTCACTTTAAGCTCTGGAATACTTCACGCACTCTTGAGAAAAAATAATAAAAAGCATGCTAGGGACTACAAAATGGTTTGATAGATATTGCCTAGAAAAGATAACAAGCATCAGCTTAAAAATTAGAGCACACCAAGGAACTGTGAGAACAACGTAAAGTAAAAGCGGTTATGAGCTCCAGCTTCAAACCCTCTCCCTCTGCAGGGATTTTCTTCCCTAGCAGGGGGTTAAGGCCAAAGGTGGAAGAACAGGAATGACAACAGGAAGAACAGACTGATAATAAAGGTGACCTTCAAAGAAAAATCCCCAAAGGATGAAACACTAGGTGACCCAGATCTCCAAGTCTAAGTACTGATGTACTGGATGAGAACTGAGACAACCTGAACTTTGTAGCTAATAGCAATCATTGAAGAATATCGTCTTTGGCCTAAAGTTTTAATTTCTCATACTTTCTTCTTGTCAAAATTAAAGAATGAATTTCTGTAAAGTCTTGCTGCTGTCATGATATTTGAATTAAAGCTGAAAATTACTCCTTTAACTAAATACACTCCAGCAGCATAAATTAGCAGATTTACAACTGATGTTCCAATATTGCATAGGTGCTTTTAAGAAGGGCCTACACAGCATTAGTGAGCAGCACTTTTACAGAGCACATGCAAATACATTTCCATCCAGTAAAGGCCACAGGCGTGAAATAGGAAACGATGGAGAATTCTGTACTACAGATTAACAACTACCCCATGCTACAAAAACATGATTTTCAAATATAGTTAGAACATACTCAAAAAGACAGAGACCCCTCCCAGGATGAAAGAATTAAATGCAAGGAGAACCTGGGCAATCCTTTACAAATGCAGCTAACAATTTAACACAGTGTATTGGGTTTGCGTGGCAAGATTATAATAGGGGGGCTATAAGGGTGGCTTTTGTGACAAGCTGCTAGAAGCTTCCCCCACGTCCAATAGTCAGTCAATGTCAGTTGTCTCCAAGACACACCTGCCACTGGCCAAGGCCGAGCCTGTCAGCAACAGTGGTAGTACACCTAAGATAACTGTAAAGAAGGAAAAAAGCACCAAAATAATAAAAAATCTACCACACACAAACAAACAACCTCCCCCCCCCCAAAAAAAAAAAAAAACACAGAAGCAATTTGCAGTCAGAGAGAGGAGTGAGAAGATGTGAGAGAAACTACTCCACAAACACCAATGTCAATGAAAGAGAGGAAGAAGGTACTCCAGGTGCTGAAGCAGGGATTTCCCTGCAGCTCATGGAGAAGCCCATGATGATGTAGCCTCAGGGAGGCTACATGGTGACCTGTAGCAACAGGCAGAGGCACCCATGTGGGTGACCTGGTGAGAAGTACACACTGGAGCAGGTTTGCTGGCAGAACCTGGGATCCCATGGGGGAAGCCACACTGGAGCAGTCTTGCTCTGAATTGTCTGCAGCTCATGGAGGGGACCTGCACTGGAGCAGTTTGTGAAGAACTAAAGCCACTGGGAAGAACTTACATTGGAGAAGTTCACAGACTGTCTCCCATAGGAGGGAACCCACCCTGGGGTAGGAAAAGAGTGTAAAGAGTCCTACTCCTGAAGAAGTGATAGAGGCAACGTATGATGAACTGACCACAACCCTCATTCCCCATCCCCTTGCACTGCTGCAGGGGAGGAAGGAGACAAATTAGGAGTGAAGTTGATCCCAGGAAGAAGAGAGGAGTATAAGGAAGCGCTTTTAAGATTTGGGTTTATTTCTCATTAACCTACTCTGGTTGGTAATAAATGAGTTTCCCCTAGTTGTGTCTATTTTGCCTGTGACAGTAATTGGTGAATGATCTCTCCCTGTCCCCATCTGGACTCACAAGCCTTTCTTTCTATTTCATCTCCCCTGTGCAGCTGAGAAGGGGAGTGACAGAGCAGCTTTGCTGGTACCTGGCCTCCAGCCATGGTCAACCCACCACACTCAATGACAGTGGAGAAGCTCTAAGCAAATTCTATTAACAAAGGTATGTCCAGGAAAGATAAAATTGTAACTCCACTTTCTAAGTTTTTATAGCACTGTTTCAGGTTTCTGTTCTATACAATTATATTTCATGTTTAAACTAAAAATCTGCAATGCATACAAGCGTGTGATTGAAAGAAAGTCAGAGAACAATATCTGAAGCAGCACAGACAATTATAATCCATTACTGAGGCAACAAAACCAGACAGAATTGCTACAGTTTCACCCCAAAGTATAAATATAGAACATAAGTAGCCACTGGGCAGAGTATCCAATTTACACAATGCCAAGCTGGGGAGCTTCAGTCTCCTAATGCCAACAGTTTTAAAACCAGCTCCTTTGACTTCACATATGGCTACAGACCTCCTCGTAGAGATCTTGTGCTGCTGGGATTGCAATTCTTCCAGTGGCATTACTAAGGACTCCTTCCACAATCTGCAAGCATGGGAACAAGCTGGTATTTTAAAGCACTATGCTATAAATACAGATCTACACTTACAGTGGCCATAGGGTCACATGTGCTCCACTCTACGTACAACACTTCATGTGCTGGGATCTGCCACATGAAGTAAGCCCTACCACTCAAGGTTCACTAGTATTTCTATTTATTGCATTTAAAGCAAGTATAAAAACCTTCATTCCTTTTAAAAGGTGCTTTCACTGCACAGTTCTCCCCTTTTAATTCTACTCTGCTGCTTCATGGGTTTATGTTGAGCTGCTCCACGCTCTGACTACCCACCAGCTCTCTGGAGTCTCCTTCACATTCTGTCCTTAGTAAAAAACTAAGGCAGATTCTAATCTTCCCAAGACTGCAGACTGCCAAGCAGTAGCCCCAGTGATAATGAGGAGCTTCAGTTATACACAACAGAATGCAATTGCTTATTATTCAGACTTTAAGCAGATTCCAAACAATTAGTAGCTTCCAGGCAGAAGCTGTTCTTTCTGCTCACCTGCTCTGAACTGGTGGGAAGTTTTATGCCAGTTCTAGCCAAAACACTGCAAAAGTTTCAATGTAGTCTATTGTTACTCCAAAATGGAGCCATTTCCTCCCTCTCTCTAATTGCATCTTCATTCCCAAGATGCCACCATGACATTCAGATAAAGTTAATGACATTTTGGAAAAAATATTGGTTTTCTTTCAGGAAAGAAAGGACAATCTGATGGTGACAATGCTGCAGGTTGTCACTACGTCCTAGATCAGAAAAAAAGTAAAAGTAAAAAGCCAAGGAGTTTTTGTGATATGCCAAAGACTTTCCCACAGTCTACTAGATGTTTTCTGAAGAACCATGGAAAGAAGCTGTCTGCATCACGTAGAATAAATATAAAGTATTTTACCAACTTGTAAGTTTCTATATCTCAAAACATTTAGAGATTAACTTTTTTTTTTCTTTCAAATGATGACCTGGAACAAGCCATACAAAGTTTTGCCTATTTTGTACCTCATCTCTCAACAGACATAACTAGGAAATCAGCTGCCACATCAAAAGTAGAGACTGACAGAAGTACCATTTTCCTTCAAGGAAGATGACATTCTTGCTCTATTTCGTTCATTACCTACTTCTTGCCACTGTGAAGTTCTTCTCCTCTTACTACTCAGGATATAACAGCAGCTTCAGAGGCTTTATTACCTGGCATTTTTATTCCCATAACTGACACCTCATTACAAAAGCAGGTTCCCCTTTTCCATTCACGCATTCATACAGACTTTGGTTGCCATCTCCCCTACTCCTATATATACAGGATCAATTTTCTGTTCTGACACTCAAATCACAAAGCAAATCATTCTTTAAGCTGCCAGCACCAATTCAGACACCATTCTAAATGTTAATTGTCTATCAAATCCTAAAAAGAATTTCTGCAGAGATTAGAGTACCTTGCAGAAAAAAAAAATGCATAGGGAAATGCTATATCAAGATATATTTGCATGTCTTAATAGACAATGAATGTAAAGAAGTAAGTTTCAAGTAAGTTCCAGTTCTTAGAAGCTCAAGTATTTTCCAGATGGGAGTGCTACAAGTATTGCACTCAGGAACTCAAAGGGCAGTCCCATCCAGGGAAATTTCCCATTAGATGAAAGGCCTTAATGAATTCATGCAATGCACTGGAAGACCAAGCTGAATACTTATCGCCTTATGAAAAGGAAGCACAGCAATAAACTACAAGTAAGCAAAGCCTACCAATATCAAGGAACAGGAGGGGAACTGTTCAAAGAAACTTAAGAGAATTCATAGCCACAGGCAAACATGAAATCAAACATGAGGGAAGTACTTCTTTTTTTTCCCCACTTAAAAATAATTAAAGATAATCAACACACATAATTTGGAAGCCATACAGGAGCCTTCCATCGCGAACTATGGGAATTTCTATCATCAAAACTCAAAAAAGATTCACTGTAATTCAGCAATTGTCCACAGTAGCCCTAAATTCTGTAGTAAAGCAGAGAGAAGAGGCTATAATATATGTATGTGCACATAGGATACAAGTTAAGACAAAAACAGCCACATACAGAGTGAAAACTTTAATTACCTTTGGTTCAGATTAACCCAGCAAGTGTTCATTTGGTCGGTCGTTTCCTTCACCCTTCTCGTGTCATCATCACGATACTCTCGAAGAAGTTTATTTGAAAGATCATTGAATGCAGCTACCGTGATGTCACCTCTATGCAAATCATGCACTAACAGCTAAAAAGCAATGAATAAAATAAAAATAAATTATTAAATAAATAAATTAGCAGCTAAAAATGAGATGAGAGCAAAAAAACAACAAAAAAGTGCTGTTTTTCAGCTAGAAGAAAAATATTTTTTAAAAGATAATAATCTAGAAATAAAGTGTTCAGAAAAAGGAATAAAAAAACCCCAAAAAACAAATAGGTGGAGAAAAATTATATTTACCAGAACTCCCAGAGACTAGAAAATTCCTCTTGTGTGTTTTACTGGCAACATACTAAAAACACTGCCATATTTTTAGTAGCATTAATAAGCTTAAATTATGATAATAAGTGATAAAACTGGCAGCTAAAAGTAGCAAAAATGAAATGCGCAGCATGAGAAATTAATTTCATTGGTTTTGGGGTTTCTTTTTTTATTTTTAAATGAAAAAAAACCCTCAATATTGTATGTGTGTCCTTATTTTGGCAGGATATCCATAAGGTGTCCTGACCTTACAGGATCCTGAACTCAAGATTCATTCTAACTGTAGAAAAAAATAAATATTTACATAAACACACACATCCAGTTATATCTTATAGTCTCTTTTGTATTCGTTTGGGTGCAGGTCTACTTTCATGTCAGAAATCAAGGCAGACCTAATAGTCCATTTCCAATGCCCTGCTCACACAGGAAAAGACAATGGAAAGCCCACTATTTTAGTGTTTATTGAAATAGCTGTGGATCATAAGGAATTCTCACCATCGTACTCCCTGCCCCTTTCCACGCCCATCCACTCCACACATTGCCCCTTCATGAATATATATACACACACATACTTTTTTTTTTTAAACTCTACTATAGCCTTGTTCCAAATACTGCCCTGGTAAGAGACCCTCCTCACTGATTTCTCTCTTCAGTTCTCATCCTGTGCCACCTATAGCCTGCCCTTTTTCTGACAGTCACCAGGACAAAGGACATCAGACTTATTGATTTGTCACAGCAGGTTTGCTGTGATATGAAAAGCAGCGAAGATTGAATGGGACTGGGGAGGGGGGGAAATGTTGAATAAGCCTGGCACCCATCAGAAATTACATTCAGGATAATGTTAAATAACTTGGTCTATTTCTTAGATTTACTAAACTACTGTTAACAGGTTGATAGGAAATAACACATGCTAAGTTTTGTGACTGTATGATTAAAATTTTAATGGTCTGAGGTTCAAGCTTTTTGCATAACATCATTTACTTGATGTGGTGCTATACTAATTTTACTAAACTTAAAAAAAAAAAACCCAAATAAACAACACATACCCATACAAGCCCCGTTTCCCTTCCAGCAAGCAATTCTCAGGAAGTTTAATATATTAAAAAAACAGAAAAAAGTTAGACTATATCATTCCCAAAAAGAGACAAAATTGGCAAGTCAGCCCTGCAACTAAATTGTATATTTGCAGATCAATTGAATCAAGTAGCTTTACATAGAGAGGAGTCTGGTGGGGGCGGGAGGGGAAGCAGGGATGATCTTACTTTGTTGTCTGAAATCTGTTTGGCAAGCATCTCTTTTTGGGCCTGCAGGAGCACACGCAGGCGGATCTCACACTGCTCCATGAGGTGTTCCATTTCTTGCCTCTGCTCATCCCACTGCATGCTGTCTGTCAGCATGTACTTCAGCTGCTGCTGCCGCACCTCCACGCCATGCTGCGTATTGTCCCACTGGTTCTTCAACTTTTCCACTGTGGAAGACAACAGAGAATGTGAAAAACCCAAGGCAAGCCAACAAGTAGTCAGAACTACCTCTTAATTCTCAGGACAAGTGGCAAGAATATAATTCATTCTCAAATACAGTAGTTTCCAAATTCTCAAATACGGATGGACTGCAGGTAAATGCCAGCAGCAGGGCTCCAAGGAGCAAAGGTTTAGAGTGATAGCTGCACCACGGTCATCTTTGTGCATCTGTGAATAAAACCTGTACAAACAAATCATTAAAAGCTGTTCAGATCTGGATAGCTAATAAAAAGTGAACTAATCTTTCCAGACCACTTTGTGTCTAATGCCGTCTGCTGGCACCAGTACTATAATTTGGCCAAGGTAGAAACATTCCAGTAACAACCTACTCTAGCACTTTCATTCCAAGAAGGTGTCTACAGGCTTATGTAGACTGCACAGCAAAACAGAGAAATTACTGATCACATCACCAATTCCTTCGAGTATCCTGTTCCTCTCTCAATAGTTATATCAGATGATCAGTTAAAAGGCTTTAACCTTTAATAAACAAAGGGTGAAAAAGACAACATGGCAACAGGCTACAACAACAAACAACATGTCAGAGAAAGCAATAAATCTCTCTGCTGGAGAGAAATTAATGGCATCATACCTTTTTCTTAATACCTACGCACTGTAACAAAAAAAGAAAACCAACATATTACTTGGGAAAAAAATAGAATGTTAAAAAGCAAAAAAACCAGACACACCTTTAAACTGGAAACTCATTTTCCAAGATCATATTAGCTCTACTAGTTCTCAGACAACAATTTCAAAAGTACACCCAGAAAGCTAATGCCCTACATCAATATGTTCATGCATTTTGTAACTGTCCAGTGAATTGTAGCTCAACAAAAATAAAGATGCACAATCAGTTCCTTTTATCACTAAATAAAAATCCTCAGCCCTGGATCTGCAGCTATCAAGTAACTTAAATTCCTTATAAGATATTTTGAAATCCCAGCAAAAATATTTATCTTCATACTTGAAAAATGGACAGTCAAGAAAACAAGTGACAATTCTTGTTCTGGGAGAACTTCACAAAGTTCTTGCTTATTAGACTGTTAAGAGTGAAAACCACTTAACTGCTAAGTTTTCAGTCAGTTCAAGGAATGCAGCTGCAGCTAGGCTCAAAATCGAGAGTTCAAGAAAAAGATAGGAAACCTTTTTAATGCCATAGAAACATTCTATTTGCAAACACAGAATGGAGACACTTACATTTTTCTGTGATCTCTGTCCTAACTTCTGAACTGGAAGTTTTATTTTTCAAATTCTGAGCCAATGTAAAAACAGAATCAAGCTGAGGGTGCCGCTGGTCCATATCTGCCCTTGTTATCTGTTGAGAATTAGGATATGGGTTTTAAGTCCAAAAGCAGAATTTAGTTAACATCATCTACATTATTTGTAGATAAAACAAAGCATGCATATGCCACCACAAGTAGATAGCTCTTCCCATCATTATCACAACCTTTGATTTGTCACAGTATTATAGCACTGCTTTAAAAAGCACAAATATTCTGAAGTAGCTGCTGAAAATCTAGAAGCAAAAGTTAAACTATGCAAACCACATGGTTACCACAGTCATTGCACAGTCTTCTCCAATATCTGTATTTCACTCTCCCATAACTTATTTTCCTCTTACCAAACTCTGATATTATATATGTAATATGTAAAATATGTTATATAGCATATATACTGTAATATAGATATTGGGTGGGATGGAGAAGGAAAAGGACAGGAGCGATCAGACTACAGTTTGTATAAAAAACAGTTACTTCATCATGGCAATGAACCAGAAGTCACTATTCCAAGAAATATGGAGTTAAAATAAAGTGTTTCCGAAGTTCCTGTACATTACATTATTACTGCAAATTCTTGATTAGGTTAGACACCCACAAAAACAGTTTAGCACTTGTTTAGCCTGCAGCTTTTACTCTACAGTTACTCATGCTAATTGATATCAAGTCAAATAAAGTGAACCTTAGTGGTAGCCTACATCTCACAAATACTGCCCTTAGTCATGGCTCAGCATAGCAAAAACTATAAACAGAAACAAACTTTTACCACACAAGCACTGATGTTATAACTTTTAATCATGTCAGCGTATCTCTGGAAATCAGTTTAGTCTCACTACAATGTAACTCATCAGAAATCACTAGAGAGTGGATCATAAAGGTCACTCTCCAAGCAAATATGAAGCTTCTCCCAAGTCTTCATCATAAGCTATCTATAAATTCCCCCAAAGAATGTCATTTTTCAAGAGGTATTCTGTATATGTTTTGTTAAAAAAAAAAAAAACAAATAAACAAAACAACCCACACAAAATCCCACTGTGCCTAGCTCACATACAGACAGTGGAATTAACAGCAAATCATACATGTGAGAGGAGTGCATTTAAAGTATCATTTTCAAGTTATGCATTTAGTGCAGTCAGTTTCTTTCTCTTTTTTAAACACATGTCATTTCTTTACTGATTGCACAAGCTGCTGAAGTGTGAGCCAACTTTCCAATCCGCTGGCCTTCACAGAAACACATACTTTCATTCGTGCAATTGTCCGATTGATGTCTTCAGGATTTCCCACAGTGACTATGCTTGACTTGAGCATTTGATCAATAAATACCAGCCAGTCAGCCAACTCAGTTCTAGTTTTATCCAGATGAGTAGGTGTAGAAAGTTCCGAAGCCTGCTGAGTCTGAACAGGAATTTCCAATGAAGAAGATACTAGCACCACCTTTTGGACATCTGAAACAGAATTTTTGTTAAAGAAAAAAAAGTCATGGCCTCATGAGCAACTATGGGAATTAAGGGGTAATTCCTATAAATATGCAACAGCATCTGCAGAGAAAGCACTGCAAAATTTGAAGTATTTTTAACCACCAGAAGCTATGAAATCAGAAATACCTATTGCTTTTTTTTTTTAAGGCTATGAATTATTTCATTACATGGCAAACACTCCCAAATGATTCAACCTAAATCCAAGAAGAAAACTTGAAGGGATAAAGTCATATTAAACCTAATGAAATGAAACTACATACTCTGTAACAGGAAAGGGAATTGACCCTTACTAAGTATAAAACCCAACCTTTTCATTTAAGATAAACATCTAAAATTGTCTTCCTCACTTTTATACTATGGCAGAAAAGATCTCCCCACTCTCAGCTCAGAGTTCACTTAAGCACAAGTAAGTCAACCTACTGCAATCAATGCTTTGTGGACTTGGCAATACACAACTGTCCTAAGAAGAGACAGGTGCTCACCAGTTCAGGCACATACTTTGTGTTTTTAACCAGACACTACAAAGCCGCAAGGAATGAGCTGGACAGTAAGATCCATTCCAGAAGCTGTGTTTCATTGTGTTCTTGATCAAAGAAAACATTAAATCAAGCTGAAGCATTAATATTACACACTTTCTTCAAGCAATGAAATACAGGAGCTTTATTTAACAAACACCCTGTACAAAAGGAAACCAAGCTGAATCAAGGTTCTGAAAGGCTTAAGCAACAGTTGCTTTTTCTCCCTTAAATTTTGTTCACTGATGTTGATTTGGAAAAAAAAAAAAAAAGTAAAATTAAATTTACTGAAGTTCAAGATGAAAATTCTTTCAGACACAGTCTGCCTTTTTTACCTAATTTTCTAAAAAAAAAAAGACATCTGGCCATCTTGTTTAAACTCTCTCTACTATTCTGCCTCTGACAACTTGAAAAGACTGCCTGTGTCAGTGTCTGATACAAGACCTAGACAGCTTCCCTGTAAGATGCAGGAAGAGTCTAGCAGATGAGAAAGACCTATCTGTCCTACTGAGTCAAAGATGTAGAACAGCCTTTATTTAAAGGACTGCAAAGATTCTGCATGCAGGAGATATGTTACAAATAATTAGCTGTAGGGAAAGCTTCTAGTGGATCTTAATTACTAGAAGGCATGACCACCAAGCACAAATTCACAGGAAACCAGTCTGCCACAAACATAGCTGTTTCAGTGTTTATTCTGTACCTAGCACACTGGCTTCTTGGGAGGAGGACTGAGCCTTACTAAACCATTCCTCCATTTCCAAACTCTTAGAGGAACCCCAAAGGACTCCCCAAAAACTGAAATGCAGACTGACTTTTTACCTAACTAAAGGTTCCTTCTCTCTCCACCAGTAACATGAAGGTAGCCCCAAGTATAGCGGTGGATAACATTTCTTATTTCCACTTATCTATAGGACTTTTTCATAGAGAAAGTTTTCCCTTTTAGATTTTTTTTTTGGGGGGGGAGCCAAAACCAGGATTAAAGTCAATACAACAAATCACAACAGAAGGATTGATCTCTTACCAGAAGGCTTGGTCTGTGTAACAAGATGTGACTGCCCAACAAATGCCTCCAGTTCTCTCACTCTTTCGGGCACTTCTCTGAACACCTACAGCCCAACAGAGGGAAATAAAAATAGTAAGAAATTAAATTTGTATTAACAGCAAAAAAAAAAAAAAGACTCTACTTACCAGAAGACAGAATATTCTACACCATGCTTGCTACAGTGGCATGCCTCAAGTATATTTCAGATAATTTTCTCAACATATCATTTAAAAACAATTAAAATGTCAAGAGGCACTCAGTATTATTTCAGTGTATTCCAGTGTCTTACTTAAGTCTTGGACATAAAGAAATGAACTCTTGTAGACAGGCTGCTTACATGCTTTTTTTACTACTTATGCATCAAAGCTGTGACTTGCTATTTGAGTACACTTTGAAGGAAAGACGATACAAAGCATGATTTGTGGTCACCAATGACAGGGAAGTGGAGAAATAGGGAATTGATTTAAAAAGAAAAAAAAAAGTTACCATAAAACTCTACTGTAGTGAAGACAAATTTGTCTACTTTGCTTTTCAAAAGTTTTCAAAGAGAGTGATGGAAAAGTAATGTGCAAAGGGCAGGGGGGTAGGGGCGGGGGGCAGGTCAAGCTCTCATTTTCATAGCCAAGTAGGTAAAACCAGCTATTTTATTTCTCCCTAAGAATTGGGAAAAGCCCCAAATACCAGGCTCTGCTTGAAAAGAAAAAAAAAAATCTGGTTTTACTCCAACAAGTTTTTTCTTGTACATTTGACAATAAAATTGAATACTCGAGTTTCTTATTTACAGCAGTTATACTGAAGAAGAATCCCCAACACAATTGATAAGATTTTCCAAATTTTACTATAGATTTGCTTATTTTCCTCTTGCTGTAAACATTCATCTTCCCTATAGAGAAAAGATTTATTGCGAATCTCAATTTCAAATTAACACATCACCACTTGGCTGAGATAAGTGAAATATTTTTGATCCAGCTGTTTAAAAGAAAGCAAACCAAAAAGTAAACTAACAAAAAACAAAAACAAAACCAACAAACAAAAAAACCCCACAAAAACAAAAACAAAAAAACCCAACCCTAAGGCTAACCAAGCAAACTCATTCTGATGGAAAAGTGTGCACTGGTGTTTTCATGTAGACATGGATTTGAGCAAATTTCCTGGACATCATGCCTGCATGGCTTCCAAAATTTTATGTACATGTCACAGATACATGGCAAGGAAAACAACCATTCCAAATATGCCACTGCATTCCAACTTTGGGTACCCAACACTGCAGAAAAGCACCTTATTCCACCTCACATTGAGTGACTGCAGGCAATCAGAAAGTTTGTCTTTTTCCTGAATATCAACGTTTTTATCCAAAAGCACATCAGGTTCAGTTCTGTTCAGCCATTCCAGTTTGTCTCCCTGTACTTCCATCTCCTCATTTAAGACCTAAAAAGGACAGAATAATTTTAGACTAAAGCAGAACACACACATCCTTAAGGAAACTGGACGCTGGGAAGGGGGTGAGGCACATGACACACACACGACACAGTAGATGGAGCAGCTTTCCTTTAACTCCAATATTTAGAAAGTTACCTGGAAATTCATATGAAAAAAGCTTCCCTTTTGGTTTATATGAACATTTATTGCTAACTGGGAATGCAAATAGCCAAGGTACCTCCACAACTTATTTCAGTTCTACCTTTCACTTCAAGCATCTGACTATGGTAGATGACAAGAAAAATTAAACTTTCATGACAGTCAGACAGCCAATACTCAACTGACATGACAATTTGCTTGGGCAATCACAACTACAAGTACTTTACATTGTTTATACACATTTGTTGGAAGTTAACGCCTTTCCACCTGATTTGGTCTAACACAGATTGTGGGGTTGGGTTTTTTAAATTACTCATTTTTTAAAAATGAGCAAATAGGTTTGTGGGATTGATCACACCTTTGATTCTTTTAGGGTTCCAGAAACATTCTTTTTCACACATCCTACAAACCAAAGATATTTTGTTGTCAAAGCCAGACAAAAATTAAGCAGGAATAATACTCACATACATATGTTCACAGGCTACTTGCTATGACCAAAACCCTTATAGGTTAAAAAGTTAAACAAAATTTTACACATGTAAAAGTATTAAAGCTGCCCAGTAAATGGAACAATGGTGCTTACTTACCATTTTAAGCTTATGGCTTTTTCCAAAAGCTTTTACAGTTATAAAGCTGACTTGGGGGCAACATCTCCACTGAAATTCCACTTACTCAATTTTATCACTAGTACATTTACTTCTCACATTCCAAGACATCTTCTGGCAAGGTAACATAGTCATCAACTCAACCCAACCTCATTATGAGATGAAAGCCATGTCCCGATACTACACCAAACAGACATGTGCTCAGCACATATACACGCTAATCCGTCTTGCCTGTAATTCTCGCAAGTTTTCTTCTCTGTTGAATGCAAATCTCGTGTCCAGGGCATTTTCTACATTTTCCAACCAACAACGCAGCTCATCAAGCCTCTTCCTGTACTCTATCAGCTGGTTATTCTCTCCTTTTAGCCTTAAAAAATGAAAACAAAAAGCCCACTTGTTTCTGCAGTGAACACAGCATGTCAGTCCTACACTACTTCTGATGCAACACTCACATGGTTGGAGCATTTTAAATGATTCCTTTTGGAATTCAAGTCACATCATTAAAGTGCAAGAAACTTGGAGATTAATACTGCTATCTTAAAAATAGATAAATTCTAGTTCCAAAGTCACAAAACAGACTTTTGAAAGTGTCCAGAAAACATTAAATGCAGGTGACAGTAATAACACCTTTAGTCCTAATCATCATAAGCCACCATAAGGCCACTGATAGTGAAAGTATTACAGACACACTAGCGCCCTCTAAGGGAAAAATTACCTAAATCACACAAAGTTTAAATGGAGCTTCTCAAACTAAGTAATTAAGAAAAATATTATTACATTTATAAAGGTATCAGGAGATGATTAAAAACATTAGCCTCAAAAAATAACTATTCATTTATCCCTACAAATTTTTTAGAAGAGCAGAAGGGTGAAATTCTAGTTCCAGATATACAAATTTTCAGTGTATCTATCTCCAGCAACTTTGATCTTTTGAAGTAAATTTAAGGCTACTTAAAAATGCATTTTCATTTTGTTCAGAAAACGTCTAGTCAGATGGATTAAATTATCACAAACACAGACCTAAAGGTCTTGCATTACAGTACTGTAGGAATTCAAGAACAATGCGTCTCAATGTATATTTGAAAATGCAAAAATGAAAATCAAAGAATATACTTACAGTTCAGCTTCAGCCAGAGAAAGTAGCTTAGTATTCCTTCCCAAAAAAGTCTGTCTTAGCAATTAAACAATTTTCAAAACAAAGGAAAATTGTAAGTTTTGCGGTTGTCATTTGGTGGGTTGTATTAACTACAGACTCACTAAGGGGTCAACTGCAGGTGCATTTATGAGAATTTGGTTCTAGGAGACAGTTCAAAACAGGTCTGAATGTCAAGAAAATTCAAATTAAAAGACAGCACGCAGTAGTATGCACTATCTCTCCCAGAGACTTCTAAATGAGACTCTTCTCATCACATCTTCTCAGATACCCAAACTTCTGATTAACTAATTACCTCTGTTGTCTATCCATGACCTCCACAGTGACTGCTTTCCAGCGCCTATTCAATCCCACCAGTTTCTCCTGCAGGAAGCTCCCATCTGTAGCAGACAGTTTCTGTATGATCCCTTCGCCGGTTCTGTTCAATGCTGAAACACTGGTCTGATGGCTGCTGACACCCTCTTCAAGTTCCTGTCAGAAACATAAAAGTCATATAGAATTTTATTACTGACCTAAAGTGATTTTGATCTGTTGCTCACAATATGCAGGATGAGTCCTGGGTGCATATTATTTTACTAGAACAGGCGCTTAAAGTCTTCTTAGTTAAAAATCAGATGCAGTTGATTTAAGCTATTAAGAGTCTGTTGCTGAACCCAGTTCAATTTCCTAATGAGTGTCATAAAGTGACACAGAATACGCTGCTGAATACTACTTAGGATCACAGGAATTTGTTTAAACCACCAGTACTACAATCCACACTCATGTTTGATTCCTTTCCTCATGTACACTATTTTGTGGTAGTGCTAACAGATGGCATGGCCTTTTTTTAACCAGTTCCTTTCATAAACTCTGCCCCTGTTTCTGTAGCTGGACAGTATTTTAGCTAGGATAACTGTGCCTGTGCTGTCATTGTTCCCAAACACCACAAAAAAAAAAAAAAAAAAAAAAACCCAAACCAAAATCCATGAGAATACAGGAAGTCAGAAAATATCAAGATCAAACCTTAGAGCATCACTATCACTACAAAACCTTACACTGTTAGTAAAAGTTTTGTTACAACTAGATCAGAAATAAGATGATTCACGAAAGAACAGAAATGCCCCACAAGAAAACTCCAAGCAACAACAAGGATAAAATACAAACTGTATGTTATGCGGAGCATTCATTTCTTTCAGAACACCTAGCTCTTCAATAACTATTATTCCCAGAAGAAAAATAAAAAAATTAAAAAATGATTCTTAGGAGTTGCGCTTTCTTCTCTTTATTTAAAAGGAAGTAAAGTAGCTTAGCTAAACAGAGCTGCCCCCTCTTCCATGATGATGGACTAGAAAGGCAGAGAATTAAATCCCAGAACTGAAATCTGACACAAACCAAACTAAGATATCTGTAACTGGAATCTTCACTTTTTCTAGATTGCTTATCCAAGGGAGGATCTTGCAAAGTCATTAGTTCAAAAAAATAATTTGCTAAGTTGTAATTGACCATCACTGGGTTTGCTTTTTTTGTTTTTTAAGAGTAGAAAATGAAAGAATATACTGCATTTCTTAACAAATTAACATAATTTTAAAGTTGTAACAAAACTTAGAAAACAAGAAAAACTATGGCAATGTTCAAATTATCAAATTATCTCCAACCCACGAATACTGAGTCATCATAAAACCCCATACTGTAAGCAGGACTGGAGCTCTTCCTCAATAACCCATTTAAACTACAAAGAAATGTTAAGAGAAATGTAAAGAGAAATTGCACAGCCTCATTTCAAATATATATGTCTATATAGAATGCCAGGTTTTTAGACTTTCTGCACAAATCACACATACCTGCTGATGCAGCCCAGCTGTCCGCAGGTCCAGGCTCCCATCTGGACCACGAGCATCGGCTAGTAACACTTCAGCTTCTGTTATCCAGTGAGAGAGGTCATTGAGATCACAGTGGAACTGCCTCCACACCTCAATTGCTCTGTCAAAGCAACTGTTTGGAAATAAAGCATTGAAAAATCATCAAAAGTTTTTTCTACTGCAGCCAGTAGAAACTTTCTTTGAGAAATGCTGGTGTACAGCCCGGCCACCAAAGCCCTGGTGCCCAAGGCTTCCTGACATAGTAGCAGCCGGCAAAAGCCAACAGCACCAGCTGTCATTAACTTCCAGCTGAAGGGAAAAAAAAAAAAAGGCAGTCCTACACAAACTTCTGTTTCTATCACTTAAAAAATAAAGATTGATTAGCTGCACCAAATTGGTCTGCAGAAGCCTCTCTTTATTATAAACCAGTTCAGATATGAGTGTGGAACAAGAAATGTGATTAATTGCTTAGGGTTTTTTTTATTCATAAATCACAGGGTGCTGGTGCCTGGAATTTAATAAGTGAAGGTAATTTTGATTGTATAAAACTGATTGTATTACCAGTGGGTCCACATAAGTAGGTCTTCTACAATTTAATCACACAATAATTTACCAGCCATTTCATTATTACCGTCTTTGCAGCCTCAAACTAACATGTAGCTTAACTTGAAGGGCAACATTTTCCAGCATGGAACAGGCTGAATTATCACAGTCGGAAGGTTGTTTTTAACTAAAATGAGAGTTTTACCAAACTAACAAAAGCAGGCCATGAATTTTAAATAAGAAAAGCATGTCAGAAAGGCATAGAGAGCAGTTCACTTTTCATTTGTTGATTGTCAACTCTATGTTAGCATCCTAAAGCAAAAGGGACACAATGCTTGAAACAACCAACATGGCCAACCTCTTTTCAGTAGCCTATGGGGACAGATCAAGGAGCAATAGTCACAAGTTGGAACACAGGAGGTTCCACACCAATATAAGAAAGAACTTCTTCATGGTGAGGGTAATGGAGCACTGGTGGGTTGTGGAGTCTCATTTTCAGGAGATATTCAAGACCCATCTGATGCCTACCTGTACAACCTGATCTAGGGAACCTGCTTTGGCAGGTGGGTAGGACTCAATGGTCTCTCAAGGTCCCTTCCAACTTGTACAATTCTGTGATTCAACATGAAATCTACATCAGCACCCACAGATTGGACAGTATCCCATTCTAAGCTAATTTAAAAAGCCCTTTTTAAAGACATGGGAAGCCAGGTCTCCTGCTCATCAGAGGACCCTCTGTGACAGAGAAAAGATTTCATCTGCAGCCCATTATTTTTGTCTTAAGTCCCACAGCAAAGACTCCAGGGTTACCACTTATATTGCATTTCAGATGCAATCTGAAATTAGCAGCTTAACATCAAAGATACCCGAAACTAAATTTAAAAAGCTGCTGTTGCATCTACTTTCTTTACTAATTAAATTCAACAATCCCAGAGTTCCTAGTGAAATTATTTTTATCAAAATTTTATCTCATTTTTATCAAGACATCCATATTTCTTGGCACTTTCAAGAGGGTTTTTTTTTTGTTATTAAAATTCTCCAAGTGGGTCATTCCTAATCAAGAACAAAGCCTTAAAAATCCCTTCTTAAATATTTCTGACCCTACCTCCTAGTTATACTGTCCATTTCCTGTGCAAATCTCAATTCAATACACCAGACTGACCTGTAGACTGATCCTAAATCTCATTCTCCTTTTACTTCTCAGGTACATTTTAGTCTAACTGAACATATCGTCTCACTAGAATATCTCATTCTACATTCAATGAGAAGAGATATTCTAAGCAGTTAAAACAGTTGAAAAGAATATTTTATTGGCTTCCCTCAAAATTAAAAGTTTCTGTAGGAGATTTGAACACATGACTTTTTCAGAATCCACAACTTTAAAACTTCAGAGGTTAAAACTTTGTATCTCAAAGCATTCTCCCTTGCCATTTCCATTATGAGCCCACAACTTCATCAGCGTTTTAAGCAACGAGACAAAACTTCACTCTGGTTTTGATCCAGATGCACATACCGCTGTTTCATGACAGACTTCCTCGGCTGAAAGATATAAGTACCAAAGCCTTGTCACTACAGCACCAAGGCTACTCCTTGCCTATTCCACGTGAATCCACTTGCTTCCAAGTCCCAGTTCATTCCCAAATTACCTTCAAAACACTTCAAACATGGCAGAAGGAGCAGAACTAGCAAATCAGGATCATTAAAAACAGCTCAACAAAGAATTAGGGCCGTACATACACGCAAAACACACACACTTTACTATACATATGTATCCAAGTCAACTGAAGTCAACAGGATTTAGTGTAACACTTCAAAGCTTTGCTAAGCACAATGTAATTCACCTTGTACTTAACTACATCAGAGCTTTTATCATAAGGTTTTATCTACTGAGCTGGCACTCAATCACAAAATCATTACTGCCTTGAAAACTAAATCAGTCTTTTGCCACACACTTCAGATGCTGTTTCCTACTAATTTGCTCCAAATCTCCTACTCCATAAACTGAAAAAAAGCCTGATATTATTAATGGGATTGAGTCTTCTAGCACTCTTGTTTATATTGGCAAAGCAAGAATGGTCTTGGTAAAAAATTCTTTTTAGATATAGAAAGGGTATAAAAAACCCCAATGTCAAAATACAGTATTTGAATACTGATACTAATGGTGTCTTTATTAATCAAAGTATATCCTTCTTTTAAAATTGTAACAATATATTCTGTAAGATATACACCATTTTAGCTTAAACTGCTAGTCCAGAAGACCCTTTGTATGAAAATCACACCCAATATTATCTTCATTAAGATGCAGAGCATTACAAACTTTAGAAAGCTCAAGATTAGTTTTTATTCAGTGAACTAACCAAGGAGGTAAAGTGCTGTATTTTGTCAACTAATCATAAACACTGAACTTACACTTTCTCGATGGGTAGACTAGCTTTCCAGTTAAATATAATTTTATTAAGTAGCTAGAGCAAATGAAATTGCAATCACAATTACCAAAGGATAACATTGCTTAAAACTTCTCAATTAAGTTATGGAGGCCTCGCAGGAAGAGACATAACTGAAGTTTAGCACGTCATACCTATGAAGACAACAAAATAGCTACAGGCATATAAATACAGATGGGCACCAGATTCTGGAGCAACTGTCTCCAAATACAGCAGGTGACCAAAGGCAGCCAGCAGGAGCACTGAAAGTGGTACCCAGCTGGCACAACTATTTATTTTTAAATCAAAAACAAGTCAAAGAAGGGTGTCTGCTGACGTAAAAGGAATCTTGATTCTTCACTGATTCAATGGCCCAGAATTTCTGTAAGTCTGCTTAAGCAATAGCACCAATCCATTTTTTAGATACCTGCATGTACAGCTGAACTTCAAAAAAAGGTTGAAAGCATCAGCTTATGTAACACACGCTTCATAAAAAGATCTCTTCAAAATATACTAGCAAATGTGTTTGACATCAGATTTCTGGTGCTAGAAAACCAGTGAACATGGTTAGACATCACTTTATGCTCTATAGAACTTCTGCATTAACCACTACCCTATATCAGAACTAAAAGGAAAAAAATTGTAAAAGCAAATTAACTATACAGCATAAGCTGCTGCATTTAAAGTTTCATAAAATTCTTTTCAGACATTAAGGGTTGGGTTTTTATTGCATAGCAGCAATCTCAGTGTAGTGTCTACTGCTGTTAGCAGTGTGAGCACACCTCCCCCTTAGTGCTAACTTCCTGAACACATATTTTTGTATTTTCACCAATTCTAACTTAAAATGCCTTTCTGACACACTTTTCCAAGTTTGACTAAGCAGTATTAAGTTTGGTTTTAAACATTTAAAGATGTTTTGGATAAGGCATTTTCAGTTTGTAGTGAACTTTTTTTTTCCTCTCTCTACTTTTTTTGCATAAGTGAAATTACAGAAAGAAAATCGGAAATACATGTTTCGTAAGCATTGATTTCAATACTCTTTTGCTCTCTGAACCACTTTTTTTTTTATATGGTCATCTCATCCTCAATTACTTATAAACAATATTATTAGCAATTATCATACATGCTGTATGTTAAAGAACCTCTTCTTTCAGCTCCTTCCCCCCTTCAAAAGCAGCCTTGAAGTCTTTGTTAAAAGGTGGCCTACATAACATTTTTATTCTATAACCTTGCTTTGCAATACCTTTACCTTCTATTATATGAAGTAAGAACAATCAGCTTCATTAACGCATGCAAACTACAATTTGCACGTTAACTGTTTCAACTTACGATTATCGTAACATATTAAAGCTGATTACTCCCAAACTTTCTATCTTCTTCATAAAAGTAGACATGTAGAAAACTTATATTCAAGCAAATAAAATATTTACCACATGGTCACCGAAACCAAATATCCTTGACTTACCCCTTACGATCATTGTACATTCTATTAATTCTATCCCATTCCGCATTCAGCTGGGTTAGCGCATCTCCTATTTGTATTGCCTCGGGTCCAGATGCTTCTAATATTACATCAGGCTGCTTCTCATGTATGACTGCAATTTGATCTCCAAGTTTATCCAAAATATCTTTTATGTTCTGCAAGCACAGTAATGACACAAGCCATTAGTAAGCTCAAAACCAGCAGGGAAAAAAATAAAATAAAAAGGACAAAAATGTAATCTCTTCAAAACACTGCTCCAAAAATCAGTAATTACAATAAGACTATGACCATTAAATCCATGAAGAACTGAGCAACTATCATACATGCTGTATCCTTTCAACTCCTTCTCCCCTTCAAAGGCAGCCTTGAAGATGCAGGTAATCAAACCTTTTTAAGCATATGTCTTTCTTGAATTTTATGATGAAATATTATACCAAGTCTGAGGTGAAGGGGCACACCATACTTCCCAAACAGCAGTAACTTTGTTCTAAACAAATCTGTCCATGTCACAGAGATACTGTACATATGTCTTCCTTATCTTTCTAATTTGAAATAATAACACTTCTAAAAAAAGAAAAAATCTAAGTTCTACTGTTTGCTTCTTCTGAAAACATCCTTAGAATACACCAAAAATTCAAAATCATATGAGAGACATGGACCAAAATGGTATTTTAAACTATCTTATCCTAATTGTACATAAACATTCCTAACTGCACACAAGCAGAGTAAACACGGATAAGAGTCACCCACTTCGTTAAAAGCTGGCATCACTCCCCTATTTGCTTTTGAAAACTAAGCAAAAAAAGAAAAAACACACACAAAAAAAGGAAAGCATGTACACCACAGGTCAGTAAAGCAAGTCAGAAAAGCAGACTGAAATACTGAAAAGCTTTTAAAGGACCTGTGTAACAGCTGTAGAAACAGCTGATCCAGCTCTAGTGAGAGACAAAGCCTGACTACTTCAAATGTAAGGACATATGGACCCCACTATGCTTCCCAACTTGCATAGGTGCATCTACCTGCACCACACCATGTTCAATTCTCAACTCCAATGGCAGTTTTCTATTGCAATCTCTGTATCACGCCCCTTTCCGTGCTCAAAAATAACCAGCGCTCGGACTTCTACATACTTAACTGCCATTTGACAGGAGAATTCAGTATTTGCAAACATACTTTCCTCTTCCCCTTCTGAAGGGCAAATCCTTAACTACTACACCATCATTAATCACATATATCCATTGGCTGGAAAGAAGAAGTGGGAGCTTAACTGTCTTTTGGCCTCATATATAGCTTCATAAAAAAGCCAAGAATCTCCTTTTCTCCCTGTTCCCATGTGAGCAACTGTTTTCAGGTGACAGAGAACAGTATTAAGTAGACCAAGCAGGAACATGAAAAGATTTGCTTTAGCATTTCTCGACATATTATGTAGAGAATGTGATGAAAAACATTAAGTTTCTCCAACAAAAGAAATCAAACCCTTCCCTCCAAACCGCCCACCCAGCTTCCAGCCTTTTCCACTTGGGATACGGATTCTGCATAGAAGATTAACCACAAAACTGTCTTAATTTTCAGTGCATATCGATCCATCATATACTGAATAAAAATACAGATATAGCTATGCTTTCACTGATGTGTTTGTTGGGGATTTTATCTCTTCTCCCATTTTTCCCTCTGAATACAATGCTTAGGCACACAGTACCTTGAGTGCATCTTCCTGAGTGGAAAAATCCTCATAGATGCCAGTATTCAGTTCTGGTGCATTCAGCAGCAGTTCAACATCAGCCATGGCCAGCAACACTTTGTTGATTTCAACCAAGTATTCAGTCGAAAAAGGCAACGTCCTAACCTCTGCGACAAAGTGGCTCTTTAACCTCTGCTGGACAGGGATTGCCTAAAAGCACAAAAATTATGTTAGATTTAAAAAAAAAAAGAAATCCCAAGTCAGGAGACTATATTCACAGTAAGTACTTTTCCACATTAAAAGACAGAACAGAGCCCTTTCTAGCAAAGTTACATAAATCCATAAAGCTGCAAGTCCTATGGAGAACTGCTTGAGAAGTTAGAAAACAGTAGATATCATGTTTTAGAATGGCCCTCCATTCTTCTTCATGAAAACCCTGGGGAGTGGGAAGAGCACTGTTGTTTCACCTCAATCCTTACTGTTTCCATAAATTACACTCTTATAGAGCCTGTGTCTAGTTGTGATCACAACCCACTGCCTGCTTCCTTCATCATCAATGCCTCTCAGAAGTTACCAATACACTGAGCCAGACTTTTTCCTCTCCATATTTGTTACAATAAGCATCCTCACCCATATTTTCCCAACCTTTTTAAAGTAAATTAGTACTTCACCAGTGCTACAATATGCTTTTTTGAAGCAGTTAAGAGATGCTAACTCCTCAAGATCTTGACAATTGTTATCTGCTCTGGCTGTAGGACCAGGCTATCTAGCCAAACACCATGTTAGAAGATAAGAAAGCCAGAACAGTAATTTAATGCAGCTTTTTTTCTTGGATCACGAATTATGGTCTGGATCTGAACCACAGCTCCAAGAAGCTATACTCTGCCATGCCTGGCAAAGGTAGCAGAGGCAGGTGAGATGGATACTCTAAAGACTGAAAGCATTTTTTTGCTGAAACGGTTTCTTGTCCAACAGAATTCTGTTACCATCTCTGAAAACAGCCTGGTTCTTTAAAATCAGCAATGAAAAAGTAAACCCAGCTTCAAATACCAAAGAATTCAAGCAACCTTTAAGCCAACATCCTGTACTCAGTGAATTTGAGCCAAGCAAGCCAGAGACACTCAGCTTCATGATCTACCAACAGCTGAGAAGACTCTCAAGAGCATGAAGAATAAATATATATTTCACAGTGATTTCAGCAGGTGAATTTTCCTTTGCATTTAGTCTGGGCTGGTTGAACACATGCAATGAGCAAGCACACCTGACCACCAGTAAAATGCTATGCTCCACTGAGTTGTTTGCAAACACCGGTATATATCTTCCCCCTCCACATGTTTCTGAGCATTTCACATGTGTCACTCAAATTCTAACATATGCAGCACGTGTAGTGCAAAAATAAAAAGGACTGCAAGAGAAAAGGTATGTTCATGTATTCACCATTCAGGATTTCTCCTCATGCACTGAATCCTAAGGAATTTACTCATTTTGTGTTGGTTCAGGGTGGGTTGTGGGTTTTTTTACCAGTAGACAGCCACCCCTGCATTGGAACTGGGGATACAGTACTTCCCCAAGACCTTTAACACCAAACATGGTATGCTCACTGTCATTCACTGCACAGCAAGGAAACAGGATGCACAGCCACTTAAGGATAAATTGAGTCTACTGAAACCAAGAATTACAGACAAGTGTCATAAAATACTCAGCATTGCTTTTGATTCAGTAACAGTACAGCAGTAAAAACCATTAACTACTCCATATGCTTTAGTTACTAATACAGCATCTTGGTCCCTGACACTCCCCAAACACATTTTATTGAGGCGTTGAATATATTTTGTCAGCTTCCATCACTGAAACTTGGAGCCAAAGCCTGAGGCTTAGACAGTGGTCCCAATTCCTGTGGAAGGAGAGGCCCCAGCTGCCACTAAACCAGACAAAGCTTGTGCATCTCAAAGTACCTTTTCCCTAGCCTAGGTTTGAATGAACACCAGAATGCCTACTTCAGCAAAGCCACCTGGCAGCACCTTCACAAGACATTTTCTCTAACTCTCCATCATCCCACAACTCCCATTCTTCCACAGGCAACAGGCCAGATCTGGACTTCACCCATATGAATGGGTCACTGGACTTGAAAGCTTCCGACTTCACATACATTACTTTATCTCCTATTACACAAAACTTCCACAAGAGTTAAACCAGCATCTGATAGCACGCAGAAAACTTATTTTCCACTTGTTGCCAACACTGACACATACTGGAACTTTCTGCCTCCCCAGTAGCACCGTCCTGGGCCAGGTTGCTGCTCTTGTGCAAAGCAGTGAACTCCTCCTGCTGCTGCTCCTGCCGCACACACCTCATTACTAATCTCCTCCAGCTGCCTCCCATTACGGGATGATGTTTCTTGCTTTCACAACCCTCCTTCTTAAAGGTGAACATATGTAAGTGTTATAAACACATTAGTGCTTTAGGACAGCCAAGTTTTAATTGTTCAGCTGTTCTCTTCCTCACATTGCAGACTGGCAGCTTCTAAACTGCAGCGTAAAGTACTAAGAAATTGAAAAGCAGAAGTTTGACATTACTGTCTGAGACAAATCAAGCACCTAAATGTCTCAGAATCTGTTTTTTAGGGTTTGGGGTTTGTTTTTCTTAAATTAAAAATAAAAAGCAACAAATAATAAACAACAACAAAAAAAACCACCAACAAAACAAAAAAAAGCAGGCAAGCAAACTCTTTTCTCAAGTACCCGCAAATAAAAAGTTAATCAGAAGTTATTAAGGAGTAGATCTGACTGGACAACTTAATAGCCCTTTTCTACTTCAGCTTCAGTAGTGACAGAACAAGTTTATTATAATTTTGTGCCTCTTTAAATACTAGGAAAAATGCAGGACTGAGTAATAGCATTATTGGATAAGGGAAGAACAACTGAATTCATCTACTTGGACTTGTGCATTTGACACTGTCCTGTATGACATCCTTGTCTCCAAATTGGAGAGACATGGATTTGACCACTCGGTAGATAAGGAATTGGCTGGATGGTCTCAAAGAGTTGCAGTCATCAGCTTGATGCCCAAGTAGAGACCAGAGATGAGTGGCATTCCTCAAGGGTCAGTATTTGGACCAGCACTGCTTAACATCTTTGTCAGTGATATGGACATGGGATCGAGTGCACCCTCAGCAAGTTTGCCGATGACACCAAGCTGTGTGGAGCGGTCAATATGCCGGAGGGAAGGGATGCCATCCAACAGGACCTTGTGCAAACCTCATGAAGTTCAACAAGGCCAAGTGCAAAGATGGATAAGGGCAAACCCTGCAATCCCAAGCACATGGATCAGGGCAATCCCAAGCACAAGTTCGATTTCAGATTTTCAAATTATTTTTTCAGATGCTCAAAATACTTCACAGCCATTTTTTTAGGCCAAGGCTTTCCAAAGCCAAAATCACACGTCCATTTTATCTGTTCTTCTAGGTTAATTAACGCAGTCACCATAAGCACCATATTTGTGGGCAATGTAGCTAGTGGTTCATACTTAAGTAACCCAGTACAATAGGCAAACAACTGTTTTCTTTATTACGGGAATAATACTTCAATAGCCTTCAAGATGGTGTCTGCGTTTCAGTTTATAGGAAAAATTGCACGGTGCCTGTAACAGCAAATTCACTTACCATCTGCAAAATTATCATTTTCACTTCAAAACACTTTTATAAAACCTGGAAAAATCTCTCAGGAACTTTAGTCAACTAATTACCTCGGCAATTTAAGGTTTAATTTTTCCCTTTCCCTCATTCCAAGCCAAGTCAGAGCAATTTAAATAAATACTAAAGCAAAGTTAGAAAAGATGATGCAGCTAAAAAAGATGTAGCTAAACAACCCTGCATCAGAAGTTTCTAACTGGTGTGTGGCAAAACAAAGGTTATTCAGAAGTACCTGCTGTGCAGAAGGGTTAACAATATTTAAGAGACACTTAACTCCATAATCCCTAGAAACATACATGATGAGGAATATTTATGATCCATCTCCTTCCAGAAAATCAATATATAAATATGTATGACCTGGAACCACCATAAAGAGGTCTTTTTGTCCACACTTATTTACAAATATGTAAATAATGTATTACATAAAATCTTAACTGGAGTCTAATCCCCAGTTTGGTGGCTGAAATCTTTCTTTACCTGACTGTTTGCTCATTTCAAACACTGGTTTCTGTTCCTCAGCTCACTGCACCTTCCTTACACCAACATGAGGAACTGAGCCATCTGCACACCTTGACTAGTGGGTCAAGGATTCATTTAGTGCCTCTCAACTGGGAAGAGATGAGCAAAAAGCACTGCAGTTTGCTACTCCATAGACTGGGGGCCCTAGGGATATATCCAGGTTTCTCTTTCCTCACCTTCACCAGGCTTTCTCTGCTGACTAAAGGAGGAGGGTGGGTGCTCAAGCACAGAACAGATGGTAAAACTGGGGAGAGGCAGTTTCTTTTGCAGACAAGCCTGGCTGCTCTCAGAATATTCTGGAGCAACTGTGTTCATCCACAATGATGATATTTGGGAACACTGTTTCTCCCTTCAGAAATGGTGTAGTCATATACCATTTTTGGTGTTCAAGATCAGTTGGAAAAGGAGGTGCTATAAAAGTAAAATAAAAGCCATAAAAGTAATATAAGGTCACCTGAGACAGGCTGGCTTACCACTCAGGTATCAGAAAGTTAGAGGCCCATGGAGCAAAGCAGCAGTTTCCAATTTTCACAGCATTAATGAAAACTGCTGTGGTCCCTTTCTGAAAGCATAACAGTCTCAGCTAGACTAGAAACTACATCTGGAAGTATATATACACACATATATAATGTTTTTATTACACAGCTAATTCTGAGAAAAGATGGCATTTCTCCATCAATAGTCTATTGTAAGTGCTATGGTAATCCATATTTACATTATATTCTGCATTCAGCACCCAGCTGGCAAGATGGAGCAGTCCAGCAGTGCCAGGGATTAGCTGCAGCATATCCCTAAAGAAAACGGGTTTACGGGAGTCTCTTCTAAGCAAAGCAGATTTAAAAGATTTATTTTCATAGCTGGTACTGAATTGCCAGTGTGATCAAAGAGAGCAGACTCTCTGACATAGGTCCACAGCCACCCAGCACTACAGCTAACAGGGAACCAGAGTATTTTACCTATCTCCAAGTTAAGTGATGCTGGATTAAAGAGTTACAGAGCAGTCAAAAAGAAATTGATTTGTTTTAATTATGAAGCTTCATACACAGAAACTTAGAAGTACTTGACAGATTGCCTGGCCCCCAAAGCTTATCCAATAAATTACTTCCTGCTTCATGAGGTTCCTCATTGTTATTGCCTAAAATATTAATGCAATTTGCATGCAGTCAAAGTGTTTCAAAGGATGAAAAGGGGAAATAAAACCCACAACCCCACACCAAACCACAAGAAACAACCCCACAAAAAAAAAAAAATCAAAAGTATCTGTACCCTCAGCAATTAAGACTCATAGCTTTCCGAGCAGTAAATTTTACCAGACCCTGACATCCTATTAAATCAATTGTGAAACTGTTTGTCAAGACTCGTGCACACACATTATCTCACATAACTTTTCTCATTAAAAATAATAAAAAAAAACCCCAAAGGTTGAAACAATCTTCATTGGGTACACTAGTATCAATCACATGAGGTTAATTGTTACTACCTAAGCACTTGAGGCAGTGGAAGCAAATGTCACCATTACAATATCCCATCCAGAGGATGCAGAGGCACTGAATTTAAGTCTCAGGTGAGATTTTTATCATACCTGCACCAATTAGACACTGAATCAAGCTGTTTGAGCCAGAGTATTAAAAACAGCCAAGCATAATCCACATCAACAAGACTGGCAAAAGAAACTGTCCTGATTCAACCACACTGCCCAGATTATACTTCTAAATCTGTGCTTGATGGCTAGGATATTTTGCACTTAGGATGACTGAGTAGAAGTCCCAAACCAGTGCATGCAGATAATTTCCTAATGAAAAATGAATGCTATCATTTCCAAAACACTGTTCTAAGATTATGTCAAAAGAACAGCACCACCTCCAGAGTTCATATATAGCCTTCACTCTATTTAAGAATTTGGATTTACCTGTAGTTTTTGCTCATCTTCCACACCTTGCAGCCCTGACAGACGGTGCTCAGCCTCATCCAGCCACTTCATGAGATTGTCATGTTCCTTCTTATACTGGGAAAACACTGGAGGGAGTTCCACCACCTGCCTTCTTTGAAATGAACGGCACTCCTACAATAGCATATTAGGAAAATACAGTATAAAATAAGGAAGTAATGAACAAGATAGGCCTTACTTCTCTGAAAAACAAGAATACTCAAGCGACTCGTATGAAGAAGCAAATTCTAAAATATGCAACAGTAGCCTTTTTTTTAAATGGCTATATTATGTTTTTCTGCACAGACATGTAACCAAAGAAAGCCTGAGGGTCTGACACCATCTCTGAGATACACCTTACCTTACCAACTCTAATATGATTCAAACAGGTGAGCTAAAAGGAGCATAAGAATACAGATCCCCTTTGATCTACACAAAACCATTCTTAATATGGCATGTGTATGAAAGCACCACAACATGCTGGAGTCCACAACTGCTGATAATATCCTCTTAGAGTAAGAGGATTCAAGAGCAGACTCATTCACACAAACCTCTTCAGTTGAGAGCTCAATGATTATCTTTGTGTACCTCTATGCATAGTCTCTCTTCACACAGCCCAGTGATGGAGACAAACCTCTGCTGGAGGGAGATAAGTGAAACAAATACCAAACTGTCTGCACCTATCTGTGTAAATACATATCAGGTGGCCCTTTGTGAAGCTGTGAAATGGACTCTAAAATCAGGGCCACTCACCCAAAACTTCAGAATAACACAATTTGTATTTTGGAATGACAAAAATTCGGAAAGTCAGAGTGTGCATATGTATATTTAACACTTTCCCAGAGAATCCTGAGCACTAAAAAAGGCATAGCCAAGTTGTAAACAGGATATCAAAAGGAAGACTGAATAAACACACTTTAACCCTAGTAACTATCATAATCATACCTTCACACTGTTGTACTTTTTCTGCAGGAGTAACAGCTGTATGCGGATCTTCTCTCTCTTATGATCCTCCATAGGGTGCTGTAACAACTGCCCACCTCTCTGTAAAACTTCTTCAATCTGAGCTCTTGCTTGATCCAGCTAAAATTACACAAGTCTGTATTATTCACAGAAAGCTCAAATATGGTTTCCAAAATGTATTTATGATCTGATCTAATAAGACTGTTGTATTTTATATAAAATGTGAGCCAAATTAAAGCAGAGATTCTTCTCCACTGCTACCACATCTTAAATTCTGACTTGGTCATTCCACAAACCTTGTAAAGAGGTGCCCCCCAGGAAGCTCTCTCAGAAAGGCAGCATTATGGAGCCACAGCAAGAGGATGCTATGACTTCAGCTACATTTCTGTTCTTAACATTCCTTCTCAATAATAAGCAAACTCAGAGCAGAACAGCAAAACAATGAAAACTAATACATATAATAACAGCAGAAAGGGTTCTATATGTTCTATAGAAATAGGGTTTTCCATAGAAGCCTTTTTTAACTGTTTTCTGCAGTTTTCCTTAGACTTCTGTTCAGCTTTCCAGCTCAGGTTATAATATTTCATGCGCTTAAAAGTCTGATAGGGTGACTGGCAGGACCTCGCACATTTTTGTAGCCAACAAGGCTATTGTGGACAAGATGCAAACACAAGTAGGACAGCTTTAAACACATGAATAAGCTTTGAACAGGTGAATAAGTGAGCCAGTATAAGAATCTGGAAAGATTTTTTTTTTTCTTTTCCCGAGGTTCTTACTTGGATTTGCTATGAGCCATGTTACAACACTCTTACTTGTATCTCATTTCACAAACATCCACTGATCTCACCTACATAAGGTGATTCAATATTATCATATCAGCTTAAGTTTAAAAAGAAGAAAAATATCTACCCAATGCAATAGATTACAGGCCCAAAATTGCCAAATACATAGTAAGAGTCTCAGTGCATTAAGCAGTAATTTCAATGTAAGTTCAGACAGATATGACAAGTAGTCTGAATGCACCAGCCAAAAAGCAGTAAATACGGAAAATATATGTGAAAATTGGGCAGTGTCTCAAACAACATAGTAATTCCCTTTATTTTCTGCTCCTGTCCTAAATATATTTTCTTAGAAAACTATCTCCCCTTCAAAGTCAGGAGAAATGTAACACGTGAACAAAATAGAAAGGGAGTTAGTCGTTTAATTGTTCCACTGCTCACAAACCTTTTCATCTTCCCCAGACAACTCCTGATGCTTTTCCACAACTTTTAACATGTTCTGTATGTCAGTCTCAAATTTTTCAAGGTCTGGAATAGCTACTCTGACTTCACGGGTCTCTGACATGACAGGAAGTCGTTCTTGTCCAACAAGCATCTGCAAAGCAAAATAAAATTTAGTTCAAGCTGAAAATTTAGTCTGAGCTGCTACACACAATTTAAAACAATTCACTAAGAACAGACATACAAGTTTGTAGAACCATCATATATTGGCATTAACACAATTGCAAGAGTTGTTTGATCTAACGCTGAGTTAGTTTGGACAGTGCTGAGAAGTTTGAAGGTAGAAGCTTGGTAATACTTCAATCTGAACACTTCAGTATCAAAACAAACAAAAAACCTCCAGTCACATTATCATATGGTGCTGTTCTGTAGTCATATAAATTCACACTGCAAAATATCCATTTTTTCTGAATCTACACACAGCTATTCATGAATTTTCACTTGAAAATCAAATCATCATCATCAGGAAAAAAAAAAAAGAAAAACCAGTTGGTCTAAAATAAGACTGTCCATTTTTCATATATCAATATCTATACTTAAAAGAGAATCAAATGCAGAGAAGTGCTATTCTACCACAAAGATCTACCTGCTGAAGTTATTCGCCATCATTTTGGCATAGACAGCCCCCAACCATGGTTTGGGGTTCACTCATCCTCACCTTGGCACTTTTAATGTGCTGAGAGACCTTCTCAAAATTACGGTTCAGTTCTGCCAGTTTGGGTTCAACAAGTTCACGGCATGTCACACCCCGTCCATTCATTAGGATGATAGCCTGATCCCGCACGTTATCCACTCGCAGACTAACATCATCCAACTCAGATGTTAAGCGCTAAGAAGTGAAAGAAAACACAAGCAGTTAACCTAGAAAAGGAAAAAATACTTTAAAAAGAAAAAGGCAGCAGCAAACCTGACAACTTTATTTAAAAACCAGAAGTGATTATTTCACAGCAACATTTCCTACCTTCACAGTTTCCTCCTTTTTGCTTGCTGACTTTTTCTCAATCTCATCCAGCAAGGCTTCAGCCTGATACAACCAAGTACTTATGTGGGCAACATTTTCATCAAAAATTTCCAGCTGGCTCTGATGATTCTGGTAGAAGATGAAAAAAAAAATTAGCAATGTGAGAAAATTAAAAAATACGTTCAACGCAAAACCCCAAAAGTCAAACACAGAGAAAAAAAAAAAGCTCAACCTGACAAAAGCACCATTACAAGCATAAAGAAGATCAACGGTATGAAGTGTTATGGATACCCCTTGGGAAGGAACACTGAAAATAAGACTGCACCTTTCACCTTCAGTAAGCACTGAAAGAATTCAATTTTCATTCTAGACCTTTCAATGTGATTGTTTGTAGTTCACAGAAAGAGAAACAGAAATAGCTGAGGTGATATGTCCAACTAAAGATAGACAGTGTGTTACAAGAATACACCCTGGCCACAATACCTCAATCATCCCACAATGTTTTCCATTATCACTAGCAAATACAACACATTATGTGCAGTTGTGGGGATTTTTTTTGTTTCCATTGAAAGGAGATTACACCAATCTCTACAGATTAAAGTTTTGCTCTTTTACTGATTACAGCAAAATAATTCTTCCTGTTAAGAAAAGTCACAACAGTATAAGACATATAAGCTAGATCTTCTTTCATATATAGTCAGAAGTTGTAACATTAGGTGCTACAGATGGAAACAACACATTATTCTGTGTGACTAAGCAAAGCTGTCAGATTCAGGGAAGTACCATCACGCTCAAGTACAGAGCTTCTCACCCCCAAAAAGGGGCAGATAAGCTTTAATTTTTTTGACTAGAAAAACAAAGGTAGGGGAGGAAGGAGAGAGGGGCCTACAATTGCTCTTTATATCAGCATCAATCAAATCTTCACCTGGCTAAAGAACAATTTAAGTCAGCACAAGGACAATACTCATCACCAGACATGAACATAAGTTAGGTTTTCAGTTGCATGTCATCCTCATAGCACTTATTCATAAGAGTAAACTATCTGACTTCCCCTACCATAGACATCATTGGGGCAGGGGAGTGGAAGGGAGAGGGAATGAAAAAAATAGAAAAACGAAGAGAAATTCCATGGGCTGGGATAAGGACAGTTTACCGGGACAGAAGGGGCGGGGCAAAATAACAATCACAGGACTTATAGCAAAATATACAAAACTGGTGAGCCACAATGCAGTTTCCCACCAAAGCACACAACTCAGATCGTACAGCCTGTGCCAACCTTGAGCCAGACCGTCCCCAAAACATGTGTCCTGGAGCTGCAGTCCCCCTTCCCCAACCAGCCCCCCTTTATGCCAAGCATGACATCGTGGTACAGAATATCCTGGGTTTTGGGTCACCCATCCTGGCCGTGCCCTGTCCCAGCTTCCCGGGTACCTGCCGCCTTCCCATGGTCAGAGCAGCATGAAAAGCTGAAATGTCCCAGGCTGGTAACAACTGAAAACATCAGTGTTGCCTGCACTGCCCTCATCCTAACTCCCAAACACGGCACTACACCAGCTGCTAGGAAGACAAACAAACTCCATCCTAGCCGAACCCAGGACAGCAGGTTATTCACACTCAGTCAAGCTCACTGTATGTGTGGGTTATTTACATAGTTTCATCACTCTCACATCCAGATTCTCTACTTTCATCTCCTACCCAAAGAGCAATAGTCACTAGTGTCAAGCATATGGTACCAATGCCCACCTTCCTCATCATATAAAAACTCACGATTCACCTCTCCATCTAGAGTAACCAGGCAACCATTCTGCACTGCATGAGGCACCAGGAAAGCTTCACATCATGAAGTGAGACAAGTCAAATTGGCAACTGCTCCAAGGGTGCGGAGGGAGAACCACCCCAAATACTTTGCACACATGCAGCTTACCAACAAGGTGTCACACCAGTCCTCAGTCCAGGTCCGAACTCTGCTCCAGCCAGCATTAAGGACACACAGTTTCTCCTCCAGGGAAGTCTCACTCCCTTCCACGAGAGCTTGGAGTGCAGTGCAGCTTTCCGTGATGCTCTTCAGATCAGCTTTCCTCCTCTCCAGCTCTCTCAGCACATTCTGAAACAAGAGGAGCCATTAACACCACACACTGCTCCCAAGGGCAAGGGAAACAGATTTTTATGACCATAGGAAACAGTGTTACAGATGATGCTAATTTGAGAAAAATCAAAGTAGAATCACCTTTTGCTTATATTCGCTGTCTGTAGATAGAGATCTCTTTTTTTTTTTCTTTTAACAGAGAGGACTAAGTGCCCAATTCATGTAAGTGTCCTGAATAACCCAACTCAAGCCCTTTTCATTTTCTTGTCTTATAAAATCTTCACAGTTCTTTTTCATTATGTAGGTAAAGCAAATGCATCAACTCATATTACAGGTACCATTTTAAAAGGGTCTTTTCCTCACAGTCAAGCACCACAGAGAACACAGTTCTCCAGAGACACTTTAGATTTCTCTCTCATTTCCTATTAAAAGTACTTTTACAGTGGGCAACAATGAGAAAAGTGATAGGCCAAGGCTGAATGTTTTTTTGAGAACCACCACCACTCATAAGTGCATGTGTTCAGTTCACTTGCTACATATTACAGAAGCCCTGTTGTTATGTTACGTTACCTATACATGGACAAGTACATATATGTATCTTTAGCTCTAATACTTTTCCAAGTTATCTCTGGGTTCAAATAGGTTTTAACCTAAAAAAACAAAATCACCTTCTTTGAATGAATACATAGTGATACATAAATTAGGTAATCTGTCATCTCTTGAATATCAGTATACGGCTTCCATGCACAAATTGCCACACAAGATCACTGATTATTAGTTCTAGCATCTGAGCACTTACTGACCTGACACCAGCCAACTCTCAGCCCACACTCAGCCCATCCCAGAGCCACACAGAGGCGCCCCGTGGGCATGACATTATATGGTGTGAAAACACCCTTGGCCAGCTCTGCTCACCTGTACTGGTTCCTTGGGATAATATACTCTGTTCTAGCCCAAACCAGAAGAGGTACTGAACATGATCTACTGAATCTACCACAATTTCATGATGTAGGAGATTAAGCAACAAGTTACAGAGATTTAAATTCATAGCCACTTGGCAACAAGTGGCTATGTGGAACTAAATGATCTTTGAGGTTCCTTCCAACTGAAACCAAACTATGATGCCATAAAGTTAAAAATTTACTCTATAAACATTAAGGGCATGCTTACTTTGGCCCAGGCAATTTCTGAATCCAGATCAGAAAGCAAGCTCTCAGAAGTAGACTTCCTCACAAGCTCAGCTTCAGTGGTAGTTAGCCACTCTGACAAGGAGGCAGCCTCTTTCCTCATTTTGCGTGCTAGCTGCGATGCTCTCTCAAGGTCTTGTTTTCCTTCTGTCACCTACCAAAAGATAATTAAAAAAAAATTAGCTTGCAAAAGAAGACAAGCTAGCTGAAATACCCACACAAATATATAAAATCTTTGCAAACTGTCTTTCATTAGAGAAGGACTTTGAAAAGAAAAATAATTTATAAACATCAGCATCTTACTATATAAAATCAGAACAAACAGAACTAGAAAAATTTTTAAGACACGCTGGAGAGACAAAAAGCCCACCTGTGTGCCAACTTATTTATAGCTAGTAATCACCAAATTGATGTTTAAACTTTGTTTATTATGATACTTTAACTCAAACTCAAGGGGATATAGAATTGAGTAAGTCACTTGGGTAAAATTCTGTTCCTTTTTGTATTTTGATAGACCTGCAAGCAGAAAGCTGTAAAGAAAAACTTCACTGAAAATCTAGTCTGCCATTGAAAACATCTCAGTAAAGGGAAAATGAAATTTTATGTTTGCTGCAGTATAATCAATTCTATTTCACACTGGCTACACAATTAGTCTGGTCAAACTTTAACACAGACTTAAGGATAAATCCAACCACAGCAGTCAGAATGACATTTTGAAAAATTGCCCTCGCTATTAGCTTACCATTTGCATGTATTTATAATGCACTCTTTGCAGTATGTTATGGTTTCTGTTTGTGTCTGAAATTCTTTAGATCTTCAAATAACTCTGCCTTCCTATCCCTTCTTGATTTTTGTCCACATACTTTCTGAGTTAAAGATGTACAAATTCCACTAGAATCCCCACCTTTGTCAAGGTACTCCACTTAACAGCAAAATATCTCCTAGGGTCCATTTCAAGATATACCCAAAAACATAATTTGGCAATTTAGCCCACAGTTTCATTCACAGAACACCAAACAAGCATGAGTCTGCTTGGACTTCTATCTTAAGAATACTCTTTCCCTTCTGCCCCATAAGGTTTTAGACATTTTTAATCCCTTCACTTGTATCAATAACTATTAAATTACTAAGGAAACTAAAATCAATTTTTAATGCAGTAAATGGGAAATACAGCTTTGTCTGCATTTTTTATTTCATACAGAGAGCAGCCCTTTAGATGGCTTATGATTAGAAACCCTTATGACACTTCCTAAAAAATTTTAGGACGACTCAAACTTCTCGTAAGACACTATGACAGTAAATTATCTTGCAGGCTGGTTGGCAGACAAGAGAAGAAGATACAGCAGTGCTCAAAGACTTAAACAAACAGAAGTAGAGCTTTGCCAGAATGATGAAAGCTCTGAGAGCCTTCATTTCTTCAAGACTACCTCACCTTTAGGAACACTCTGTGACCACAGGGGTCCTGCACAACCTACAGAATTGTTATGTGCAATCTTTAATCTCTCAACTGATTGCTCCTGGATGTAGCAGCTACCCTACACAGTATCAGCTTCAGTATCAAACTTAAAACAGCATATGACATCCAAACAACAAAGAAGGGAATTTATATGCAGACAAATGTTCATATGTACATTTGTTTTTCTTACCTGTGCCCCCAAGTCATTATAAAGAAACTTCAGTGCTGTCAGTTGTTCATCCATCCCTTTGGGATTATCCGTCTGTTGTTTCTGTACAATCTGCCTTCCTGTCTTGATGACAGTTTCAACCTCCAATTTCACCTCACTGAGGGTCTTATAGAGTTTCTAAAAACAGAAATATGTACATTGGTGATCAATCTGTAGTGCAGATTGTCAGACTTGGCTTCACTCAGGGAGCTGACCATCAGACTGCACATAAATACTGAGCTATGGGTTGGAAGCAGTATCTGCCAAGATTTCAAAGCCGTGATGTTCCATATTTAATTCTAGGTTTAATTTTTACCCCCAAATAAAGAGTTATGTCAATAATCCTAGCAATAGTTACTCCATAAGATCATCATAGGCTAACACTGTGATCTGCACTTGAATTTTAGTATCTATTTTGCTCGAATACTAAGAGTCAAGAAAACTTGTCCCTAGAGTGATGCTTCTCCACAACACAAGGTTGAGACGGGGAAAGGAGTTTATAAAACCTCAGCTGTACCATCACATCCATGATCAACAAACCACTAATTTTATATCCACATTCTCACTCAGAAGGATTAGAGGTTTTTAATTATCGATTGTCCTGTTGGCATTTAGCAAAAAGTTTTAAAGCTTCCATCAGGACTTCAAACAAAATATCCTCTGGAGAAAGCTTAAGCAAGAAAAAACATCACACAATAAAACACCCCCAAGCATGAGTTAAGAGCACTGCATACTTACCATGCACCCATCCAGGTGAGCCTGTATTACATCTGGGTCAGTATCCTTCACATCCAAGACATGAAGTTCTGCTTTTACACCATCCAACACGCGCTTGCAATCCAACATGCGCTGCTCAAAATTGGCTGGTTTCTGGAAAAGCTGATACTTTGTAGATACTTCACGGAGTTTTCTCTGGTTTAATTAATATTATGTTAAGAAATGTTTGAAATCAATATATGCATTTAAAAAAATAACATTTAAAGATTCTCACTCAGCTCTCATGCCACCACAACTCAGTACACATGACAACACTATTTGGCAAACTTAATTCCATCACCTATTCCTAATCTCCTCCTGAGGTGCGAGAGTTCTATAATTCCATGTCACACACTTCCAAAATATCCATTCTACTAAAGTACACAGACTTTCTGACTCTCAGCATTTATCTCATGATATGAAATTTAAACTTCCTTATTCATCTAGTAATGCTTGCATGTAAAAATATAAACTGTTTACTGCCTATGTTCAGCTGACCACACTGCAATTTACAGACTCACACTGGCAACATGTAATTGAAAAGCAGAAGCTCTTCACTTTTAAAGTCTTAGTGTGACTCTACTATTTTTACCTGCAAAGCATCCAGCTGAGTGCCACCACGGGGAGACCTACATTCAGGAGAAGTGGGAGGGAAAGAGCGAGCACTTTTCTTGAGCTCCTCTAAGGTTGATTCATGAGATGCAATCTCAGCTTGAATTTTCTGCCACATCATAAAAACAAGGAAAAAAATGTAACAATGTTGCTTGCAGACAGGGGGAAGAGAAACTTGCTTAAAGCCCACTTCCTACCAGAAGTAAATCCACTCAGTAAGAGTTAAACATTAGCAGATTTATTTTAAGTATTCTGTCTCTGATGACAGCTTGCTAAATTGAAAGCTGTTAAGACTTTTATTCAATACAACCTTCTTAAAATGGGAAAACAATCCAATTACAAAAGATAGAACCTAGTACACCAGCACAGGACTGGAATGAAGGCGTTACACATTACTATATCTAGGTTCGAGAACTTTTATGAGATATTTCAAAACCTTTTGTAGTGAAAAGCTATACTGGATTACCTGGGCCTCCTGTGGCATCTGAAAGGCATCTATTCTATCAGTCAGGTAAGATGTCAGCTGTCTATCCAGCTCCCCTAAGTTTTCCTGCAAGACCTGCAACATGTGGTCAGTTTCTCGCATGGTCTGAAGATGCTGTTCCAAGGTGATCTGCCGACTCACCGCCTGAGAGGGACAGAAAAGTAAGACAAGAGGGAGCAGTAATTCAAGACAAATTATTTTAAAACTTTCTTAAAACAAGATGGGGGAGAAAAAAAAAAAGAAAACCTGTGCCAGAACTGTCTAAAAAGAGCAAAAGCAAGCCCTAGAAAGAGCAATTTTTGAAGCCTGTTGTGATTTACACCAGTGACTGAAAAACAGTGGCACAGGAGAACAGTTCTGCTGGTCGATTTACAGGACAGTGATAACAGGTCTCTCCTATCACCTAAAGAAGGAAGAAAGCATTCTCTTAAAAAGAAACAAAACAAAACCCCATGTGTTTCAAAAAAAATAGCTAGTCAACAGGAGTTAGGGACTTTCTAATACACTGCAGATCAATATTGCTCGATGTGCAAATCTGCACATTTTCTTCTAAAACAATAAACTCTGCCGTTCTGTCACAGTGTGAAAACAGAGGTTCACAGTTCCTTCCCTCCGTTGCCTCTCCCTTCAACGGCAAAACTCAGTTTATCTGAAATGTCACTACTTGCATAGGAACACAAATTCTCCACTCTTAACAAATGCATGGACCGATGGGTGTGTACATACACACACACAGATGTGGAAAGCTATTGACAACCCAATGTGTCAGCATTGCAGTTGACAAAACAGATTTTGGCAGGTTTTTATGTAGCAATAAAGTACTGCTGTAACAGTAAAAACAGTAGTGAATGCTAACTTAAATGACAGCACGTAGTCCCCAGTTGAGGGCACTGCATTCATGTTGCTCACTGTAATGAGGATGAGCCGAAATTCCCCGACTACACTTTGGAAGAAGTGCCAGAAAAAAACTCCCATCCTATAATTTGGCAGGGACCTGTATCACCAGGAACACAAGTTACAAATTTATGCAACCCGAAATGCAGCTAGACTTCCTCTACTTATTAAATCTAGAGGAGATTAAAGTATGAGAAATGGAAGAGGACAGCATAATAGAACAGGAGTAAGAAGAATATTTTCCTTCTGTTCCTTACTTCAGTGTGACTTCTTCCTAACCATTTCAAAGAGTGAAAGTGTCACTTATTCGTGTTCCTCTTTTTCAGTTAGTGAGCAGCTCACCAGTATTTGTCGAGGTAGGAAGGGAATATTAACCTTGATTACTGAAGTGTTTCCCTTGAGACTGAGATTATCCTTTTGTCAAAATTGCCTGGAAAAATACTAGGGGATCCCCGCAGTGCAAGGGTGTACAAAACAAAACCATTACTCAAGCAGGGGTCAGGGGGTGGAAATATCTTGCTCTTCTTAGGGCATTATTCCAAGCTGAAAACAGCTGAAAACATTGTGATGGTTTTTGCCCTTTTCTTGTATTACAGTCCTGCATCTATGACCTTAGCTATCCACAGGAATCACTTTGGATCAGTGAGCTGAAAAGCCCACTGATCCAAAGTGATTCTACTTCAACCCTGCCCCCAAATTCTTACCAAGTGACTCAATTCCTCATAGCGGGCATTGAAAGCCTCCAATTTTTCACTGATGATATCATCCAGAATCCCTCCATCAATCAGTGTCTGCCCAAGTTCCCGAATCTGGGTTCGATTATCAGCTGGATGACGCAGGACTGATTCCAGGGACTAATTGGGAGAGAAAGTTTAAAAGGTCAAAACACTGAATAATACTCCATTCTCAGAGGTGGAAATCTGGCGGTGCGCACAGTTTTACACTTCAAATGCACTGAGAATGCTCTAAAAGCATGAATTAGTCATGGCTTAACTCACAATGACAACTGTATTTGCCTTGTGCTATTTGGCTTTAGATAACTTCACAACACTTCTCACCTATTTGCATCTTTTCATACTATAGTGTTGGAAAAAATGAATCATTTTACCCTGGATAGGAGTCAGCATACAATTTTATCATGGTAACAAGTACAGAAAAATTATGTACAGCAAAATTCAGCCTTTGGTGGAAGGTCTGACAAATATCCATTCCAGATTCAGAGAGATATGTTCTTTTAACCTGAAGAATTTAGAATATTCAACTCATATTCAGTAGTCTACTGGAGCATATAATTCATGCTTTTCTTAATTGGGCTATCTGAAAAGTTACCAATCCGATAAAATGCCTACAATACCTCAAGAGCATCATTGACAGCATCCAATTTATCAGGCAGATTTTCTGTCATTTGCACCCTTTCCTCCAGGTTGTGTAGCCAAGCTGTTTCTAAATCAAGATAATGAAGCAACTCAATCCAACAGGACCACACTTCCTAGAAATAACAGAAAAAAATCCCATACATTAGCCCACAGCTCACATACCCTATGAACATCTTAAAGAAATTACATTTCCAAGACAATCCAAAAACCAGTTAAGTATTAAATATTCAAAACCATGCCATGGCACAGTAGGTTCTACATAGAAAAACTTGCATCTATAGCAGCAAGATTAAAAGAAATATGCAAAATATACACAGAAGTCTCTAAACTCTAAACTCAGGTACAATCTACCCTGAACTGTAATTAACCTCTTCTAATTATCATCATACTTAAACCTTTGATCGTCAAGAAGTTTCCTTTTGTCATTTTAGAAGAGGCATGAACAGATAGCAGAGCTGTCAAAGTTACTTATTTGCACAAGTGTAGATTACAATACAGAGTATAAAAGAAAAATTAGATGGTCTCTCATGGATTCCAAGGATGTCATCTCGAGGTAAAGAAATCTTGGAAAGGAGCAGAAACAAAATGTGTTTATGCTGAAGCTATTGGATTCAGTGACAAAATCGGACATTTTCAGCGTTCTCCATTCCTCTTGTGCCACCTGCCTCAGTTTTAGTAAGCATTTAGTAATTTTATCATTCTTACCTCCAAAGTGTGGCATTTCCCCCGGATCCGATTGCACAGTAGCTGGTAGTTTTCCAGCACGACGTTCAGCTCAGTTGACAGGTCCTGACCGCTAGACGGCACTTTGGCAGCCAACATCTTGATGTTGTCTTTGAGAATCTTCACCCTCACCTCCTTCTGCAACACATCCTCCTTCGCTCTCTGCCCAAGGAAATGCATTACACAATCAGTCCTCAGTTGCCATATGGTCAGTTGTTCACCACTCAAACCAGAGATCAGGCTTTTAACCTGAGACTGTTAACCTATTGGGGCCAAAATATTCCTGGTTCTGATTGCAACAAAGTATGGCACTAACTTGCAAGTAATTCAAATGATGTTAGGAAGCATTGAAAAAAAATCCCATTTTTTAAGTACATAACAGAAAGAAAAAGGCAGGGTAAATGTAAAGAAGTGAGACACAGAGCTCAGTAACTACCTTCCAAGGTTATCTAGGAAAGATGATGTAATTACCCTGGACACATTCAACTACAAAACTGGGACCTCTCCCAACAGCTGTTGGGTGCACTAGAGGGACATGGGAAAAAGGACAAGCAGAATTCCTTCAACCCAACTGCACTCAGAGGACCTTGGTAACAACTGTACAGAACAAGCACAGAGCAACTCTGACACACACAGGCCTGGAGAAATCCTATTATCAGTTGCTGAGTTTTGCCCAAAGCAGAATTAGCTGGATAGCTTGAAGACAGATCTGCCCTAACCAGAATTCCAGAACAGATGGAAGCCAAATCCTACAGACTAGTCCAAGCCTGTGTCTGCTGAGATAACCAGAGGGCTCTAGTATCTTTCTTTTCAGGTTTCAAGGACAGTTTTATGAAGTCCAAGTACCTCTGAAATATAAGACACTGCACTTATGGTAGAATTTAGTACATGACAGCATTATTGTTGCACATATTGTTCGAGATGTGTTCCAAATGTAAGGCAATAAAAAAAATCTGTTAATAGAAGAGCAAAGAACAGAAAATCTGGGGAACGTATTCTTTTACAGCAGGATTATCAAAAACCACCTAGCCTGATTTTAAAACTACTCCTTCAAATACCAGCAGAAGTTCTCCTCTCTGTTCAAATCAGAGCAGAATTAGGCAAGCTCAATCTTTTTTTCAAAAACTTAAAAAATGCTTTTGGTCAATTAAACAGAGAGAGCGCTCTTTCCCAGTCCTAAAAGCAGTCCCAACATAGTATTCTTACTGCAAATGCAAGTGGATATGCAAGTGTTAGGATAAGCATAACAGCTCACTGACATATCTGTCAAATTTAAAAGTACAAAATATAATCTGGATTTGACAAAGGTAAATGTGCTCAAAGTCTCTCAGATTTGCCAATGAAAAGCAAGCTCTTTCTTTCTTTGGCTTGTGTTCATCAGGCTGTCAGACTGATCTCTAAAGGCTTCAAAGGACATGAATACATTAAAATACTTGTTAAAGACTGCTTCAGAAAGTCCTTCAAACAGAACAATTCAAAACCTCTAATGGATTTGTCAAAGCACTTGTAAGGGAATAAAAATCCTTTATTTTGTGCTCCACTACTAGCAGTGTAGTGGATACTCATTTAATAATGTGCATATAAGTCATAACATTTGTGAAGATGCGCCTAATTTAAAAGCAGAGAGAATTGCTGTTTACTTTGTGCATACAAGCAAGAAAATTATCTCTTTGACTAATTTATAATGTGACAAAAATAGCTCCTTCTCCATTTCTTTGGCCACCAGTCCTAAAATTAGAGGCAGGGACCAGCATCACTGTTTGCAACAGGTGAGGAACACCGGATAACCATACAACAGAACTCTGCTTTTTTAGATGGGGTGTAACTATATCTAGAGGACAAGAAACTGAAGTTTAACAGCTAGAAGCAGAAGAATGTGCTTTCACAACTGATTTAGACAGGTGTAATATCACTTTTCCTTTCTTTCTCAAGTTTTGACTCCTGCAATAAGTTTCCATCTTCCTCGCATTTAATATGCTATACATAGCAAGTCTGGCTCAGTAGTTGGGAAGCTGCTATTCATTATGAAATTCCTACCCCTCGCGGCCAAGCAGAACATCTGCTTTTAGAGTCTGTGCTGTAAAAATAAAAATTCCACAAAAACAAAGCCGAAGAATGCCACTAATCTTGTCATGACCTGAGCTCCTTTCCACATAGATAATGATTCCACTAAAGGTCAACCCTCCAAGCCATTAAGTTTTGTTTCTCTTTAATCAGGTCTTTACAGTGACCCAGTATTCCTGACCTTCATTTCCTCCACCGCATTCTCTAGCTCTTCAGGGGACTTGTATTCAAAATCTTTCTCCAAATATTCTTCTTCAGCTTGGGTCATCCATTCTTGCATTTCTGCCAAATCTTTCTTCAGATTTACAGCTTTTTCCTGACTTTCAGACAGGCGATTTTTCTGACTAACGATCTAGAATTCAAGGTGGAGAAAGAAACAGCAGTTTTGTTACTTTTATGTCCTTGTATATGTGAAAAGCCACAAGTCTTTGTTAAAATATTTTATTACCAAAACATTTTCAGGCCTTTTTAATTAACAAAACACTTTACATACATACATATATATATATATATATATATACACACAGACATACAGACATACACACAGATGTGTGAACTTGTGATCCCTTTTTGGCACATCAATAAATTTTAGAGGTGAAGGATGAAAATGACCTTTCCCTGCACCCCCCCCCTCCATTACGTGCAAACTGGTAACAAACACAGGAAAAAGTCAGAAGGAAAAACATTTCTTCTGATCAGAAGTATCACAGTTAGGTAGGCAGAGCCCTAAAACAACCCTTCAGGCCTCACTTTTCCCGCAGCTCAGGCAATCTGGATTCTCTATCAACTGCAAAGATCTCCAACACAAATCCTCGCCAGGCATAGCATCTAAAGAAGCGTGTTTCTACAGATAGCAGAGTTTCCACCCAAAAGAAACAACCAAATATATCAGACTAAAGTGGTAGTCTATTTATAGTGATTTATTTTTTAAAGCTGCTTGGAAGCAAGCAGAAATTACGCAGGAAAAAAAATATCCTAGGTTTCAAGAACGAAAGGCCAAACTTTCCTCAAACCCACCAAAGTAAAAGAAGCATGAGAAAAAGTTAATCAATTTTTAGTTACGAACAATTAAACTGGAAGGAGCATAATGAACTCTTAGGTACCAAGAATTGTGTGGATTCAGAAACAGAACTACTGTTGCTCAGGCATCTCCTAACTTATTTGCACTTCTAAAGGAGACCCTCAGGTGTTGGTACTGGGACAAGTACTGAATAGAGTGCACAGTCAGCAAGTTTGCTGATGACACAAAGCCAGGAGGGGTGGTTGACACACCAGAAGGTTGTGCTGCCATTCAACAAGATTTAGACAGGCTGGAGAGCTGGGCAGGGAGAAATTCAATGAGATTTAACACGGGCAAGTGTAGGGTATTGCACGTGGAGAGGAGCAACCCCAGGTACCAGTTTAGGTTGGGGGCTGGACTGTTGGAGAGCAGTGTAGGTGAATGGGGCCTGGTGGTCCTGGTGGAGAGCAAGATGACCATGAGCCAGCAGTGTGCCCTCATAGCCAAGAGGACCAATGGCATCCTGGGGTGTATTAGAAGGGCAGTGGTTAGTAGCTCAAAAGAGGCCCTTCTCCCCTTCTGCTCTGTCCTAGTGAGACTGCATCTGGAATATTGTGCCCAGTTCTGAGACCCTCAGTTCAAGGAGGACATAGAAATCCTTGGAAGAGCCCAGCGCAGGGTCACCAAGATGACAAAGGGAGTGGAACACCTTCCTTATGAGGGCAGGCTGAGGGAGCTGCATTTTTTAAGCTTGAAGAAGAGGAGACTGAGGGATGACCTCATTAATGTCTATAAATATATTAAGGGTGAGTTTCAGGAGGATAGATCCAGGCTCTTCTTGGTGTTGGTCAGTGAAAGGACAAGGGGAAATGGTTTCAAGCTGGAACATAGGAAGTTCCATCTCAATATAAGAGGAACTTTTCACTGTGAGGGTGACAGATCACCAGAACAGGCTGCCAGAGAGGTTGTGGAGTCTCTTTCTCTGAAGACACTGAAGACCAATCTGGCCACATTCCTGTGTGATCTACTCTAGGTGATCCTGCTCAGGCAGGGGGATTGGGCTCAATCTTTGGAGGTCCCTTCCAACCCCTAATATTCTGTGATTGTGTGATTCACTGGACCAAGTTGGATTTCAGCCACTTTGACAGTAAAATATTTTCAACCCACCATTTCACCACTTCACCTCTTCATCATCTTATCACCAAAAAGTTGCAGTAGCAAGCAAGTACTAGGAACATCTGGAGAACTCACCTGCTTGCTCAGTTTCTCCCATTGAGTCTGGCAGTCTACTAGCCTAGACTTTGCCCAAGTATTTATGCCTGAGATGGGCAGAGTTCTTAAAGAAGACTCTACTTCTTTCATTTCTTTCAGTGATGGTTCAATCTTCTCCATTTCATTGACAAGCATCTGAGTACACATCAGAGAAAATGGATATTCTTCTTTAGCAAAAGATTACATAAACTTAGAGGATACCAATAATTTTTCTATTTTTAATTATTCCAGAGAAACTGAAGGAACAGTTTCTGATGCTATGTTCAATACCAAACTGTTTAAAACCAATCCTTCATTGGCTCAAAACATCATAACTATGCAACTGAAGAAACAAATATACTGCTACTGCTTTCACATGCCAATTGTAAACATTAGAAAAACACGAGTCTGGAGATAATGGGCACTACATACCTTGATATTTCTGACACACCTCAGACTCGCATTCTTCTCCCAGAAACAAACACTTAAAGGTACATTATAATCACTTACTGTATGATGAGATTCTATTTGTGATCACTGTGTGCTGTTAGCTAGGAAGGACTCTTACTTGTAAGGCACCTAAAACTCCTTAACCCTAGGAGATTCATCAGTTATATAACATACAAACACTTTCAGAGGAGCTGATAACAGTTTGTAGTTGAGTTTTGGAAAGTAGAGTGCTATGGCTAAACTCAAGAACCAATAAAGATTTGCCCTGAAGAAATGTAAGACAACCTTTCTGGCAGGATTTATGGAACACGCCATGGACAATACTATAATTACAGAAACAAAATAATAAAGAAGAGGTGCCAAAGAGATTTCCTTAAAGGGCAAAACTCACTGTGCACGCATCAAGTTGTCTTTGAAGTCCCTCCGTATCTCCTTGTACAGCCTTTTCCATCATTAAGAAGTCTTTCACACTATCCATCCACTTCTGAACCACTTTTGAATCAGCCTGAATCAAACAATAACGAAGAGTTGATACAATGCCATAATGACGAGTGTAAAGCTGTTGCATTCCAAGAACTTCTAGTGGTGTCAAAAAAATACTACAAGCTGCTAGCATTGCTCTGGTTTTGAATAAGACCTGCTTTGTTTTCCTGCTTGGTTTGGAGTTGTTTTTTTCTGCCCCAATTTCCTTGTTCTCACATTTATATGAAAATTAAATCCACAGCAACTGCATCCATGTCATGGCACGGTTTAATTGGCAATGCCCTGCTCCAAGCTATCACTCTGAAACACAGGATCAAGTAAGGAGGCTGAAGTGTGGCTTCAGGATGTTCACAGTCACCCTTCATGCAAGAGACCTGGTTGAGGGTTGGGGATAGCATTTTCCAAACATCAGAAACCATGTACAGCTGCTTGCACCACACATATTTGAAAGACATACTGCACTCCAAGGGAAGGAGAGGGCCCTATAGGGATATGTGTGAGGAGAAGAGGAGAGGTTAATGCTAAACATGCCCGACAAGTAGAAGTTATACTGGGAAAGCACACCTTTCTTACAGGGAACTTAGAGAGCCACAGGCATAAAAGGAAAATACCACAGAGCATTAGACTAACCACCAAAAAAATAGATCTAGCTGTTTGAGGCCAGTTATAGCCACTGTACTCACTAGAGCAAAGCACAGGGGTTACATAAAAAAACCCACAATATACACATACAATTGCAAAGTCACCTGACCTAACATTTGGCCTCTTATCCTAGAATGAGGTGGGCAGGGAAGGAGACAGGAGGGTCATTATCTCCTTCCCACACAATTGTGGATGTTCCCAATCACCCTTACAAACAAAACCACCATGATTTTAGAGCAGGAAGAAATTTTTTCCTTGTCCTGCTTGAACATAGTTATGATATTATAATTTTTTAATAATATAGTTGGCCTTTTTAAAGCAACATTTTTGGACTGTTGGTTTTTTTTAATAGATGGCAACTTTTTATTCTGACAAAATCATCAAAATAAAGCACCATTACTGAGAAGCTGAGTCAAAGCTCGCCAGCTTCACCTCCTACTCTGCACATCACCAAGGAGGAAAGACACACTTCATTCTCTTTAAAACCTCGCCATAAAGTTCTTTCAAGTTCAATTCATTACACACTGCTTCTCATGAAAAAAATAATAATAAATGTCTGCACTAATGAAAACCCATTAAACTAAGATCATGTTTAATTTTAAGCCAGTGCTACCATTAGAGGTCAAAGTCATGACATTTTCTTCATTCCCTTTCCATTTTGGGGGAATTTCCTGCAGCTGATTAGCCTGAAAATCATTTTCAAAAAATAGACCCAGGAGGCTTAACAGTGAAACATGCCTTAATGTAAGAAAATACATATTTATAAAGGCTGCCATTCGACAAGGCATTTTAGCATATACCTAATTTAGCTTGCTTACAGTAAGCTACTTACAGAAATAGCTGAAGTGAATTAAATGGGATTACTCAAAGTTAGGCATACATTTAAATAACTCACTGAATCATAAGCCAAGTCTATGGAAGTTTATGGAAGTCAATGCTCCTGCGCTGCCCGGGTAAATACCAATGGCCGAATACCCAGTGTAGGTTGTTAATGCACAACAGCACACAATTTTCAAACACACAGTAAAACACTGGACCAGTTTCTACAATTTATTCCAGGTAAGGTCAAAGATCCAATGTGCTGAATGTTAACCTGGTCACTTCTAGAAAAAATATATGATGTACAGTAACTTTAAAAGAACTGAAAGTTTAAATCCACACGTTATTAGAAGTACAACAGCAGAGAATACAGGATACAGAAATTTTATTCTAGAAAATACGAGGTGTAAAACTGATAAAATGAGCCTTGTTTAATTTACCCTTTCTACAACTCGAGAGTCCCACACACAGGTCGCGACACTGATGCCCGTGTTGTCAGCTTGGGGGAGCCTCTGTCACACCACAGTTCAAACAAGGGCCACCGGAGCGCAGGACCCACAGGCAGATCTGCTACTGATTGCTCAGACTAACAAGGACTTGTCGAGCACTGTGCAGCCCCTGCTGACTGTGAAAATGAGAATACTTACGTTCAGTTTCTCGTGAGGAGTGCAGTTTAGGGAAATGTCCGGTTTTAAAGGTGAATTAGAAAAAACAAAGCATTAAAAAGCCAATACTTGTGCGTAGTTACACAAGCCTATATGTTCTCCATGGTTTGCCAGTCTTACTCTTTTTTTTTTTTACCCCTTTTCTCGCCCACCTTTAATTCCCCCTCCTCCCCCGCTTTAATAGCTAGATACCTCATCTCCTCCTTTAACCAAGAAGATACTGTCCAGACACTCTTCAAACTAATCTTGTGTCCCTGGTATTACATCTCCAGTACTGAGCCATTCAGTGTCTGCACCAGGACCATATACCCCATCTCTTGTATCAATCTTTCTTCAGCACACATTCCATCCCAAACTAATCCCAGTGCCATGAACAACATTTTTATTCAACTTGCTCCACATTCTCATTTTTACTCATACAGTGCTAGGCTACAAAAATATCTGTATAGATTAATGCCACTCCTTCATAAGGAAATCAGAGATAAAAATATATGACTGTCCATGCACCGACAGCTTTACAAAATATTTAGAAAACACAGAAACTGTGCACTTAAAGTTCAGGAGAAAACACCCCCAACTGTAAGCCCCATATTTCTACAGATAGCACTACTATGCAGGTCTTCCACTTTAATAATTTTTCCCATTGTTTCCTCTTCTCTGATTTCTTTTTTTTTTTTCAGCTTCTGCATTTCTTTTTAAGGTAACACGAAAGTTTTGAATATCTCCCTCAATCCAAAACTCTGTTTTCAGATCTATACAGCAGCACGCAGCTTCGATGCCTCACTCCCCAGAGCTCTTCAAAACTCCCATGGGCATAAAAATCCACACCTTTCATTTGATTTGATTGATTCACGTTGGTACCAACATCACTTTGGACAGCTGCGGAGAACTTCAGCTCTGGCTGGAAAAACTGAATAACTGATTACTAAATAAAAACCCGCCATGCTCACACTGCACGTGGTTACACGTGAGAGGTAATTGCAGTTTTCAGGAGCTACTCTTCACCCAGTTAAAGCCATAATTTAGAAAAGTAGGTGCACATACAGACCACTCAACATGATTCAAGTGGCGTGAGAAAAGAAAAATAAAAATTAAAAACAGAATTCTGCACTTACAAGAAATTAAAGGAGAAAAAATGCTGCTAAAACTGATGAGGTAAGGAGGTCTTGCTCAGTGTTGCTACAGATAATCAGGGAAACTAGAAAGCTGCAATCATTTGAAGTACAAAACTGATAGGAAGTTGTTGCACAAATGATACTGAGGCAGGCTTACATGCCAAATATTTATTCTATCATGCTAAATAACTAGTAGGTGTAACCAAAAAGAGGGAAGGGAACAGAACAAGTCAAGGTGGGATATCAAAAATTCAGGTCAAAGTCGGGAAAAACTAATGACGAGGAGGTTGCTGGAAAATAATCACCACGGGCTTGGCTAAACCTTAGAAGTTAATTTTCTTTAGGGTCCTGAAGAGGCCGGCTCATTTTTTGTGATCAGCTCCTACTGACCAGCAGCACCAGCTCCTCCACAGCTCCCTATCTTCTCACTGGCTGCTGCAAGTAGCTTGCAAATCGAAATCAGCAATGGCTTGTACAACTTCCACTGCAACATCATGCAAGTCAATTACTTGACTATTGTAATAGCAATTTCAGTTTAAATGCATGTATCTGTACTTGAGTAGCCATTAAAGATCCTGCCTGGCTTAAAAATTAAGAAAATGCCCTTTTCTTCCCCCTCCTCTCCATTTCCCCCCCACCACCATCATAGAGGTGAAGCAAGCAAGCAGCTGCATGTGGTTCAGCGGCCAGCTAAACCACAACAACCACACAAAAAACCCACACAAACAAGTCCAACTCTGCTAACAAATAAAAGAACAGTTCTCTCCTTCAGAGAGAGGGGAAAGCGAAGCAAATAAACTTTGGGGGAAAGTGATGGTGGTGTAGACATGACATCGATGCTCTGAAGAAGGTGCAAGCAGAAAGCTGCTTATGTTCATAAGCTGTGTGACACACACCCTGTTAAATGTAAATAATTCCACATATTAAAATACCTTTAAAATGTGAAAAATATAAATTTTGTGAAAAATTTATAAAAAAATTTTTGTGCATGTGAAAATAGATTTGTTAGCTAATGCGTACTGAGACAGAGAATCTCTAAAAGGACCTTGCTTCCTGAAGTTTAAAGTATATTAAGAAAATGAAGATAATATGAAATGAGTCTAGTTAAGTATTACTCTACGAAAGAAAAAAACCCCAACACACTAAAATAACACTATATTTGTGCTTTTATACCACTCTGATCAGGTAATACTTCCAAGCTGATACTGAGGAACTGTTAGTGCTTGTTTAACTTTTGGGTCACAATAATATTGCCATGTGCTAGATCATAATATATTTAGCTTCCATTATTTTTTCCCTCTTCCCAAGGGAATATAAATGGTCTAGAGAAGGGACTTAAGCAAGCACAAAGAAACCTATCTGACCAGTAAACACTGAGTCAACCTCAGTTAAGGTACTTACGCACTTATCTCTCCTCTCTTTATCTTCTAAATACCCTTTAAATACCCTTGCTTTTATTGCCTTCATTTTTAAAGCATTTAGATTTTCTGTCAGGCAGGATTTCATGCGTGTTTATATTTTAAATATATATACAATAGTGTGGATTGGTCTTGAGTCCTTAACTCTCCTTCCTGACCCTTCAAGGCCGCCTGCTGGAACTGGAAAACTCACTATGCCTAAGCAGTTTCTTTACATCCTTTCCTATCAGGCTATACTAATTCTTTATTACTGTTTACAGAAACCCCCCTTTGAAGGAGCAGGTTTTCTGTGGCAGGTATGGAATTCCAATTTTAGATGTCAAACTAGTAATGCATTGGGCATCTGCCACTGACCATCACAGAGGGCACTCAGCCCCCGGAGGGATCAAGGCTTTAACAGTACAGCAGACATACCTTTCACTTTAGCATAACCTCTGCTTCTGATATTGAAAGAAAAGGAATGGTAATTTTAAGTGAAAATTAAGTCTATTAGAAGATAAAATAATATCCTGGGAACTTTAAAGTCCTGTGCTATCCTGCTGCAAACACACTATAGAGGGTAGATGCTTCTAGCCTCTGTCAGACTAGTCTGTCAACATTTCAGTTCTCAATCAGTATCATCTGGACTCCCGCAGGAACACAGAGAAAGGGCTCTAAAACAACCGAGTTACGTAACGAAATCCCCTTTTCATTTTACCTCAAATAGTCTCAGCTTGGGCACAATTTCCTCTAGTAGTTTAACATCCTTGGAAGTCTTGAGCTTTAGTTTGTCCCAGTGTCCTTGCACATGCTTGAACTCTTGCGTGTAGACCTTTTTGATATCTGAAGCAGCATGTTTCTCCAAAGCCTTCGTTTCTTCAGCAAGTTTATCCACCCTGAGCTTCTGGGCTTCCAGTGCCTCACGAACTGTCTATAACAGGGGTTAAAATAAAAGGGGAGAGGGGGTGGGGATGGGGGGAAGCAAGAAAAAAAGAAAACAAAAGTCTGCTTGCAGTATTAGCCTTACAACAGGTACAAACTTACGAGCAGGAGTACAACAAAAGTTTTGTTTTGTTGAGCACAGATTCAGTGAAGAGTGACACTCCAGGTAGTGCCGCAGAGACGTCCAAGGAAGCTTTTAAGCAGCAAAACCTTCAGCTACTCCACTGGTGTAGTAGCAGAGATTACATAACGGACTGTAAAGCTTGGCCACGTAGCTAAACACACCCAGACACCTATGCTGCTCCTGCACTATGCAGTACTGGTGCTCCAGCCAGCAAAGCAATGGCTTCACTGCCTCACAGTCACAAAAGAAACAGCAATATAGACATACCAGGACCTCATTTTTTTCCTTCACTGATATAAGTTTTTAATAAAGATCATAAAGAAAACAATGAAGCCCACACAAACAGGCTGAGTGTGTCCTCCTGAGATTTGTAGAGTAAAATTATTATGATGTCTAACTGCAATAAAAGCTCTGTATACTTGGGCTTTGAAAGGTACTCTTCAATCTAGAATACAGGGAGGATAAAATGTGAATATATTCACTATGCCACTGCTGCTATGAAGATTTACTAGAACTGAAAGGGATGTTACCTTCAGTTACTATTTTTCCTTAATATTAGGAAAATAGCTAAGACATGAAAAACACTGACACTTCAATAAACTGGTCATTTTGGTTATCTGCTTAAAATTTGTTTAATAGAGGAATTCTGAATTAACACATGTAACCATTATTAATTTAACAGCTTTAACTTTGCTAGTATATGCGTTGAACTTGAAGATGTGGGATGTGTGTGCATATATTTAACTGAAGAAAAAGTTCTTTTTGACATGTTTATGTTCTCAATTTTACTTTGTATTTACAGGCAAGAAACATTATGCTACTTCTTCTAAAATGACAGAAAGTGAGCTAGCAATAAGACTAGGAAAAGGGACATTTCTGCAAACAAGAGCTTTCTGTGCAGGAGGCCACAGACTGAGACAATCAATTCTTGGCTTGGGTCTATGCCTGAAGCACTTATTAGTGCCTGCTACAGCAGAGGAGAAGCTGGACAATCCGAGGTCCACAAGCAGCTCATCATCTGCAGTTTGTTCCTGTATTCCATCACACCTTTAAAGCTCCTCCACTGGCATGGTATGTCCTTTCAGAATAATTATTCTCTGAAGAAACCAGGGAGAAGGGTTTCACGCAGAAGCAGGAAAAGACAAGCCTCCAGAGACTAAACACCACTGCTATTCAGACAGTGTATTGTCCAGAAAATCTCTGCCAACTTTAAACAATACAGAGTTACATTAAAAGAGAAAAACAAAGAACAGGTTTTATTTAATCTGTTGCTTACAAAAAAAAAAAAAAAAAAAACACACCCAAAACCAACAAACCACTAAAAAAGCCCCCAAAGCACTAACAGCCCTGTTTACCAGGCTTTTAAAAATACCTATTTGATCACACTTCGCTGATCAGAGGATATAAAGACAGACACAGATTCTCCCCACCCAGCAACTGGACCCAGCACTCCTCCAGTCACCTGCAGTTCTCTTGTGCCACTACACAGGAAAAAACACTTGTTGTTCCTTAAATAACCATGATTCCACAAAAGCAGTGGGGACCAGTGGAGGGGGCAGGGCAAGTAACTTTGTAGCTGCCCCACTGAAAACGCAGCAGGAGAATGGGGGATGATATTAGCTGAATAAGCAACTTCCCTTACTTTAGTAAGAGTTACCTTTGCCTGCTGCAAGGCTTTCTCAACCTTACTGGGGTCGCTCAGCCCGCTGGCGATCGACTGCTGCTTGCCCTCCAGCTCACTCAGCGTGTCCTTCAGCCGCTGCAGGGAATCCACATAGTCCTGGCTCAGCTGGCTTTCTGTCTCTGGTATCATTAAAAAGAATAATGGAACAAAATGCAAGGGAAGGAAATAAACACACGACCCAAAAATCAGTTGTCAGAATCATATAGAAAACAAGGAACCAGGTGAGATAAACTAGTACACTGAATCCTGCTGAGACCATCCAAGAACTAACTCCTCTGCTCATGGCAACGTTTTTAATTTTAAAAATATTAAATACATGTAACATATAAACACGTATAAAACAGAATATAGTAATAAAGACATAATTATAAGACCCCCCCTTGAAAAATTCTAAAACTCAATCCCATATTTAGAGTTTCTTACATGCCTTAGCACCTAAATCTCTTGGTGTAGGCAGGAGAGTTATCACTAGTAACTGGGCTCTTGCAAGCCTAAATCCCCACAACATGCGTAGTATTTTCCACTGTAAAATGTTTTAGACATATCTACCATTTATATGCAAACACACACTACTATATAGAGAATATAAAGTATACCATGTATAATAGCCATATATTACATAAAAATATACACACTACATATAGAAGACAGTATTTATATTTATATCTATACAAAGCCATATCTAAAATTTGTATAAGTGTAGTAACAAGGTTTGGTTTTTGGTTGGAGGTGTGTGTGTGTGTATATATATGTATATAAATTTATTTATATACACACACAAATGTATAAAACATATATATAAAAATAGCGGCTTTCAGCCAGTTGCCAGAACAGAGACTCTATCGGGGAAGACTTGAAAGTGAATTAAAAGTTTGGATGGAGTATCTGCATGCAATCTTTGATTGCATCTCAGTTTCTGTTTGAGTCAGCCCTCTGTGGAGTCCTGGGCAGGAGGCAGCACCTCACTCTGCCATTAAAGAATGGAAAAGTCAGATTTAGAAAACTGCAGTGAACAGGGTTTCAGCTGTAAGACCCGTACTGTGGTATGACATTCTGGGATCTTGGATTTCTAAGCAATTTTGTTACTACCACGAGTGAAAATTAATCTAAGCCTTGTTCTGACTCACCAGGCAGCTTTTCAACAGCTTACTGTCAAAACTGTCACACCATTTATAACTAAGGAATCAATGTTTCTAGAAAGAACCAGTTATCTAGCTTCCTTGCCTCAAAAAGCAAGGAAGCTAGATATCTGGTGGGTGTGGGGGTGGGGGTGTTGGAATTAGTAAAAAGCAAAAAGGTGCACTGTCACTACATTACAGAAAATCTGGAGAAAAGAAGAAAATAGCTAATATAGTCTCCTATTGACAAAATAAAATTAAGTCATGATTCCCACAAAAATTGCCCTCAGAGATGGGACTGAATAATACTCCGTAAGAGAATTTTCAGAGGCTCAAAGAGAAGCCACGAAAAGAGCTGGACTTCTGTCAGTCAAAGCCTGCTAAGTTCACAAACACTCAAGTGCCATCACCAGTAGTTTCTCACAGCTATATTGCTCTAGAAGTTCCTTTACCTGAAAGAAAATCAAACTATATTGTAAATAAACAAGTGAAACCCTGAATTGACATTTCCCTCTGTTCCTTAGAGATACATGATCTAGAGAGAAATTGTCATTCAAAACACACAAAGAGAAATTTAACATGTTGTAATATGCGAAGTTTTTTCACCAAGTAAAAACTGGTTCAACAAAACTAATAATGCCTTGAGTCATGCATGGTGTGAAAAATTAAGGATTATTATTGTTACATCATGTAATAATTACCAAAATAGACAACACCAGTAAAATTATTCAAAAGTACATGAACTCAGAAGAGTCGTAAAATAATCATTCCCCATAGTAAGAATGAAAGCATACCCTGCGATTTGAGCGTAGCAGAGAGATACATTACTCATACAGTTTCAGCATGACTATAATCAAAGCATGCAGGCTGGGTGCAACACATTATATAGATGGTCTAACAATTTAGTAATTCAGCCTATTTTTATTACAACACAGAATAAAGACTTAATGCTCTTCCATTTTAGGCCATTAGCAAAACACTTCCTAGAATCCCTCAGAAACAACATGATAACTAAAGAGAGAAAAAAAAGCCCTCATTGGTTAGCACTCTTGCTGTTCACATGTAAAATATTAACAGGGCTACATTTTGTGCACTACATTTAAAATCCTTTAGAAGCCAGCACGACTGGCTTGAATGTTCATAATGAAATTTTTAACGCAACAAAAATGCAAGCAGAAAGTGTCTGAAAAGCAAGCCAGATTCCAAATCACTTCAAAGCTGATATTTCCAGAAGGAATTAAGTGTGACTGATGTGCTCAAAACTATAAAAAAGAAATTTTTTCGCATTCACACTTCAATTGTATAAGGTTCTCTTAATCTTCCATTTCTAATGTTATTATTATTCTCTGTTCCAGAGACACATAGCTTTTAAAACTATATTATCCACCTTAACTATGTTTTGCTAATTCCTTACAGTTACAGGAACGCTGCATCCTTTCATAATCACTTTAAACATAATAGAGCGGTATATTATGTAGTGTGTACAGTGGAAGTCATAAGAATACTCTTTTGAGTGAATAAAAAGATTTTGTTTGCCTAACTCAAAGTCTCCCAGAATCAGTAGGAAAACTAGTAGAATTCAGCATTTTCACCAACAAAAAAAAAAACCAAACCCAAAACCCACAACAAAAAGAGAACACAAATATCAAAAGAACTTCTGTTAAACTAAATATATATAAATATATATTTACCTTTCTTCAGCTGCTGGTGACACTCCTCTAGTTTCTGATGAGTCAACTTGAAGTGATCAACAAAATTGTTCAAGCTTTCCTGGATAAAATTTGGAGGTGTGGGTTGAGAGGTGAGTGCCTTGCAGGTGGCTTTTAGGTGTTCCAGCCGTGGACTTAGGCTTACAAGATGAGTTAATTCCCGCTGTGAAAGATTAAAAACAAAACCAAATCTCAAAGCTGCCTTGTTAACAAAAGACTTCAGTAAACTACTCAGCACAGCTCTTCCACACTGCTAGGGTAGTAACATTAAAGTACTTCTCTGACAAAGGTACCCAAATCTTCCAGTCAAATCAAGTGCCCCGGATGGCTCAGATTTTTTGAGTTACGCTACTCTGTGTGTTGGTTTTGCAATGTAGCTTCTTTAAGAAGCAGATAAAAGTTTCTAAAGGGTCCAACAATGCAAATGGCAGCACGGCTCCCCAGGCCAAACCCACAAACCTTGTTGCAGAAAAGGCCAGACGGACCAACCAGTACTGGTCACAACACCTCTGGGAATCACATTTTAGAGATAGAAAACTGCTAACGGCTACATTTTACCACTGGAGAAGGGAGTGAGAAGATTGAGAAGATGTAAGAAACTTTGAAGACACTAAGGTCAGTGAAGAAGTGTGGGGAGGAGGCAGTGCTGAGAGAAGATTCCCTGAAGCCTGTGAAGAATACCATGATAAAACAGGTGTCCCCCCCAACCAACGGAGGACAAAGAGACCCCAATTGCAGCGCATGGAGAAGCACCTGGGCCAGGCAGAAGTCCACCATGGAGTATGTGGAAGAACATACAACAATCTGTGACCTATGTTGGAGCAAGCCCCTGACAGCAACTGCAGACCAGAGAGATATGGGACCAAGAGACAGAGGCCCAGGCTGGAGCAGGTTTCCTGGGCGAGCTTGTGACTCCTAGGGGGACCAGGCTGGAGCCAGTCTGGGACTGAGAGACTGAGAGACATTCTATGAGTTTATAGCAGTGACCCACGCTGGGGCAAGTTGGCGAAAGAGCAAAGACAGCATGGGAGACGACTCACATGGAAAAGGCTGTGAAGGACTGTTTCCTGTGGGTGGGACCCCACGATGGCACAGGGAAAGAGTGTGAGAAATGCCCCTGCCTCAGGAAAAGGAGAACAACTCATGAGGAACTGACCGAAGACTGAAGCCTCCATTCCCTATTTCCTCCCTTTTCTCCCGTGCCATCCTGGGGAGGAGAAAATCATGAATAAAGTGAAGTCTGCAAAGAAGGGAGGGGCAGGGGGTTGGTCTTCTAATTGCTGTTTGTACTTCTCATTATCCGACTCAGGTTTCTCCCTGTGTGCAGGGTAGTGCGATAAATAAAGAGAGTTTTCTTGCTTTTCTTCTGTGTTGAGTGTGTTTTCCGTGTGACACTAATTGCAGAATGAGCTCTCCCCATCCTTGCCAGATTTTTCTCTCCTGCCCAGCTAGTGATATGGGAGTGATAGAGACTTTGGTGGGCATCTGGTCTCAGCCAGGGTAAACCACCACACTAGGCTAAGCTTTTCTTGGATGTCCTGTGCTCCTACCAGTTTCCAATTCAAATTAACAAGTTTTGCCATACTTACCTGACATAAGTCTTTCAGGGCTGCTGAGGGCTGAGATACTGAAGCAGCATCGTTTTTAAGCCAGCCATCCTTCTCAATTATAGCCTTCTCAAGCTCGCTCATTTCCTTAAAATAAGCATTTATATCTTCCTGGTACTTTATCTTTCTGGCCACTTCTTCCAGATGTTGAGTGACATCTTTCCACCCAGACAGTATTTTCTCCATTGCAGTTTTTGTATCCACTGTAGAAAGTCCCTCTAAACAGATGATATAAATTTCTGTTACATTAACAACAACCACATTTTGATTAACAGGCAGTTAACCTTTCCGCTCTCCAGATACAGGTGCACATTTGCATTAACATGCACTATTGTCTGATTACAAGTCCACTATCCATAAAGCTGCACTAATTACTAAGCCTAACTGCTAAGTGTGTCAGCTTTTGATTTCAACATTAGTAGTAAAATGAAGAGATATTGCATTTATTTTCAATTTAAAACAGTGAGGTAACTCTTGACCATCATGACACTCTTCATAATTATTATGATTTGTGCCTAAATTTTGATATGCAGATTTAAGTAAAGTAAGCTTTAGTTAAGTAGGCTTCCAGCAAATATATATTTTTTTTTTAGTTCTTCTAGACTCCACAAAGAAAAAAGGTAAGTAGCAAGTTGGAATGCAGCAATACATTTATTGAAAGGGCAGGTGGAAATCCTGCCAGCCTGTAAGAGAGAGGGATCAATGGCTACCAATGTCACACTGCATGCAACCATCATTAATAACTAGGTAATATGAACAGCTACAAAAGCAACACAGCAAAACACAAAGTTATTTCCCACTCACAGTTATTACATAAGCACTTGCTGCACCACCTTTCTGACAAGTCAACGCATGACTTGAGGATGCAACAGCAGAAGTGAACAGACCTCTCACCTATTCTTTACTTATTCTTTTTTTTTTTCCTTTTTTAATTTCCTCAAGTACCAGAAGTGACTTAGATTTCCTCATATATTGCAAAATAAGTGCAATGGGCATTCAACAGTACATTCTTGCTGTTGTAAGTTTATGATGCATGTTCTCTTTCAGGGTACCACCTACTTTCTGTATGGCGCGTTCGGATGATCTGAACTGAATGGTTCTGTAATTTAGATTACAGTATAAGGAGATTCACATGGAAGCGTTTTGCTGCATCGTTTTAGCAAAAAGCAGAGTCCAGTGCTCCAGTCAGGGCATCCAGCCAGCTTCTACAAGGGCACTTGAAGGCTCTATTCCACAGATCCTCCCTGTGCTTCACACGCTAGTCGTACACTTGGCACATCTACAGCACAGAAGCACAGCAGCTGCAGTCAACCACATAAGAGAAGTGTGCAGGCAATGATCCATCACTGCCTCTACAGCATGGCCTGGACATGCCCCAGGGCAGAAGTGGATGTACACATGCTCAGCATCACTGTGCATTGTTCCACGAAGTTGTAGCTGGGGCTAGCTGTGAAGAGAAGGACTGTCGTTCTCAGATGGACAAAACATACTGGCAGACCCCTAACAAAGCCAGGGGTCATAGATAAGTTATTTTCTATAGATCCCAAACTCTCAGAGAGCAAGCAATTAGGAAGCACTTTCTGCATAGTCTGTTTTTCTGATAGAAACCAGTTTTTGAACTTTGCATTTCTCACTATAACAGTCAGTTTATAGCTACAACCTCTCAGGGAGGGAGGTAGGGAGGGTCTCTGTCCAGGTTTGAATATAGGGAACAGCTACAAATTTTTATAACCCAAACTCCAGCTCAGATAAGTGGATTCCAAGCATCAGCTTCAGGCACCCACAATAGAATGCTTCAGTAGGCAAAGAGGGGAGTATTTGAGATACTTCACAGACTAGGGTACTCAGGCAAAGGACCTGGCTGGAAAAAATGGGGTGGAAGTTGTGAAATCCAGTGAGTTACTGGTCACTATGCAGGACAGCAATACCATCCTTTCACCTCTCTGAACACTACCAGTTGCAGCAACTTCACCAGCAGCCAAGTGCTCAGCAGATATAAAAGACCTTCTGGATGATACAAACAGCTCTTTTAGGGAAAAAGTCACATTTCACTGATGGAGTTTTGTCATATTATGAAACAAGATTTTGGCGAGGTTTAAAGATTTAATTTTCACCAATGTTAATTTTAAGTTTCCAGAGACGAGTGTTTTAATTGACAATCATTTTCTCAAGCATGCAGACATCTCTCCTGCCTTTGAGCCATGAATTGTAATTTTCTCATCAAAACATACTGTCAGATTTTTTCAGAAATAGAGAAAACTACGAATAAAGAGAGATACATACACATTTATCAAACCTAAATTTAGGTTCAGAATTTTGATTTAAGGCACTTCTATTTTAAATTTTTATACTTCAGATCTCCCAAAAATGTAAAATTAAACTAGCTCTTTTACCCAAAAGCATGCTACTATCTTTTCAAGAAATTATTTCCACTTCAAAAACAAATAACCCTTTAAAAAGTTGCAAATAAATAGATGTATGAAAAAAAGAATATTAATATTGTGGTTCTGTAAGCTTTAATAGAAATAAAACATATGTCAGTAACTAGTAACAGTAACAATGACAGTATCTCTGAATTAAACGGAGGGAGAGGGAAGGAATATATTGCAATGCTTAATTGGAGATACCATATTTCAGTATCATTTCCCATCAACTCATCTGATTAAATCACAAAACAGACGAGTCCCTTACCCTTTCCCAGTTGATCCAGAAGAACATGTCCACTTCGTTTCAGTTCATCTAACTTCTGGCTTTTTTCAGCTTGCTCTTTTTCAATCCCCTACAAAGTGAAACCCAAAATAATACACTTTCACCGAGCATAGTTTTTCTTCATTTCCACCCCTTCCCAGTAACATTTTACCACTACTAGCCAAAACACATTCCAATTTTCTTAGAGACAGCACCTGTTAAGATGCATGTTAGCTCTCACAAGTAGCAGGCAAGCAAGAGAGTAGTACACCACCACCAGTAGTAAAATCTTGTTAAAAAGGTTGATGATCCTGATATGTGGAATCGAGTATTGAGACACCAGCTAAAAACAAGTCACTTGTGATCAAAAACTAGAATTATTTAGTGTAAACCAGTGGAGAAAACACCTTTCTAAACCAGTCCCTTTCCACTACGAGGATCTACTGATGTTTCCAGTGAAAGGGAACAACAACCTACCTGTTCCCTACCAGTCCAGCTAGCAAGAAATATAGCATGCTAGTAAGCCACTTTCATAAACTCTATAGCTTCATGCTGCATCATAAAGAACTAGTGAGGGAAATCCCATGTGACTACCAAGATTTTTAGAGGAACAAGTTCCTCCCTCAAGTCAAGCATATTCTGAATGTTCCTGTACAATCCAAGAGGTAGAATACATCCACAGAGGAAAGACCACCACGACTTCAATAGCCTGTGATTACAAGGAAGTTATCTCCAAATTAAAATATTTTCAAAACTAATGTCCAAGGTCATTACTCTGGTTTAGACTTGCAACAGGAAATTCAGAAGAAGTATGCATTTATTTGCCCAGTTGAGAAGATCAAACACTGTCCTACCCACTTACAGACCAATCATTTAAAGAAAGTGATGTTCATGGGAACCTGGTGCTCGTCATGGAGCCTATTTCATAGAAGCACAACAAATGTTCATACAGCTCTATAAACAAACTATTGGGAGGGTTCTTTTGGTTTTATTTCCAACAGTACTGCCACTCCAAATATGTTTACTGGCACCATTTTGCACTACAGCACCGAGAATGAATGTTCTTATAGATATTTTTAAGTACTGTCTTTGACTTCAAAAGCCAGCTCAGGTCCTCCAGTAAGCCTTCATTAACAAAGCAAGCTCAAGGACCAAAAATAAGCAAGAACACATTCCCGAATCAGAAGGAACAGGAGATAAAATGGTTATGTCATGGCTCCCATGGGATCCTGTAAAATTATATTACTGACCTGCAAGACAAAGTATAACATACATGAGTTTTCCCCAAAATTAATAGAGCAACAGCAAGGTGACTAAACATCAGAACAATGGAGCAGTTTAGGTGGCACAGTGTGTGTGGAGAGTATCACAGCATGACTCAAGGGGTCTCTGAGCAGCCCACTGGCCCATCTCTGAAAAAACCGTAAAAGTGGTGTCAAGCAAGTTCATCTCCAACTGTGAAATATGAAGCCAAAATACACTGCTTAGTAGAAAGGACACTAATCCTGAAGGCATACATTTATCTGCACTCCAAAGGAGACACCAGTAATATATAATTTTTTTAAATTTCCTGGAGATTGCTGGTGTTGAGTTGCACAAGTTTCTGCCCAGCTGGTCAGAGATTTCCACATCTAGTTCTGAAACTGTTTAACTAAAGGACTTCATTCCAACGAGGCATGTGGATCAGTCCACACTTCCAGCTGACAGTGAGCTTAGAGACAAAATACACTATTCACTGGAACATTCTTTATCTCCTCCATCTTACCTTCAACTTTTCTTTCATGTTCGAAGTCTCTCTCATCTTCTTGTACTCTTTGATGTCCATGGCCTGAATGGTGGATTTTGATTTTGAAATCCAGTTCAAGAGCTCAGTACTTTCAGCATCAAACCTGGTTTAAAAGGTCAGACAATTTTTTTTTGTCATTTTTTCCCCTATTCAGTTAGTCTTAAAAATCAGAAAGTCTTAAAAGCTCAGCACATTACTCAAACCCAAAACAGCAAGGCCTCACACAAGACTCATGTTCTTTCTATTACTATTCACAGGCAGTAGGACAAAGACAGACTTTAAAAAACCTGCCTCAGGAAAAAAAAGTATGTATTCATAGTATTAGCCTTTGGGAGTAAACTGCGAATGCAAGGTACAAATTATTTCTTGATTGTTTTTATACACAGCTTCATGTAATAGTGTCTCTTTTAATATGTCGCAAAAGATACCTTTCCATGTGAAGGATTTTCAAAGCAATGATCTAAACCTTAGGTTTGTAATAAGAAATTCAGTTCTAGATTTCACAGAAGTCTGCAACACTATTTAGTCTGAAGGAAAAAACTTTCAGCTAAAGCACTCCTGGTAGTGAGTGTGGACAAACCTTTATGAACGCTGAGCTGACTAAAGATTAGCTTACAGCTTAATACTTAGGCTACACTTAGGCATGTCTATACTAGCAAAACTCTTATGACTAAAACTTCTCAGCTACAACCCACCACCACCAAAATTACAAACAATTGGAGAGGGGCTGTTCAGTAGGGCCTGTTTTGACAGGACAAGGGGTAATGGTTTCAAAATAGAGGGAGGTAGATTTAGATTGGATATTAGAAAAAAGTTCTTTACTGTAAGAGTGGTGGAGCACTGGAACAGGTTGCCCAGGGAGGTGGTGGATGCCCCATTCCTGGAGACGTTCAAGGCCAGGTTGGATGAGGCCCTGAGCAACCTGATCTAGTTGGGGGTGTCCCTGTTTCTTGCAGGGGGGTTGGACTAGATGACCTCTGGGAGTGCCTTCTAACTCTGATCGTTCTATGATTCTATAAATTAACCAACACTGTACAGAACTAGAGAGAAAAACAGATATACTACACAGACCACAACTCAGGCTGGATTACAGTTATACTACTTAACACTGGAAATCCTAACAGGTAAGAACAGCCTACCAACCAATGCAGAAGTCACTGTAGTCACTGAAAGCTTTCATGGTAAAACCTGCACAATTTTAGTTACTGCCCATTTGTTGGTTTCAACATAACTAACTGGGACCAGGCATTAAGCATCAGAAAGTTTAACCCATTTTAATTGACTTGGTCCTTAATACAGTTTGAACTGTAGGAAAAAAGATAACAGACCAAACCAATTTTGCTTTCAAAGTCTCAAAGAGTTTGTATGATTTGTGAGAAACAGAGAGAAAGCACTGATGGGCTGCAGACTACTACTTGTGCGACCTCCTCTAGGGAACCTGCTTTGGTGCGGGGGGTTGACTCAATGATCTCTTGAGGTCCCTTCCAACCCCTACAGTTCTGTGATTCTGTGACTATGTTAGTGCCCTGGGCACACACCAACCCCACTACAAACACGCACACACCATCCCCACCACGGCTCAGAGGATCTGGCAGGGTTCTCAAAAGGGTTTGGGCAGCTGTAACTCAACACTTTAGACCTCCATTCCTCCTCCAGAAAAATGAAGATGACAATTCTTCACTGTGCAGACACACATCACCTAGAAGAGCAGTGCCCTGCTCCTGCCACAGTCCTCCATCCACTGCCTAAACCATCTGCAAAGATTTAAACTAGTGACATCTCAAGAAAATATTCATTTTCTCAGGCAACCACAAGAAACAAAAGGAAGAGCATATATAATTTGCTTTCTTAACTAATCTTGAAACAATTCCTTTAGCTTTAGGTATGCTATTCAATAAAGGAATTGCAACACGTGTTATTAAATACAGTTTAGTCTAGAGAAAACTCGAGAGAGACCTGGTTGCTTCCCAGTAACTAAAGCGGTCCCACAGGAAAGATGGTGAGGGACTGTTTATCAGGAAGTGTAGTAATAGGATGAGGGATAATGACTTTAATCTGAGGAAAGGTAGATTTAGATTAGACATTAGGAAAAACTTCATTAAGATAAGTACGACGAGGCCCTGGCACAGGCTGCCCAGAGCAGCTGTGGCTGACCCCTCCCTGGCAGTGTTCAAGGCCAGGCTGGATGGGGCTTTGGGCAACCTGGGCTAGTGGAGGGTGTCTGTGCCCATGGCAGAGAGTTGGAACTAGATGGGCTTTGAGTTCTCTTCCAACCCAAACCAATCTGTGATTCTATACATGCATATCAGTCAGTCATTCCAGAAATAGTTGTGAAAGAAGACATCATTAAAATATTTTTCTTATTGCTAAATACCAGAGAGATGGAATAGGTTTCTGAGCCTTGTTTCGTGCAGTTTGCCCTATTTCACCCATATATTTTATGGAGATAAGAAATGAATAATAATTCAATCCAAATACTTGACACTTTCACAACACTTTTTGACAAAGATGAGAAGACTTTTTTTTTAAATGGAAGTAAATATAATTGATTCTATCTTTCAGCAAAGAAACAGAGGTACAAAGGAATGACGATCTTTTTTGAAAAACACAACACCCCATTTCCCTTTGAAATCAATGGAAGCTGTAGGCTTTCTGTTGCTCTTAAAACACGGCTTTACATAACATTCCCTTCCCAAAACCAACCTCACAATCAAAACTTAAGTATTCCTCACTTGCAGAAAAGAATCAAAAGTCAAGACCAAGAAAAATGAGTCTGTGTTATTTAGTGAGCACAGACAAATGTCAGACACATACTTACTTTTTCTTTGCTTCACTGTCTCCTGGGATTTGCCTTTTCTTTGGGGGTGGTGGTGGGGGCAACTGCTGTCTGGACTGTTTAACCACTACCTGTTCCTTCAACGGTACTGTTTCAGCAGCAGTCTTCTGTGAAACCTGTGACATCCCTATGCTTCCTACGGCTTGAGTTACCTATGTAAAATAATTTAGCAAAAGGGGTGAATGCCATTTCTAACATGAACTGAATTGGCTTTGCTTAGTTCCCTTTATTTATTATTCACAAAAGCCCATTCATTCACTTCTACAAATGGCCCCATCTAGCCAACAAGAAAGCACCTTTATCACAGATACACTCCAGAGAAAAATCATTATTCTCATTTTACAGGTGCAAACCACACATCAAAAATTTTCAGTTCAACTAGAGTTTCCTGACAGCCCAAGTGAATTTAAAGTCAAAATAATGTGTATTATATCTATTTTCTTTCATAATTGCTTGGTTCACATAAAAAAAACAAAGTTCTTTGGGTTTATTAACACAGAATTCTATATTTTATACTTATACCCCATAAAACCAAGCTTAGATCTCAGAAGAGCTGATACACAGTGGATCTGACCTGAAAACTCACTCAAGTCAACAGGAAACCTTCCACACTCTTCAATGGGCTATAAGTAGGTCTCATGGGAATCAAACTGTAAGTTCTAAGTGCACACTTAATATTTTGTAGGAGCAAAAGGATGAAGATGGGATTTGGCATTTTTCAGTGCTTTGACTCAAGAACAAATTAAAGCCACATGGCTGTAATGGACCCCTACTCAGACTGCACAACTCATTCACTATATACCAAGTGGATCATGAATCAGTGCCACAGTCTTCACCAGAACAACATTTTAGTTTCATACAAAAGCAACACGAGTCCTAAAACTGTCAAACAAAATGTTCACAGAAGCCAATGAGTGCTCTGCCTAAATAAAAACATTACCAAGCATTCGAAATGCTAAAATAAACATTTACCAATCCAGCTTGGCTATCATTGCTACATAGCAAACAAACAACTACTCTATTTTCAACAGATGAGTAATCATACTCACAGAGCATAAATGCTTGTATGACTCCCATTTACTTATCTATTCTGGGTTTTGGGGTTTGCCTTTGTTTTCTTTTAGTATCAGATTTAATCCAGTCCCAGCACTCTTACAATGTTTAAAGGCATTGGCATTGATTGATAATACATGGCAAGCCTGCTTTACTCATCAGAAAAATGAGGCTTAATCTGTGTAAGAAAGGAGTAATAGTACTAGTCAGGTTAGCAACTTGGGGTTTTGTAAACCAAAACACACAGACAGCTTTGTCAGCAGATAAAATCAGCCCCGTGTGAAAGAGCACTCACCTACCTCTCTAGCCTGACACCAAGAACCCTCCTGGGCAACTTAGCTGATGGGATCAATGAGATTTACAAACATACAGGTCATTTAAACAGCCAAAGAGTAATCAAGTTTTTTAAATACCTGGTTAGAGTAATCCTCTAGCTTCTGAACCAAACTGTCCCACCTCTGAGTTAGTTCTTCTTGATCCTGATCAATTTTACTGGATGCTTTGCCATTCCCAAGAATTTGGGCCACATCCTGACCTATCTCATTCAGCTGGTCTAGTGTTTGCCGTTTCATACCCATGTCCTCTTTCAAAATCTGAAATTAAAAGAAAACATTAAAAGGTGACATCAAATATTCTGCCACCCCTTAGCTTTTCAATTCCATGGGGAAATAAAAAATAAGTGCCACCTGAGTCAGATGAATCATAGGTTTCAAAACAGTTTTCTGGTGTAACAAAGCACTAACAAACACTCTTAAAAAGAGCACATGCCTGAAACAGCTTCTGAAGTCATCAGCAGAATCTCTTTATCAGCAAGAGTTACAAATTATTGCACCAGCATACTTAAAATAAAAAAAAAAATTAAAAAAACCACAACCCACACCACCAAAAATTAAAAAAAAAGACAGACAAACCCACACTTTGAAAACACAGCTGACTGGTGGCCTGCAATACACTCCAAACCTTGTAAAAAAAACCCAGGATAGCTGTTCCAAATTTCGGTTTGCCAACCTGGAATAGCCATGGAGTACATAGCACGCATTTTTTAAATTCAAGTGAAAGAATCTGGCGAGAATATTGGCCTGGCTTCCAAAGTACTATGCATTCATAGCTCCTGCTGGGGTCAAAATGTAATTTGCCATGCACTTAGTCTACGGGATTTGACAGGAAAGAGCATGATAGCAACACTCACCGCTAGTTTTCGAACATTCACACTCAGGTCTGTTTGATCTTTGAAGTTGCTTGTCTGAACTTTACTCAAAGCCTCTTCTTTCTCAGTTAACCAGGCTTTCAATAAGCACTGAAGATCATAAGAAAAGTAGCACAAGAAAAACACCAAGTCTGTCAAACAGCTATTGACAATTCCTTCTTTAAGATCTTTGCATTCAAAGCACAGATCTACAGTTTTTATGCGCAGGAATTTCAGTTAGTATTAACAAAAATAGTACACAAATGGGGACAAAAAAAGCATCAGATCAGAGAACTAAGGAATACTTTCCAGCAAAACCATTTCCCCATACATCAGAGTACCCCCCTCCCAAAAATTACTGCAACCAGATAGCCAGCATAAAGCTGATATAGGACTAATTATATGTATTGGAATTAAACGTATCAAAACGATACATACTCTTTCTTTCACCCTCTACGCTTCTCCCCTGCGATTCTAAACAAGCCATTACATTTTCCCACAGATGCTACACCACTGGTAATTCAGAGCTCCTTTACTCCAGGTAGAGACTGTCAAAGACTCGGATATTAACTGGTCACCTGCCTGTTTACTGTACCTACTTCCAATTTCAAAATAACAGCTGCAGGAATACTATCTCCTGAAAGCTGGAGTGGTCTGAGCTGGATTGTCCTAACTCCAGGATCTTGAACTTTTCCACTTTTTTCTAGGAAATCTGTCCTGGGTCTCAATTTTCAGCTTCAGAGCACTCCTATGGACTCCCCAGCAATAACCAGCATCAAGTATCAGGGAGGATCTCACACATTTTATACTATGTTGTAAAATATTGCTGCTGCTGCTGCTGCACAGCCATTTCCGTAGCCTAGAACATCCTGAACTCACTTCTCAAGCTCAGTTGCACAGCCATGGGTGCATTGCTACTCCTCTGTCTTACAAAATAAAATGATACAGCAAGGCAGACCTTTTTGTTCTTTGAACACCACCTTAAACAGCCGTTAGGATCCACATAATGACCCTATCATCAGGATATCTAGCGTATCATATTTTTGGCATTGTCCCACAACTGACTATAGCAACTTTCAGGGCAAAGGGTTAAGGCAGTTTACATTGCCAATGTAAACCCATATGCAAAATGTACAGACAGCAAATACGATGGTGGTTGAAATGCCATAAGGCTATGAGAAACAAAATTACACCACCACATACTCTCTGGAATAATCACACTGGCATCCCAGCCAACATATTTTATGCGTAAGAGGAGCTTAAAAACCCTTCAATGTATTCAATTACTTTCTGCTAAATCAGCAGTCAAAGATATCTCTCTCTAGAAAACTGAAGCATAATTATCACAGTGCTTAGAAATCTGGCACTGATAAAGGAATTTGTTTCCTGAGTGGTAAAAATTGTGTTGACTTGGCAATGTGGTTTCCAATCATTTTCTCAGCAGCCACAAAAAGGCTGATGCATCACTGTTGCTCACCTCTCCATCTGGTTGGGCAAAATGGAAAACAACAGTACCTAAATAGTTGTGTTACTTTTATATTAACACTGTGTTTGTATTGAAGTTTTTTTAATAGTCTCAAATTGTGACTTTTGTAGGTCACTTGATAATTCTTGAGGACAGAGGTCTGTAATTCAAAACTGTTAGCAATAGATGCATTGTTCAGAGTTGAGCAAATTTGACAAATGCAAACATAGGCTCGTTACTTGCTGTCTGACATTCGACAGACCTTGATTATATTTTTCGATTTTACAAAGCAATGTAATTACATAAAAACTAAAAAAAAAAAGCCCATCCACAAATGAATGCAAAACAGCACCAACAGATGATGGTAACACTCTTGGAACAGTCCACTGTTCCAACAGTATTGGAACAGTCACTTTTACCCAGAGAAGTATCAGGGTGGAGAGGACAGAAACATGTCCACACAGGGTCAATCAACACTGAAAGCACCTGAAGTCCCTTCCCCCTTGGCACACAGAGCAAGGGTTTTTGAGGAAACGTTATTTCTCAACTCAGAGACTTACTTTGGTCAAGAAAAGGGCAAAGGAAGTGGCCACAAAACGATAGCACACAATTTTCTGTACGTATGCCACCACAGTACTTTAAAGGAATGTATATAAGTATACATATTGTGACTGGATAAACAAGAATCTGAACCTTGGATCCATGTTAACAACAAGGTCCCATGAGCTGCAAATTCAGCTTATCAATATCCTGCAAATAGATACAGGAGGGGTCAGGGAGAAATGCATATGCAACCCCCAAAAATGCAGACAAAACATCACTGTCAAAGAAACCGGGCTGTAACTGATAGCAACAGCTTTATCAGCACTGCTCTACTTCTTTCAAATGTCTATACAATCTCTGTGTACTGCAGAGTTTAAACAATAGCTTACAGTGATAAACACCATCATTTAAGAAAATGAAACAATGTAAGTAAAACCTTCAAATAGAAAGCCATCACATATTTTAAGATGCGACACAGAACAAGCTCTAGCATTAGCCACACAAAGTTAACACATAGTTGCATTACCATAACTTTATATTATCAGTGAATTTGCATTTGAGCAGTGTATTTAATGTACATGTAAAAATGCACAATATCAAAGCAAGAAAAAACAACTGTCTTCTTCACAATTCAACTGCTGGCCTAAACTCAACAAAAAGAGGAACAGCATGCTTTGCTCTACTAATCAAATGCTTTATGCTACTGATTTTGAAACCAGTATCTATTGATTAGTTGATTACACAACAGTGTAAGTGTAACCATGTTGGAAGCACCTCCATTAGGAAAATTTCTTTAATTACCAAACCACCAAGTACTTAATCATTCATTGCCATTTTGCTACCAAGGATATTCTCCCTTCTCTGACACTTCTCAAGCTACACTGGAAAATATTTTATAAGGAGTTATAAACTTACTTTCTCAAACTTTGGAAAAGACTTTTGTACTGAACAAATACTCTGCTCTTCAAGAAATGTTCAGAACCCAAACAATAACAAAACCCCTTGTTTTTTGATGCATTTTTCTGAGTGCTGTTACAAGCTAGTAACGGAGTTGGGGTTTGGTTTTGTTTGTTGGTAGGTTTTTCCCCTCCACAAATCAACTAGTCACTCTGGGTAACTGATGAACTACTAACCTGCTCTTCCAGCAGCTCCTGCCATAAAAGCTGAATTTCTTGCAACTTGACCCGTCGTTCCTCAGTCCAACGACAAACAGCCGTCCACCGCTCACCAAGCCTCTATAAAAGTATGAAACACTCATGAACATTCATGAGCTTCACAAGGAAGCTAAAAAAGCAGACATTCAAAAGCATAATTTCTACTTCACAGAAACCTCTTTCTACTTCATAGCTACCTCCTTGCCAGTAATCACCATTGTTGTATTGCACAAAGCTGGAGGGTAAAACTTTCAAGAGCATTCACTTACGGCCTTATCTCTGCTCTTGCTGAAGAGAGAGAGCTATTTGATTGACTTCAAAAAGGAGTGAACAAAGTAGCATGAATTCTGTTTCAATAAATTCTGTTACACATTCCCTGTATTTCAGGTTAGTCCAACTTCTGACAAAAACGGGAAAACACTTCACATGGTATTACCTAGACAACTTGTGTTCATGTCTTTAAATATTCTTCAGATTTTAACTTCCTAATGAAAATTACTTAAGTGAAATAAGAGTTGTATTGTTCATCTTTCCATTTTAATGAAACTGCTAAAGGCTACACTATAAAACCACCTAAGTCACCAGGAATGCAAACACCTTGACTCAGCAGGAATTGAGCTTGAAAGTCACCACTGCACTCTTGCAGATTTTAGCCTGAGCAAGTTTAATACTGCTTTACATTTAAATATTTTTAGAAGCAATAGTAATTACTTTTTAGAATAAAATTGCCTTTAAAGAAAAGCTGTTGGTTAACAATTATATGCAAAGGTTTTAAATGCCTGCCACTACAGTTAGAAAAGAAAACAAAAAGAGGGGTTTTACCTGCAATTGTTCCTCCAAAATAGCTGTTGCACTTTCCCCACTGCTTTCATCAACAATGACAACCATGTGCGTCAGGGAGTTTACCTTCACCTGTTCTGTCTCTAGGTCACTCTGCAGGGTCTGGAAAAAAATCAGAGGTTACCAAATTTGAACAGATTTTCCAATGTGCTATTTTGGCCACAATGACTAAGACAATCGCTGTTGCAATGTACATCAGATTCGAAGGTTAACCACAGATTTTACCACGGGGAATCACTGCACAATTTAAATAAATGTAAACAAAAGATTGCTAAAAATGCCCCCAAACCCATTCTGTTAAAATGTTGTAAAACATGGAGTACTAAGCTGTGTGCTCCACACTTGACCAGGAGGACTGTATGGCAACTCGACAAACTTTCTACATCTACCGTTATTGGAAAGACAGCTTAACTGTTTCTATAAAAAGCTATTCTTGCTAGTAAGCAAGTATCATAAGGCATGGCAAATAGGGAAAAGTCACTAAGGACATTCTTCTTGTAATAGTTGACTATATAATCCTCATAAGTATCAACAGTGCTATAAATGATCATGACGTTCAAAAACAACAGGCAAAAACTGCAGAAAGCATACAGTTCCAGTTAGTCTGAAACCATCTGTAGATTCAAATACCTATACAACCTCTAGAAGAGCAGATGTCATGACTAAAGTATCTCTGCAAGATCAATACGTTCTTACAGTACTGTAAATATTACTTTTTATCTCAGAACATCCTAAATTACTCCATGAACAACTTTCCCAAAGTGCCCCAACTTTGAAGACAGAAGAAAGAATGCTAACTAGGGACAGGTAAAAATACACATGCAAAAATATATCACAGTTATTCCCCTGTGAGGTATGGCCCATGCTGGCGACTAGGTGGTCAAACCTCAGCACTAAGTACAAAAACCAAAGCTGCAACAGCCATGACCAATATCAAGAGGCCACCTTTCTCCTTCAAAAAAGCACTTCAGGCTAGAAAGGCTGGGCTCCCATCAGGAAACCTGAGAGTCAAGCTGCTTCCCAAATGCTGCATATAAGAGAGAGCAGTGCCTATGCACCGGCTCAGCATGTGACCCCTGCAAGAGCAGGGACTGGAATCACTGACCTGAGAGGCCCTTCCTCACAGTTTTAACTCCCACATTATTTGCATCTGCAAGTCTCAAGCACTCTTTAGCACTGCCTGCCAGTCATAAGGGACACGTTTGTCCACAGTACGTTCCATACCGTCCCTCACACCAACAATTTACCTGGACGGGCCTTGTCCTGCTTGAGGTGAGGGCAACGCAATTTCCCGTACAGGTTTTGTTTCCTCCATGAAGCAAACATAATTGTTTCTGCTACAGTCATCAATGCTCAAGTGTTCAGTTAAGAAAACACTTACAGAAACTTCCAATTGCTTTGTACCCAATCATCACCATCCTTACCCAAGCATCAAATGCAGTCCCTCAGCCGTATGAAACTTGTAACACAATTAAGTTTCTCAGCTGAAGAACCCACCAATGTAGACGTATTCCACCATATTACATAACAGACAAAAAGGCTTACTTTATGTTCATCCAGCTGTTTTTGAAGGGACTCCAAATCTTCTGCTAAGAGCTGAGATTCCATCTTCTGAATGCGTTCTTCTGTGACTGTCAGCCAGTCAGAGAGCTGCTGCAACTGCTGCTTCTGGAGCTCCATCAGCATGTCATGCAGGCTGCAGGGAGAAGTGCAGGCAGACTTATATGAGAAACAGCTCTTCCAAGGAAAGAAGCAAAGTTACTATTCCTATAGGAAAGAACTGTTTCATAAAACAGTTGTCATCAACTAAAATTTCTGCCATTAAGCTAAGGAACATAGTTAAGTATATCTGTTTCTTTCCCAACCATAACAAGAAAGCTAGTGAATTATGCAATTTGTATCAAAGATTGTTTCTTTCAACAAGGATTTGCTGCTAATAGAGCCTTGAGAGTTGCAACACAATGCAGTTTCTCCCTTGATGCGCAGCTCTTAGCTTGATAACCCACAGGGGTTGGGGGGAAGTTCTTTTTATTTGTGTAAACACACATTGCTAGCCACATCTACTCTGTGCTTTACTGAGAAACTTAAACTACTGAAACAGCATTAAAAACTACATTCATGTAACTACTGCATGTAGATACTTCTGTGCAAAAACCCAAAAGTTACATTCATTTCTTTTGTTTAACCTTGAAACACATGAAGAAGGTGGATTTCCCGTCACAAACTGAATGGTCAATTCTGGAAAAAAAAATTCTTGCAAATGGATGCAAAGCAACTCTCTGGTCCTGCAGCCAGCACCAAAGGTAGGTCCTCTAGAAGAGGTTGTGCAGTGTGACTTACCGGGACTGCCTGTCCATGCTCTCCACTCTGAGCTCCTCCCAGCGAGAGTTCAGCAGCAGCATTTGCTCCTGGATCTCAAACTCCTCTTCAGGAGACAGACTTCCCTGGGCCACCAGTTGGTTTCCAGCTTGCAGAACGCTGCCAACGCTGCTCTGGTGTGCAGTCAGTTCCATCATAAAAGCCTGAAAACAGTACAACCAGCCATGTCAGCGGGACCTGTGAGCTCCTACAGGAGTCTATGAATTTGTAAGTTTTTATGTTTGAAACTGCTGCAGAATGAGCTGGCACCATTAAACACCTAAGTATGGTGAACCCGTTCCTCTCTGACAGAATCTTCTCCATAAGCTACAAAAATTCTGGACCAGTAAAAGAGAGCTAATTGACAAAAAAAGGCTGACTCTCAGATAGCAAGTTATGAAGATGACAGACTTTGAACAAATGCACCAAGAAAATAAAAAAGAAACTTACCTATGACCAACAGAACATAAACCAGTATCTGAATGTATCACAGGAAAGCAAACAGATCCCTATGAGCTAATAAAGTTAAAAATTCACATATATACTATAAAAAAGCACCTTTTTATTGGTTCAAGGGTTTAAAACTGTCACACAAGGAAAAAAAGTTCATCAGATTGATCAACGTTCAGATTTTAAACTCTACTGTATACAGTAAGCTGATATGGAAGAAAATGAAAACATCTAACCTGATACTTGAAACTTCTAGCAATATCATAATGTTTGTTCAGACTTAGAACAGAACCAAACCAAAATAATTTGGAAGCAACAACACATGTTTTTGAAATACACTATGTTAATCATGACAGGGGAACCTTTGAATTAAATTGACACAATTATCTTTTTCAGCATTGCTCTCGTTTAACAGTAAGTGACGTAAGGCTGACCAGGCCTTTTAGTAGTTGGCAGCAGCGGAGCACAAATCAGCCTGGATCAATCTGTCTTCGTATTATAGACACCAGTGAGCCCATCAACAAAAGCTGATTTAAAACAAAACCAAAACAAAACCAAAAACCAAACACACCCCAAACATTAAAGCTTCAAAGTATGTTCCACTGAAAATTCTCCTAAAGAAATAATGTGACCTACAAGAAGATATTGTCAACACATACACAGAAGAAAAAACCCCAAACTAAACCTCCCCAAGAAACACCTTATCGCATTCAGTTAGAGGTGCTTTTAATTTAGAAAAAGCAAGAAAAGAGAAACAGAACGGCAGGTTTTGGGTAACAACTGGGAAATTGAAGTTCTGGTGCTCACACACACACACACAGAAAAGCAGCAAATTAATTTTCAAGAAGAGCTTACTTCATGAGTTGAAAACTGTTCTTTGACTTCCTCAACATCACCAGATATTTCTTCCTGTTCCCGAAATGCATCCTCAGCAGACAGCAGCCATGTAAGAACTTCTTCCAGAGCAACTTGGTAACTATCCAAGTCCATATCCACCTCTGTCACTGTGCTGGGAGTCTCTGCTCTAGAGCTGCTCTGCTCCGCTTCAAGTGCTACAGCCTAGGAGCCAAGAGAAAGTGATGTCTCAGAAGTGCCCAGAAGCTGCCTTCCAAAATGATACTAGATGCAGAACAACCTGGATCCCTTCATAAAATGTTAAAAGTAATCATTGGGTACATTTTAAGGAGAAGGGTCTCAATAGCCACTTATGAGCTTTCATTTTAAAATAAAGAAATCTGGATAGAATAAACAACTTCAATCATGCTCATTTAACAACAGATCTCACTACCAACACAAGTCCTGTGTCAAACTCAGTTAAGGATTTGGAGCCTCCCTTCTGTATACTGCCTAGATGAATGAGAAAGAGAAGCAGAAGAAAGAAGCATAACACAAATGGAACTTTATACCTCAACACACAGGATTTTTTACATTAATCAGAAAAGAAGAAAAAGGAAGACAGAACAACTGAAGCCAATCACAAAGGTGACACTAGGATTTTCCATATTTTCTCAGTTGTGTTGCCCAAGCTAGAAGGCATGTTCCACAGACAACTCACAAGCCTGAAGATCAGCTAAATTACAAATCAAGAAAAGCCAGGCAGAATTTTCAACATACCTGCTGCATGTTGAACTCCACATCCTCACATTCTTGTTTGTATCTCCTTGGAAGGGTCTCAACCTCCCGAATGTCTTCCATAGTGACTTGCTTAGGAAGGACCTCAAACAAAGAGGTTAAATACATAATAATAGACTTTTTGTCTGGAAGCTGGACAGCAACATCTGCAACAAAAAGATAAAATATGTGAGAAAATAAATGAAGAAGCTGCTTTTCTAGATCATTACTTAGAATGCAGATAAGAGTTTACATATAGTGTAATTCACAGGTAAAGTAGCCTTTTTTTAAGCTTTAAGTAAAAAAATGCCACTTTTTCCATACGTTGAAAGCAGTATGAAAGACAAAAAAATTAAAACCATATAAATTCTTCATTTAGAAGTGAACTTGCATTTGGGGAAAATTATTCTGGAGCATCTCCCAGTTCAGGGACAGTATCTGCATAAACACACATTTTCACTTAGGCTCTATCCCCACTCCATCAGTCAGTTCAGTTTCATATGGAAAAGTTTCCTCAGGTTCACTTATCTCTAGATGTATGAGCATTACTCAGTTAATGTTTTGTTGTCTTTTTTTTAAGAGGGTGGTGCTTAAACCTATAAAATTTGAGAGCTTGTCTTACAGAATGAATTTTTGGAGGCTCGCATCAATGCAGAGCAACAGCTCAGCATTTTAAAAAGGACCCATAAAAGTTGCCTGATAAGCACTTCTACACAGTAAGTACTCACAGAACTGGTAGCTACTGCTACTCAGGGTATATATAAAGAAAAAAAAAAAGGACTGTGAGCTCTTAAGTTATCCCATTCTACGTAACGCTTTACTTCATGTGGAAAGTGCAAACTCTTGTGGATAGAACTCCTACCTAAAATAAAATAAAGCCAGGCTACCAACTTGACCTTCTGAATACTGTCCCTGCACAGTAAGTTAATCAAATCAGAACCTTAACATTCAAGAAGCCAAAGCATACAAACATACCCTTACCCTACAAATTACATTCTTCTAAATCCATATTTAAGGGCCTGAAACAAAGCAGCACTGCACAAAACTGCTGGAATTTGCATTTGTAGTAAATGTGAATAGAAGTAACTTCTTTCAAGAAAGCTCAAAAAAACTTCTGGTCTAGTAAAATAACTATATCCCACCTTCAGGATCCAGCAGTTTCTCAATTCCCAAGTGGTTCTTGGCTATGTTGAAAGCATGTTCCAGTCTCTCAACTGGGGTCATCTGTATAACTTTATCCCAGCTGAAAAGCTCAGGCCTAAAAGCAAAGAGAAAATGGGAAAGAAAACATTCATTTTTATCTGAAAAAAGATTTCATACTGCACAGAATATGAAGTAATGGATACGAAGTTAGCTATCTAAGTAATATAAGTATACGCACAAAATAAAAACATAGGTGCATATACACAAATGCATAAATAAAAATTTCCTTGCTTTTTATTAGTGAGAATCTGGCAATCACAAATTGATTAACTGACTGCATGCCCACAGCAACATCCACCTTCCAACTCTGTTTTCTACTCATATACTCATTGACTGCAACAGGAGATCATATACAGCTAACTAGAAAATAAAACTCGGGTGTTTAAATATTCCAGAACCAGTTTTCTTCAACTGTTTCTTTCACAGCATTGCTGTTACTGAATGCTGCCTGCATCATGCTCCATCGGGTAACCAAGAGTCACTCTGTTCCCAGAGAGCCTCATTCCAAACTTGTGATGTGGCTCCCTGAGCACCCTGGAACACCACAGCCAGGAACAGCAGCAGTCTCCACCCCTGCTCCCTTACCCTGCACCACAGCCTTTTTCCACCAGCTAAAAATAAAAAAAAAAAATAAAAAAAAACCAAACAAACAAAAAAAACCCCACCCACCCACAAACCTTCCCCATCTCCACACCCTCCACCCAGCTCCAGCCACCTTCAGCTCACATTAACGCTGACCAACCCAAGCCTCCAGTCCACCTCTGCACAGGTCTGAAGGGGAAAGAGCATAGCAGGAAACAGGGTCAGCAATGGGGCTTCCCAGGCCTAGTGGTACCTACACCAACAGCACCATCAGCCTGGCACTGCCGCAGCACAGCTGTAAGGCTGCAGAGCCATTACAGTACCACCAATGTTCCCCTGCAATAGTGACTTCTCATTAAAACCCTGCTATTGATTCTGGGCTTTATAGAACTTGGGGAAGAAGAGATAGGCTTGCCTTTAATTCCTTTAATACTTTGTTCCATTCTAAATTGACCTGAGAGTGTCCTTGTAAAATCTGTTGAGTCATTATACTTTGTGAAACAGGAAAGCAGGGTCTGAGAAGCAAAAAAGCCAGAAGGAAGGTGGGGTGATCAGGGAACATAGATATGTTAGAGAGGATTCAGAGGAAGCCCATGAAGATGATCAGGGGGCTGGAGCACCTCCCTTGTAAGGACAGGCTGAGAGAGCGAGGCTTGTTCAGCCTGGAGAAGAGAAGGCTGCAGGGGAACCTCATTGCAGCCTTCCAGTACTTAAAGAAAGCATATAGACAGGAGGGGAATCAGATTTTACAAGGGCAGATAGTGTTAGGACAAAGAGGAACGGATTGAAACTAGAGGAGGGAAGGTTTAGACTGGATATCAGGAAAAAGTTCTTCATGGAAAGGGTGGTGAGGTGCTGGAACAGGCTGTCCAGAGGTGGGGGGTGCCCGGAGCCTGGAGGTGTTGTAGGCCAGGTTGGATGGGAGCCTGGGAAACCTTGTCGGATCCAGCCCTGGAGGTTGGTGGCCCTGCCTGTGGCAGGGGGGTTGGACTCAATGGTCTGGGTTGAATCATTCTGTGATGCTGACAGAAGCTACTGGGATACTTTAACTCTACACACCAAGGAAAACCCCATGGATTCACATAAAGCCTTAGCAGAAACTCTGAAAACCACACTGCAGTAAGTATAGCACATTTGTGCTACCTGCACCCTGTCATGATTACACAAATTTTAATAAAGTGCAATCTATGTATTTACTCTAGAGCAAAATTCAATTGAAAGGGGTACTAATCTGATATTAGGAAATAAAAGATACCAGCACAGTAAAATGTTAAATGCCCTATTACCTCACAATTTTATTAAGCACTGCAAACGGTACAAAGTTACTAGATATTACAGCCAAGAGGTAGCACTGCTAACAATTGTTGATAGATAGAGAGAAAAGTGAGCTACTAAACCTCTTAATGTGATCTACAAAAATTCTCCTATATTGTCATATTAAGGTAAATTTAAAAAGCAATATTGAAAACACTCCTCTGGCAGGAAAGCACTAACATCGGCATAAGTGAAATAGATTTGTGGCCCTACCATTTCTGCAACCTGACCCAGTCCCCTTGCTCCTTTGCCAAACTAAATTTAAACCCATCTGGAGACTTCTTGGAAGTGTGGGGAAAATGGTGTTTCCCTGGCTAAAGGGCTGGTGCCCAGCAACAGTAAGGATAAATTTTGATGTGCTGGCAGCTGCCAGGCTCCCAGGAAGAGGGAATAAAAGGAATAAAAGATCAGCAGAGCCAGGTAACAGAAATTTCGGGAAGCCAGTGGAAAGCACAGTTACTCAAACTTTTCAGCAGGGGCTTTTGCTATTAAACAGTGCTCTGAAATTCATAGTCCTGATGCACAAGGACAACAAAAAGCCCAAAGCCAATTTTGATACCTCTCTCCTTCTGCTTCCCTCAGGTCACCCAGGTCTCACTTGTGTCTCACTCCATCACAGAGCTTCACATGTCAGCAGTTGAGCTACAGACAATTACACTGGTATGGAAACCACGGGCACAGCTCACACAACTCCAGCAACCAACTCGGTAATGCTTCCGATAGCCTCCAGAGAGACCTTTACTAGTACTGCTCTGCCTTTACAGAGCAGCCCTCCCAAATGTGTGGTGCAGGTGTTTCCCGTACATCCAGTCAGGCTGAACACAAGCCAGCTCTGTACTACAAGGCATGCTCGTGTGCCAGGACAGAGCCCTCAGGGCAAGATATCCATGACAGACACTTGGTGGCCAGGAGATCTGGTTAAATTCTATATAATGACATGCCATTACCTGATCCTTTTATTCCCTCTTCCTGGGAGCACGGCAGCTGTCACCACCATCATAACACAGCTATTTTTGGGTAAGAAGAGTCAGCCCTTGCAAACCAACAAGATGACTTCATTTCAAGTACACTGGGTTAGAATGGATTGCCCAACAGATCTCAAAGAAAATGAGGGGAAAAAAAAAAGAACAAACCACCGTGCAAGTTTCATAGGCGTTTTTAATGATGATTTTTTTTAAGACTACCAAAGAGTTCTCTAAAAATCAGGGACAACACAAAAGATCTGTGCAAAGAAGCTTTAACAGCACTCCTTATAAAGTATAATAAACACACTAATGAGTACACTACAGATACCTGCAGTATTCTGCTACCCTTTGATTCTGCAGCTCAACAGCTCCCCTGGAAGAACTGCGTACATTGTGTTTCAGGCAACATACATTTAAAAGCTAAGAAAACCTACAGAGTGTGACCTACTCCTTTGTTCAGAAGTTTCTGTACCTTTCTACTAAAATGATACAGCAAACTCCGACTGAATCAATGCTTCCCTCTGCAGAGGAGGGAGGGCAGGAGGAGGTGGTCAGCCCCTCCCTGCAGAGACCCCTTATACGCAGCGCTGTGTAACACATAGGAAGACGGATGTAGATCCACGCCAATTAGCAAGTGCAGGAGTGAAGTAACGCTGCTGCCTTAGCTCCACCCTTTTCGAGGCACCAGCAATATCCCCTCCACTGTTACTGTTACCACAACAGAAACAAACCAAACAACAATCACCAAAACCAGCTAGGAGCTGTCAAATGCTCAAGCATGAAGAAACGGGAAAAAAAAAAGCAGCTTACGTGGCTAGGTCTAAGATAAGTAGTTTTCTACTTACTTGTGTCTGTGGATGACAGCATTAAAGGCGAGTCCATCTGCCCAGCTTGTGGTGAAGTTCAGAACGTTGACCTGACTGTAAGGTCTCGTGGACTGCCGAACCCAGCTCAGCAGGATTTTCTCACTGTTGGTCTGCTGCAAATCTGTCATGATGTTCTTCATGACATCCTTCACCTGCAAGGCAGCAGCAACTATACCTTAACACATGAGTTCTCCACTTTTGAAGCTTTGAACCAAGCTATTTCACAAACTGTGATAGGGTCTTTCCCATGAAAAGCTGTGAATCAAACTCCAACTCCTCACATGAAATTGGGGAATAGGAGTATTTAGACCATCTTTGCACTCTGTTGATTACCACAAACAGAAACACCTCATGTAATGACAACACATTACTGTGAGGTCTAATGTTTCTCTCTGCCTTGCGCAAACCAGTAGGAAAATCCAAAAATTATAGCTTTCACAGATTTTCTGCATGAAGAGATTATCTGCTCAGTCAACAAAAATAGTTTGCTGTTTGGGTATTAGACATAAGCACCTGCTACAGGCCCTCCAATTATCTTCTCATGTACCTGGATAACCCAGGAGCAATTCAAACTGAGAAACAAACCTACAGAGCACCATATAAGATGCAATCCCAACACAGCTACCGAGACAGTAAAGAAGTCACCTGATAAAAGAAGTCCATAAAAGCCTTGAGGAAAGAATAGAAATCCAAAGCTTCAGCCTGAAAAAACCTCTCCGCAATTCACACTAGCAGGAAGTAACTGAGAGAGTGAGTACAACTGAGCACATACAGGAGTATGTGTCACAGAAGGCAGCCAATAGACAGAGATCAGAAACCAAACACTGGCCTGCCTTTATTTACCAACCCAAAATAGAAGTTGTATTTTCTGCCACCAAAACCCCAGGAAGGTTTGTGCAAATCCCAGAAGATCAATGCACACGGAAATAAAGAGATCCTGCAGCACCTCCTCACCTGCCAGTGTAAGATAATGCTCCACAGCAGCCCCAGCGTCAGCTTGTGATTTCCATCAACGATGTCAGTTCCTCCAATATTCACCAACTCCACCTGGAGAGTTTGAATCAACTATATGTTAAACACTGTTATCACAGCTTAAAGTAGCAACCCCACCTTATATTCCTGGTTGTCCAGGCATGTATTTTTATTTCAGTGCTCTGAAATAAAAAATTGTATGAGAGAGAACCAGAGATGACAGAGCACTGTTTATCTGAATTTGTCATGACAACTGCTTAATCAACATGATAAAAGATGGCACCAAAGAAGATACTCCATTAGCAGAGTTTTATACTCTTCTTTAATATAGAGATGCATACCAGAAGTCAATATTGACCAACAGAAATGCAAACATGAAGGATCTTATATTAAAAAAAAAAAAACCACAAAAAAACACCCAAACAGCAGAGAAAACACCCAAAGAAACCCAGGTTAAGCAGTCCTGCTCCTAGGCAGTCTCACACAGCACCATGAAAACCTCTGCAAGAATAGGTTTGTCCTTTCTGTTAACCAGCATCCAAATGGAACAAGTTCATATGGGGAGATCAAAAGCTCAAGGGAAATAGAAAATTTTCAAGTTTCATATATGCACAGGACATCATATAGACTCAGTGATAGTATATATATGTGATCGTTAAAAAGATAAAAACATGGCAAGAGAGAGTTTGCATTAGCAAGCAAGGCAGCAGGACAAACTACCCACTCCTGTGTCAAGTATTCAGCCCTGAGAAGCAGCAAAGCTTTGAATACAAAACCAGATAGTCTCTGTGCTACTTTAGACCCTGGACTGAATTGGGGCATCAAATCTCCACCCAGTCAACACAGAGAAAGTGGCACTAATTCTGAAACACCTTTTGGAGGGAACCAACAACACTGCACTGCATCACCTCCATGCCTGTGGAAATTTGGCTAGAGACAGACACCTGTGGCAGGGGAGACTGGTATCTCCCCAGGTGTACATAGCAGATGCTGTGATGCACTCCGAGACAGGGGACTTCATTCTTGCAAATAACCTCTGCCAGGAGCATTCAGCAGCCACAGCGGTCTGCAGCACAGTGCTCTTCATATCCACCAGAAAGCTTTTTTTCTCCCTTTCTCACCTCTGCTGCCAACCATATCATCCACAGTGCCTGACAGAAACACCTCCCAGCTTGCACTAACTCTGAGAATTGTATCTGGGCATTGCTTGGGATCAGAACCAGAAACAAAGCCTGTACCAAGGAGCTGGCTACCAGTTGGACAGCACAGACAGTCACAGAACTGTAACAGAGCCCACAGCCTACAGTGACAGAACAGCCAAGAACACGGCTTCACTTTGTTTTAGAGGATATTGACAATATATAAAGATCATAGAATATATATACAAGATATAATGGTATTCCATGAATATTTTTCCTCTTATGACACAATCACAAATAGCTCCAATTCTGCAAGATGTACTTGTAACCTCAATAATTTCAGATACCATCTGGGCAGTTTTCAGTTCCCCACAGGTCTCTTGGGTAGGAGACTCGAATCAAAACTGTATTGAGATTAATATGGAACCACAAATTCACAGTCCTAAGGAAGCTTACGGATTTGTGGATTGTCTTCTCTCAATGTTTACAGCAGCTGCAACAGAATTTCGCAGCAATACACTCTGAAATACACCAGGCATTTATATTTTAAAATAACTAAATTAAACAGGCAAAAACAGACCAGAAGAATTGCCAGTGCAGATCATTAAACAACACACTGGAAAACACTGCAGAACACAAGAAGCAGAAAGAAAGACTAAAGGCCAAGGGCACCAAAATAAAACAAACGCACTGCAAGAGCTTTTTGCATCTCTAAGGGAAAAAAAAATCATCTAAATTTTTAATCACACGTAGTAATGATAATAATAATACACTCCTTTTTCTATCTACACCATACATAAAAGAAAATACTCCACATGCACTTTTGCATTTTACTGATTCTGTACTAAACCAATGAATTGTGGGATGCAGCCAGCAATCCACCTGGATGGTGAGTGGACTACAGAGACTGAGCAAAGATAATCAATAAACAAAAGCTGACAGTAGACAGTCAGCACTACTGACAGTGGACTGATATTGATTTTATGGAATTACTTCCAGTGGATATTATTGTTGTTGCTGCTGTTACTATTATTACTGAAAACTTTGCCCATAAATAAAAAAATTTAAATTCATGACTTGGAACCAGATGGATGAGGTTCACAGGATCACTTGGAAATTCTACACCCTGAGCTTCTCTGTTCCTTACAATATATATGTAAACATTTATAGAAATTATCTTACAAGTTATGAATATTATATTGCCCACAAACTCTCAGGAAACAGATCGCAGCTGCTTCTCAGTAGATGTCTTTTCCCTTCATCTTAACACACACACACACTTTCGACTGAGGTTAAATATTAGGTATAAGTCACGTATGTGGCTTTAACCCTCAGCTAACTAACACCATCAGTTTTCTTCTAGAAACCCAGATCCTGCCAGCTTAAGGAAGAACTAATTCATTACTGTAATTCAACATTATTTCATTTTTTATCTTTATAAGAATAAATCAATTTCAAGTTGGAAAGATTCTTGACAGCAGACAGTCAGCACTACTGACAGTAGACTGATATTGACCTTATGGAATTACTTCCAGTAAGGTATTACCCTTAGAAAAAAGTTAATAGATATTTATGGTACCTACAACAAAAACACAAACCGAGCAACCAACCCACCACTAACTTTGGCTAGAAATATTACATTAATCCACCAACAAGGGAAGGGAAATTGCAGCATTATACAATATGTTCATATGACTCTTCAATCAGCAGTTTACATAAATATGTCAGTGCCCTTTTGCACTGCTGGAATGTTCTTACTGAGTTTAGTGCCCTGACATTCACAAATAGAAATCCTAACTATAGAGAGTATGCTTATCAGGAACTGTTCTTCAGGGGAAACAAAATTACTGTACTAGAGCACTACTAGCTTCCAGGCAGTAAAAACATAAAACCAGAATAAAACAATTATTATTCTCATTTTTCTTAAAGAATGCTTGGGGGTTGGTTGGTTATTGTTCTGATCCATTACCAAAGCTCCAAGTGAGAAACACTCAGTACAGATTTGACAGAAAGCTGACAGACATCAATGTGCCAATGTGTCAGTAGAAAGATCCTCCTGGATTTTGAGAGCAGGACACAAGAAACAGACATGCAAAACCTGTCATTCCCTCACAGACTTTTTGCACAACATACAGATCATTACCGGAAATTAGTTTTATGTCCATCAGGTTCACTAGCTGTGCATAACAGCTTCAAGTCACCTCTGTCTTGGGAGCTGAACACATCTCAGCAAAACAGTTCCATACAGTGTTAGTGTTTTAAGGTTTTGCAAAATGAAAGCTAAGAACAGTTTAGCCATCTCACTGAATTCTCATTTTAGGCACCAAAAGACTTTATTCTGTGCATTTTGAACTCATTTACACACAGGAATCAAGTAAAGAATCTAACAAAATGTTCTGGAAAAGCATGCTCACGTTGTTCTGATGCAAGACTTGCAGCACTCGGTTGACATTATTTAAGGCATGTACTCGCGTGGAACCTCGTTCTTTAGGCTGAAAATAAAAAGTAACAATCTGATCACATCAGAATTCAACTTGACAGATCAAACAAAATAGAGTGCATCCAATGGGAAATTTGTCTGGTTTGGTTTTTTTTTCTTTTTTAAGTAAGAACAAAAGCTAAAGACATTTATCCACAACAATTTCAAAATTAAAACTGGTTAGAACATTCTCACTCAATTCAAGGCACAGGACAAGCCCTGGATTCAAAATGCATTTCAGGTGATCTTCAGTAAGTCCAGAATTTTTTTTTTCCCAGCATCTGCAGAATTATAACCTGGCAACACAACAGCAAAGTGGGAGTTCCCGAGGAAAATCTGAGGCATTTGAACATTTGCCAGAGTAGCTGAAATTTTTTGGCTCCCAAAAGGGAACAATCGGCAATTTGTTTTGCTGGCACCAGAACCCTGCTAAATCCTTGCATACTGAAAAGAAGTTACACTTCCTGACTTTCCCTTCCTTTCAACATAAAGGAGAAAAAAAACCTACTGCAACTCTTGGCAATACCTGCCATGATTTGCTTTTAATCGCTGCAATTTAACTTCTGTGGCAGAACGTGTATGCTTCATGTATCTCTCTGGAAAAGCACTGGTGTTATCAGGGGAACAGTTTTCAGCCCCACACACACTTTCTCAAACAAGACTTGAGCATTTTTCTGCCCTTTCCTATCTGTAAACCACTAAGGATTTTTCAACAGAGACAGAATTTTTCAGTGCCTGCTAGCTGTTGAGTTTTCTGTTGTTTCTTTTCATTTCTTTTCTTTCCCCTTTCTCTTCTCTTCAAGGGATCTTTCATGAGCTTATTAGAAAAATCCACAGGTATCCAGCTAAAGGCTGTTCTTCAAAATCATCCAGAAGCAGACTTTTAAAATACCCTTATTCAAAAAACCACACTATGTGAATAAGACCACTATTTGTATGTACTTTTCTAAACAGTGTTAACCCTCAAGAGGAGGGGTTGCACAGCTAATTTCAGCCTGACCCTATATGCTATGAATGGAGTTCATGGGAATCTCACTGGAACTGTAGAGAAGACACACTGCAAAGTTTTTAAATAATTATTTATTTTTAAAAAAATGACACAGTTTGGGTTTTGTGTGATTTCTGTATTTGTTGGTTTGTTGGGTTTTTTAATAATTTGGAACACAAACATTTGTCTTACCAGAGGTTTTCCTGTCAGTCCCTCTAAAAGATCCAAAAGCTTTCTTCCATCTTTCAGATCTGTGAACATGTCTTTAACTGGAGGCTTCCCACTCTGAAGAAGAAACAAATCAAATAATCAAAACAGCATTTAGGCAGAACATACCTTTTTCCTTTTTGTCTTTCAATTCATTCTTACTTGGTAAATAAATAAAGTGTGATAAATAAAGTTAGGGGACTGTGACAGTGATCAGGAAGGCACCCTTCCCTTCTTCAGTGGTTTTCTTAAACTATGGTCCAATACTTCACCAGTTCAGTTCTGAGAAAGTGAATCAGCTCACCCTGGCTCATATTAGATTGGATATGTTAACACATAAAAATGGCAAAAAACAAAACTTGGAAAGTTTCATGAGTCATTTAGAAAAAAATACTCGGTCTGGCTGCATCTAAGGAAAGAAGAAACTTTTGCTTTTCAGAGAGAGAAAAAAAGGCTATTTGAACAAATCACCTCCATTTTAAAACAGACAAAACAAAAAGGATGTGGAATTGAGCCTTGTGTAAGGATCAGTAGATCAAAAGGTGTAATATATATTGAAACCAATTAATAATTTTCTTTTCTTTGGAAAAGGAAACACAAGTTTAGAACTTGGAGCTACTCTAAACCATAAATTCCAAAATCACATTAACCATTTCCATGCTCCCTTTTAATCTTACTTCTTCTTGGACCCCTACAAGTTAACATAGTAAAGTGTTACGGGGCAGAGGGACAAGACACAGGCAGCCAGCCACTAAGTACATTTGCTTTGTAATATTCACTTGCTGGCTGCCAGGATATCAACTAAGCTAGTGCTTGCAGTGACCCTTTGAAGTGCCCATTTCAGAAGAACAATACTTTCTAAAGAGTAAGTCAAACGCCAATATTCCCTTTATCTATCACTTTGGCTTTATAACACTGGTTTTCAGAAGAAAGGCTGTCAAAGGCCCATCTAAAATGACATGAATTAGCTGACATAGATCTCCTCTATCTTCACTTACCTCCTCCTGCTTCAACAGCTGCTTAACATTGTAATCTCCAAATGCTGAATCAGAGAGAGCACTGAACTGCTGCCCACTGAAACCTCTTTCCTGGCAAGTATTTGGTTTTCCCCAAAATCCATACAGGTTTTTGTCAAATATCTGCTTTACTTAGAATCACAAAAACTCAGATTTGAATAGTTGTGGAGTCATATTTTAATCTGAATAAAACCACTGTAGAATCACAGACTGGTTTGGGTGGAAGGGACCTCAAAGCCCATCTAATACCAACCCCCTGCCATAGGCAGGGACACTCTCCGCTAACTCAGTCTGCCCAAAGCCCCATCCAACCTGGCCTTGAACACTGCCAGGGAGGGGGCAGCCACAGCTGCTCTGGGCAGCCTGTGCCAGGGCCTCACCGCCCTCACAGGGAAGAATTTCTTACTAATGTGTGATTTAAATCTTCCCCTCCTTCAGCTTAAGGCCATTACCCCTTGTCCTGTCATCACTGCATGCCCTTGTAAACAGACCCTCTCCAGCTGAAAATGCTACAGCTATATATCCTCAATAACGCAAGGATAGATTGTCTTTGGTCCAGAAATTAAAAAAAAAAATAAAATAAAATTTGATCTGCTGTAAAAGCAGAAAAATGCCTCATTTAATACAGTGCAACACAGATATTGAGTGCATAGGGCCTTCTTTCTTCATTTCCTGTCCACTCACTTCACATGTATGAAAACAAGTTGAATGACTTCCCGCTTTCAGTCACTCGCTTCAACAGGTCATGGTACGTTCCAGCCTGATGCAACCTGTGTTCCTGCTGTGATGGTGGAACTAATTTCAATTTGCTTTCTCAGAACTGTTTCACTGTCCATCAGAGCACCACATCTTTCTATCAGTTTAAAGAATCAGCAGGAGTATTAATTTATTTTATAAACTAAGCTACTCTTTCTGGGTTTAATGAAGTATCCACTGTCCTCAAAACAGTCATAGCAACATGCAAAACCACTGTACTTAGGTCTAGCAAACAGTCTGGAAGTGCAAGGAGACTGCAGTTGGCTGAGGAAGGTCTGAAGCAACCACCCCACCAAGCCCATCACCATCTCCTGTGCAGCACCTGGGTGAGGAAGGCAGGAAACCTGCTCCTCCAGCTTCCCATGGCCACCTGAGGGGCATGCAGATACCTGGTGGCAGCAGCCACCCAGGCAGGCCCTGCTGTCACATCAGGGCACTGAGCCAGCCCTCAGCACTGCTCTCCAAGCAGAGACTGTATGTGCTACACCCTCCCTCTGCTCACACTGCCTCCTCCAACCCATCCATTCTTTCCTTCATACCTGGATACACGTTTCAAAGAAGAATTTGCTACCTGAGCTACATGGCCTGCAGTCAAGAACATCACTGCTCTGTCCGCCAGCATGCAGTGCAGCCAGGCAGTACCTAGCTTCCTAGCATGTGGTCAGACAGTGACCTGCTGTGCCTCAGCAGGTCTTGTGCCACCTTCCTTTGCTGGACAGCACAGCTACATTACCAGCTCCCAACGGCTGCGTGACTTGTGAAGTTTATTAAGCTTAGAAAGGAGCTGGGAAATATCTTTTATAAAATGGCAGGCCAAGGGGGGATCCCATACATCAATTTCCCAAAAGAAGGCACGGAAAAGCTCTGGAACAATGCTGGCAGAACAGCTATGTGTGCCCTCCTGCATCAGCAGCCCAGCACCACCATCTCCTTGTGAGAAAACTGGTGCAGAGCACCATCTCTTTGCATGTTGGGCATCCCACTGAGCCAACCGGGCAATAGGCTGTGGCAGCACAGAAGCAATCTGGGAAACACAATACGTGACCCTAAGGCTCAACTTGGGCTTCTACTCAGGGAGCATACAAACCACGTTCCAGGGGGTAAGGAACCTCTGACCCACCACGGGACACTGCCAGGCCCATGGACACAGCACTGGAGTGGAGCAGGCAGACCAGGGACCAGCTCTGAGCTGCACAAGTGAGAGCCTGGGCTCTGCGGGAGGACTGAAGCTCTCTCCCATGCCACAGAGTAAGGCATGGGGCTCTGCAGATTGGTTCCCCCACCATCCCTGCCCACACCCATACCACTTGCACCTAACATCCATAAAGCAATCTGGCCTGCTGAAAGAAAAAGGCTGTGCCCACATATAAAAAGCATATGTACATCTTCCCTTCTCTTGAGTCCTGCCTGGTACACAACATGCTAATCCAGTCTAGGCCAATTTCTCCTGTTCAGAACCAACAATATTTTACTCACTTTCTAAATACTTAAAGACTACACAAGTACAGAGCAGTACAGCCTCCACCAGCATCCCGTCTGGAGCAGCAGCTCATCACCGAGCATAATGGATCAAGAAATCGAAGTACTTGCCTTGTAAGAGTGACAGTGACAAACCACACCTTCGGCAAGGGCAAATGGCTAGTCACGGGTGCGTTGGTACTTAAGAAGCAGCCAACTAAGTGCTGTACAAATACAAGTCAAATAATGGGTCCTTCCTCAGAGACAAAATACAGTTCATGCTACAAAGATAGTATAAAGGACGGGCTAGGATACACCACGTACTGGGACAACTGTGCCAGTTCAGGGTGTAAAACAGTCCCATTCCCCTCACCAAACATTTTTATCAGTTAACGGAAGGTAGTTTTTCTCAGCTTTGCTTATGTTTGCTGTGACAGAAAAAAATAAAATAAAATAAAATAAAATAAAATAAAATAAAATAAAATAAAATAAAATAAAATAACACACCACTGGCAGAAACCTCTTTTGCTCAGCCTGCCCAATAGGGCTTTGCCAGCAGAGCTGCACACACAACATTTCTTTAGTAGACACAAGACCTTGATAAAGCAGATGAAATAACATAATTAACTGACTTAACTCAGAAACAGCCTATGGTTCTCAGTGCTCTAATCTGACACTGACAGCAGGAAAGGAGCTGATTCATTTCAACAGGGGTTGGTGCAAGGGGAAGAGGAAGAGGTAAGAGAAAAGGGAAAGGAAGACAAAGCAAGAGAAAGGAAAAAAAAAGAGAAATAAAAGATGGAGACAGTATGTAAGCTGGGACTAGGCCTGCCTGTCCTGTAAACTTTGCAGAATGATCAGAACCAGATCCAATCCACCACATTTTATTTATTCCCACATTTTGGTGCCAGTATTTGTAGTTAACAGGAGTAGGGGAGGGAAGCGATGAAAAACAACTTTCATTAGCCACCCACAGCAGAAAACACTTTTTCTATTGATTCATTTCTTGTGGGGTGACAGCAGCAGGTGTTTCTGAATGAGCTTTGAGCTGGAGACCGAATGCTAGCCCTGGGTGGCAAGACCAGAGCATTGGCTTTGCATGAGACACCAGAACCATTCAGGAAGGAGAGCCCACAGGCAGCAATCTCCTCGCAGCAGCAGTCCTCACATGCCCGTTGGCAGTCCATCTTTCAGCCCATACACCTGGATCAGGTTTAAGAGGGTGACTCACACTTCCTTGTGTGTATCTAGGATTACTTGCAAAGAAGGGTCATCCAGGCCAGCCAATATGACTGTGCAGAAATCATTCCTTCTCTTTGCCAGAAAGCATTCCCAGGAAATAGAGGAAGATAAAAATAAATCTGGACCAGATTTTTTAAGTCATCCAATGCTACCAACAGTAGGAAGACCAGCCGCCAACATTTACTGTTTGCTCTACTGAAGCCACACACAGCTGTGAGGCAGCAATCTTCCCTGGATGTATTTCATAGCAGAACATTCTTAACTGTCTCTTTAGCACTAATGAGGCATTGGAACAAAAAGAGCTCAGTTACAGACAACTAAAGGAAATGACACACAAATTCACCTTTTTTTTAAAAAAACATGAGCTGTTATTTATAGTTTTATCACAACTATTTACGACTTTTGTATATTACTGTTAAATATGAAATTATACACAGCTATTAAAGAAGTTTTAATGTCTATCTAGCTGTTTAATTAGAAACACAGTTTTATATCATCATAGTTGCCTGCAACAAAGAATTTCCATGTTCTTTAAATCAATAATTAGTGAAAGTGCATTATTAGTCCTAACTCGTTTCCAATAAATGAATGCCAAAAATCTTTGAGAGTAAGAGATAAGCCTCCTCTATTTCACATCTTCATCAGAGATACTGAGTCAGACCTTCTAGCAACAACAGTAAAACCAGGATGAAAGGTCCTCTCAGTTTCACAGCAATGCATGCTGGCTATCACCAGGGAAGTAACGCATTTTGTAAAAGCATACATATGACCTTCACCAGCCACCGAGGGAATGCAGCAGACAGGTTCTGGCTGCTAACAGCAGTGCTAGGAAAAGCTCTCATTTCATTTAGATCATGTGCCATGTCAGAAACACCAAAAACACCCCGAAAAAAATATAGGAAGAAGTACATCAGGATTTTCCATTGGATTCTTCTGACCTTCCAGTGTCACTTTCTTGAAAGTCAGAGCTGTCTTTTGCTAATTATTCTTAAACAACAGATGGCTATTTTTAATATCTAATAAATAAAACACTCAGTAACTATGTCAAAGTAATAGTAGAGCTGCAAAGACCCCTGTTATCATAAATTATCTGGGTTGCAAAAGACTTCAAAGCCTACTTTCATCCCCCTGCCATAGGCAGGGACACCCTCCACTAGCCGAGGTTGCCCAAAGCCCCATCCAGCCTGGCCTTGAACACTGCCAGGGAGTGGGCAGCCACAGCTGCTCTGGGCAGCCTGTGCTGGGGCCTCATCACACTCATCATAAAGAATTTCCTCCTAATGTCTAATCTAAATCTCCCCTCCCTCAGATTAAAGCCATTACCCCTCATCTTACCACTACAGTCCCTGAAAAAGAGCCAGTCTCTGGCTTTCCTGTAGATCTCCTTCGGGAACTGGAAAACTGAAATAAGGTATCCCCAGAGCCTCCTCTTCTCAAGAAGCCCAAGTCTTCCTGCTTGTCTTTACAGAAATGGTGATCCAGCTCTCTGATTATCTTTTGCATCCCTCCTCTGGATGTGATCCAACAGGTACACGTCCTTCTCATGTTGGGGTCCCAAGTGCTGAACACAGTGCTCCAGATGGGATCTCATGAGAGTATAGTGGGCACGCTTCCTTTGGTGCAACCCAAGATACAGTCCACTTTCTAGGCACAACTTACTTTCTGGGCTGCAAGTGCACACTGCTGGCTCATGTTCAGCTTGCTGTCCACCAGCACCCTCAAGCCCTGCTCCCAACCTATTCTCCACTCAGCCTGCAGATATGCTTAGGATTGTGCCGACTCATGTCCAGGACCTTGCATTTGGCATTGTTAAAATTCATGATGTTCAAACAGGCCCACCTCTCAAGCCTGTCAGCAAGATCCCTCTGGACAGCACCCCCTCCCTCCAGCGTATCACTGCACCACACAGTCGGTGTTGTTGGCAAAGATGCTGAGGGTGCACTTGATCCCACTGTCCACATCACTAAAAAAAGATGTTAAACAGTGCTGGTCCAAATATCAGTCCCTTTTTCTTGATAAGGGGAAAATATTGAGTAGGTTGGGTGCTTAAATAATAACAGGAGAACATGAACTATTCATAATGTTCAAGGACATTTCTAGGAAATTCACCACCTGCTTAGTTTAACCTTACAAACAACACAAGGAGCAAGAACTACACTTCATCATGACCAACAGAGAGTAAGAAACATGTTAAGTGCTGCTACATCACGAGGCCAGTACATGGGAACTCAATGTGGGAAAACTCAGAAAGCAGAAAGGTCATTGCAAAAAGTAAACAACTATGTCAACAAATAATCCTGCCAACTTCTAATTTAAGACCATAGTCATTGTTTACAGAATTATTTTTATTAAAACATGATACTTTTTTTCCATTCCCCTTCCACTGGCACACAGGAGTTCTAGGACAACATAGATAAATGCTAGCTATACTGGGACATTTATTTTAGTGGAGTATGCTCTACTCTGTGCTGAATATGCTTGAGTAGTTGCAGCACCTCTACACAACATTACTACCCAAACTATGAATTCAAATACCAAGTAAAAAGTAAGTAAATAAAGGATTACAATCATGGGAGGAAAACACCTTCTAGACCAATTAAATAGCTTTACTGGTGCTTACAAAATATAATTACAAGGAACAAAACATGTATTTAAAACTTCAGATTAACTGGGTGTGGGGAAGTAAGACATCTCTGAGATATCATAGAAATTTTGACTCTACTAGATGACTGACAGTTCAATGAGCAGCAAAGCTGAAAAGCTAAAGATAGCTCAATCCACAGAACACCTGAAATACTTGACTGAAAACATGATAAAAGGAGGGAAAACAAAAACAAATATTAGATATAGCAAGGCAGCAAAATAAACACACAGCATCAACAACTCCCCACCGGTCTTTTCTCCACAGTGTATCTATTAATGCATTTACATAAGCTTATGCTATTCTAATACATTTAATGTAACGGTACAAACCTCAGCTTGCAATTAAAGCTCATTATCTCTCATTACCATGTTGGGACCATATTTCTTATCACTGTCAGTTATGTCTCCTGTAAGACTGGAATGTTTCAAGGTTATTTTTTTTAAGTGAGCTCACTTCAGGCTGTAATTTGGTATCTAAAAAACAAATAATTCCAGATGACCAGGTTGGCTATTGTTCTCACTAGCAATTAACAGGCAAAGGGTAGAGGCACTGAAGCAAATCCCTCCAGGTTCAGCTGCAGCACCTGAGAAGGTCGCAAAAAAGCTCCAACAACTGGGATAACCGAAACCATGAATCAAACTCCATCCCAAAGCCCAGAGCATTAACCAAAAACAGCAGTTAATTACAGTCCATATTCCTATGCTTATAGTCCATATACAAGCTGTGCAGTCCAGCAAGAGGAATGGTGCCCGTACCATGTTCTCAGAGCACAAAACAGCAGCAGCTGAGAGGAGGAAAGAAAACTAGCAATTCTCATGCTGTAACTAAATCTGGGAAAGATCATGAACTGATATCTATTATTGCTTTTATGCTGTAATTCAGTCTTCTTTACCAGATCTCACAATGTATTCAAGAAAAGATTTGTTCTCCTGTATCTTGGTTAATTCATTCTATTTGACTTCTCCAAAGGNTAGAAAAATAAAAAGGAAAAAAATGAATCTTTCAAGGTCAGTTCATACAAACACTATTCTTTTTGCACCCAAATTGTTCCTCGGGTTAAAGACGAAGTTTTTATATGCTTTGTCTGTCTTTGAATGAAGTTACCTTTTACAGTTTAATTCATCAGTAGAAAAGTACAGGAACAATTAGACTGGAGAATATTTAACCAGCAGTCAAGTATTATTTCCTTGCTTGTGCCACAAAAACTGAACTGGAAAACAGATCACAGACCATCTTAGGTGATGTCTCCTTGAACAGATAAAATTACCTAATCAATCTTTTTGATCTCTCTTCTTGCATGACTAATACGTTCAACTCCATCATTCTCCTTCCCCAAAAAAAAAAAAGTCGCTTCTGAAATGTCTTTGGCCTCAGGTATCTTGGGTCATGTGAAATTAATTATCCCATATAGGTATGCTTTTGTCTTTTAAAAGATTTATCACATTGACTAGGAGTCAGCAGTAGGACAGGAAAATGTCTTCAAAAGCATCAGGTCTGACATGGTAAAACAACCCTTAGTGGTAAGGAGAAAATTAAGGAGAAAAAATAGTGGAAAAGTTCTTCTATACAGCACATCGCCCAGAAAGTAAGATAAGCCTCTGCACTTAGCAAATAAATTAATGCCTGACATAACGAGGGAGGAATTGTTTTAAGATGCATATAAAGCCATCACACCACAAAGCACTCCAAGCGAAGTTCATCAATTCTCCTAGTGCCCTGTCACCCCTCATCCTTACTTTCTTTGGTGTCTTTCCAGGGGAGAGGACCCGTCAAAGCTCAGGAGAGGGGACCCATCACAGCTCAGGAGAGGGGACCCACCAAACATCTGCTCTTGCCCCAGCACCAAATTTGTCCTCTCACAGGCTAGTCTGGAGCTCAGCCCTGGAAGACACATCCGCTCCCAAGCTATATCTCAGACACTTCTTTGCTCTTTAACCCTAAACAGAAATGCATTTTGGAAGACCGCTGAGTGGTAGAGTTTATGCTGCTTTTAAAAGCATGGGAGGTCTGACTTTACCCACGCTGGCAGGCCCAGTGCTACAGATGTCAGGTCACCAGCACAGGACCTGCAGGATCAGGATCACAGAAATACACGCAAATACAGAAATAAGACTATTAAAGTCTTCCTCACATGAGACATATGAAATTGAGAGCTTGGATTGGAAAGAGATGGGAATACATGACAAAAAAAGTGGAAGGGAAGCACAGCTCTCAGGCATGCAAGGGCACTGAATGCAGTTCCTGACACCTTGGAACAATGTCTCCCGCTGGTTCTGTTCAAGGTTTAGGCTGGACATTAGGAAGACATTCTTTACTGAGAGGGTGGTCAGGCACTGGAACAGGCTCCCCAGGGAAGTGGTCACAGCACCAAGCTTGACTGAGTTCAAGAAGCTTCTGGACAATGCACTCTGTCCCATGCTCTGACTTGTCTGGCCTGGGTAGATCCAGTAGTTGGACTCACAGCAAAGACTTATGAGCACGGGTCCAGGAAATTCAGCATCATTTTCAGTGAGTACTGCAAACATCTCGGGGGTTTTGTGTTCTTTTGCAAAGCACAACCTTTCTAGCATTGAAGTGTTTTTGCCATCTCTGTGTGAAAACTTCCCAAATGTAATGAAAACATGATTCTTCGGGGAAAAGGAAGAGCTCAGTTTGGTCATGTTGGACCTGTGAACTTCCTCTAAAGTGACAGCACTAAGCTCCAATAGGCTCTGACAGATCTGACTCCATGGGTCTAAATTAAGGGTTAGAGCATCATGTTTCTTGAGCTAGCTCTGGGTCCTACCTGCCAAGTTCAGGAATAGTGGAAGAGGAGAGTAACCAATCTGAAAGCAAACTTGGAAGACTACCACTGTGGAAAAAGGGAACATGAAAGCTAGCAAAGACTGACTCCTACAAGGACATAAAGAGAAGACAAGGCTAGGACTCTTAGGCAGAGAGATGCAAAAATAGGACCAACCACACAAGCATCTAATCCTGTAAGGGCTGAGAAAATGAGGAGATGCAGAGTGAGAGAAGGGGAAAGGAAGGACAGTCAGAACAGGTCTCATGCTTTAACAAGAAAAACTGGGTCTTGCTGGGTAAGCAAGAAAGTGACAAAGACAGAAGTGGGAAAGAAATAGGCAGGACGATCAGAACTCCAGATTTGCTGGGATTTGCTGGGCCAGCAAGCTTTATGACATGAGAGGGTGAAATAGAAAGTGAGGCAAAGAAAAAAAACCACCACACCACCAACAGTAACAAACAAACAAAAGCACAAAACAAACAAACAAACAAAAAACCCACACACACTAGGTCAGAAAATAGGAGTAGAGAAAGAAAATGGTAGGAAAAAAAAAATTGTACTTTTCAGGGTCTAAAGTGGGACACAAGAGTCCTGAACCTCTCCACATGCCTATCAAGTTATCTAGAAACCTTCTAGAGTTGCAAGTGGAATATCCAGCCACTATGCTATGTAAATATAAGCTGAAGTGTTAGAGGTCTGTATGATGGATCTTCAAGTCCCAGGCCTGCTGATAAGCTGTTCAAATAGATAAGAGATTGGACCTATTTGTCCAATTTGCCAACTGGGGCTGACATTAATATTTTATTCACTCCCCTTTTACTTACGTATAAGAAATAACGCAGAGTTAATGGAGCAGTGAGTTATCCTGTGGACCTGAATTCAAACTCTACTTTTAGTCAAGAGTTCCCCTGTAACTAATCAGCACAAATTTACAGATAATTACTGTGTGCCAGATAAAGAGAATTCCTTAGATCACTAAGCCTAGTCCTTGCTGACATATGCATCATCTTCTTGAAGCTCCTTCTTTATGGCAATCAAGCTCCACCTGAAAATCAACTAGATATTTTAGATGGCTTGAGTTTGCAGAAGACATGTACCCCCTGAGTTCTGCCATATATTGTATGAAATCTTAAAGTCTCAGATTGGGCACTCAAAATTAATAGCTACTTCTTAAATCTTTATATACTTGCAGTGGCTGTAAACACAGAAGATGGTACTCTTGCACTGCAGAAAGCTGTTCTGAAAATATATCCATTAATACTTATGAACTGGGGAGTATTAATGAAAAAAGGATATAAAAGGATAAAAGAATAGAAGAAATATAGAAAGCAGTTTCAGAGTTTGAGGATAAACTAGATCCCTTAATTGCATGGCTATACCACAGGAAAACAGCTAAATCTGATTCTTGAAATTAGACCACAAGGAGCAATGGAAAAAAACATACAATAAGAAAAAGCATCACATGGCTTTATATTAAAATATGCTGAAATTCTCTGTATCAATATTTATTATAATGCAAACTTCCTTATTGGTTAAAGCTTGGTAAAACAGACTATATATCTAACAATTTTATTCCCTTTACTTTTAACAAAACATCCTTACTACATAACCATTACAAGTTTGTGAGTTGTAGCACGGCTCTGCTAAGGAAAAGACTTCTACAGTGAGCACTGAGGCTTGGCTGACTGCATTTATTGAACTCAATCCACTTTCAATGCTCTTGTGCCCTCATTTAAAAAAATACATGCAAACAAGATGCATTTTGCACAGTTCAAATGGAGAGCACAAACACAAGTTACTATACTGTGAACTAGAGCAAGAACTTGCATCTCACTGAATAGGTGCCCAAAACAGATACAGAGACCTCAATGCATGCTTGAGATACTAGGTTTTGCTTGTTTACCCATCCTCCAATGACAGGAGAGAAACACATGGCTCTCTGAGATCCTTTGTAAAACACTACTTGAGTAATTTAAGTCAAGTTCTGAGATAGAGAGTACATATGAAATGGCAATTTTAGGATTTTTATATGCCAAACTAGTTTATAGAGACTCAGCTGCTTGCTTTTTATGTATATGTTTAAATGAAGGGCAATTACAATATAACTGATGTGGAAGGACAACTAAAATTCTCAGAGAAAACTTCACAAATTTATGCAAAATTCCTCAGTTACCATTTTGTTTTCTCCAACATCAATCAGATTACATTTACCCAACCCTCAAAATCTCCCTATCCTACTAAGCAGCTGAATCAATCTAATTAACAGAAAAATAATTTTAACTCAAATGATTCGGTAAATGCAAAAACTTCAGTAAGACTGAAGTCAGTTTCTTTACAATTTCAAGGCACAGCTGAAAGTAGACTTTCTTACATGAGGTGATTTCTACCTAATACAAGCAATTTCCTTGCAATCTGAACACACCAGTCTTCATAAATCTGCACCTTGTCACGGCAAAGTAGTCACGCTCAAGTTTGAGTATGTCCTTTTATATGAGTCTCTTTAATCATTAACATGGCTTTCATAGCTTCACATGGTTTAATGGGCCATGAAGTCAGAGAGTGACTTCAAATCCAACCAGTATCTGACCATACCCTGTGGCAGGGAAATCCAGAAGCTCAGTAATTCTGAATATATAGCATAAAATAAAAAGCTGCTTTAGAAAACATATCCATGAGTGTACTAGTATAAAGACTGAAACCAGTTTTAGCTATTTCAACACAGCATCTGTAACGGATACAGACAAGTGACAGAGCATGCTCTCAGTATCGCTGTCATTTCTGTGCTCATACTACCTTCATGCCAGGGTATGCCTCTACAAACAGGTCTCTTTCTCACCACATTTTCCCTCATGAGCCTGCCCTTCCTAACCCTCCTTCTGCAGAACTTTCCTCCCAGCAGCAGACAAAAGCATAGTGTAGAGCAACCAGCTAGTCTATACACTCCTCCCCTAAAGAGCAAAGTAGCCAAGAATGCACTGGATGAAGAGCGCAGGATATCGGCTTTCAACCAAAACAAACCTAAGCCACACTGAATCAGCCAAGGCTACAAGCCATGCATTGCCCAGTGTCTTGTTACACAGGAAGGAAGGTAAAAATTTCTTACATTTCTGACCAAGAACTTCAGAAAGGCAGAGGTAGTCATTCATCACTAGAGCACTGTCGATGCTTTATTTAAAAAGAAAAACAAACCAACACCCCCACACACCCTTCTTTCTAAATTTGTATCTACTTTCAGGATTCCACATGCATGGCCCTTTTCATAAACAGGGTGCAAACTAGTAGTTATCCCACTCTGATAATTGCCCAGGTTCCTTCACACATTCAAACCGTAAAGTTGGGCAGCCTCCCACAGCCACAGTGCTCCTGGGTAAAACGTCACTTTTCACTATCAGAACAGCATAAAAACCAGCCTTTAAATAGCATCCCAAAACAGCCACCACTTCCTTTCTCATCCCAAAATACAAACCAAGATCCTCAGTAAGTTTCAAGTCACTAAAGAGATTTACAGAAACGTCTGGCATAAAAGCCAAGGAAAATTCAAAACGAGCAAGTAATTATACAAAATTTCACAGTCAAGACTGAAGTAGCAACACCGTGTGTCTTCAAGTCAAGGCCAGCAGAGTATTTTGGATAAGTAGGGCTGGCTCAGCAGAGAGCAAACATAGTGAACTAGGGTTCAAAATCTGCAACGCACTCAGAAAAGCCTTGTAGAAAGAAACTGTAGAAAAAGGAACACAACACAGATACTATCATGCAAATAACTGTATGTAGATATTAAACAGAATCTTCCAGTTTTCCTTAAACAAGACTTGTACTGTCAAATGTTTATGTGCAAGGGGAAACAGAGAGGGAACAGATATTAGGGTATTTTATCTGTTTTCATTGCACATTTTGATAGGAGCATCCTGTTGTTCCAAACTGTGAATCAAACAAAGTAGCGTGGTACTTTCAATCCAACATTACCTTGGAAAACCGAGCGTTGATCCATTTTGTAAAGGTCTTTTTCTGCACATCATTGTGTTCATCTGGAGAGAGGGGAAAAATAATAATAGAACCGAATGAAAATGCATTCTTCTTAACTCTAAATTGCTCAAAACAAGTCATATTAAACATTCTGTCTCAGTGGGAGAGTTTTTTTCCTAATTTGTCAACAGAGCTGTTCAAACCTCTGTAAGACTTTGATACTTTCAGATATCACATACATATGTCAACTTTGCTAGCAACTATGGCACCTCCTTCATGAATCACCTCACAGATCCCCCGGGCAGGATACCAATGCATTAAATACACAGGCTTCCCATCTGGTGAAAAGCAACCTGTGAAACCAAGGGCTTTTAATCTACAGACTTTTATCAACACTTTTTTTGCCTAGATGAAGTTATTATTCAAAAGCTTCTGATCAGGTAACAACTTCCTTCAGTATACAGCACCGCAAGCACAGCAGAAAAGATGCTGGAATAACCATGGAAGCACTTTCCTACTATGTCTTAGGTATCATCAGAGCATCCTTTCTAGTTCAGGCAGGTAAGGAATAGGAACTCCCATCTTCCCAAAATACTTGCCTTGTAAGGCTCTGACATCACAATTTCTTTATTAATGCCTCTGAAACTGTTTCTTTGTAATTGGCCATTATAGGTAGGACTGTGTCAAACCTTCTGCTATAGACCCCTGGAAAGAAATGTGTAACTGAAATGCCAGACCTTTATTAACAACAGTGACAAGTTGTTTTACCCCTCTAATTTTCTTTAGATTCCTGTAAACCTATAAGCTAACCCACAGAGGCTGACATTATGATTTGGCTAACAAATTAACCACATTCAGTAAAAAAAAAATAAAAAAAATAAAAACCAAAACCCAACAATGCTTCCATTCAGCAAAGCACACAGTACTCCAGCCACTCAACTTCTCACACAAGAGATTAAAAATGTCAACAAGTCATAGTGCAGTGAGAAACAAATTCACCAAGTCACTAAAACATTTGTGTTTCCTTTCACACTGCTGCAGCCTGACAATAAAAGCCAAGGACTGACTGGGGGCCAAATTCTGTTTCATTGCCTACCGGCTGTTTCCTCTGGCCAACGTGGCTCTGCCCACCCTCCAGTCACTTAACGCACTTGTAATGGCTGATGTCAGAACAGTTTGTTCCTTTAAGAGGAAATAAAAAGAAACCTAAACACACCCAGAGAATTAAACTCTTGTGATGACAACAGAGAGGAAGAAAGCTTCCTATGCCGGATGCTGCTTTGCTGAAGCCTTTTCTGTTGTGCAGCATGATGTACGGCTGTGCAACTGCAGCGCGCTCAAAACAACCGGCTTGTGCCATCAGATGCCCAGCCTGTGTGCTGGCATCCAGTCAGCCCCGGCAGCTGCTTCCATAGCCTTATGTACCCTCCTCCACCCTCAGTGCTGTCCCTTAATTGTATTGGGGCACTTCGAAACCACAGCTCAAGCCCAATGTATTACTTTGTGAACATTCACGTTCAGAAGCAAAAAGGAATCTTAATGATCTAAAAATAAAGGTAGCAACAAAAGCCTCACTGAATTGTTGTTTGCCCTTTACTCAACCTCTGCTTCATATCAAGAACCAGCTTGCATGTTTCCCCAAAATTCATTACATGCTTACACGACAGAACAGTGTTCTGCAGTTTTTGAAAGACAAAAGTCATCACACCCAAAACAGCCGGCACAGCAGCACTGCAATGGAGAACTGTACAGACTGGATTGACAAATAACGTACAGAAATTGCCCAACTATTTCAGCACAAGTTACCAAGGGGCATCACACATTTTAAGATTTAAATAATGAGGCGGGGCAGGAAAATTTAAGTTCTCATCATAGGAATTTAGAAATAGAAGGAGGAATTAGCCTGTGGGTTTCAATTGGGACACCTGGAATGTAAAAAAGTTAGAAACATCCCTTTGCCTAAGCCTTTAGGCAAGCAACAGTATCCATCATAGATGCCACCACGACTAGGACACGTCTGAAACCCTGACAGCATTAACAGAAAGGAGAGGGCAAGGAGCTTTGTGTTCGAGGGTGCAGGATTTTCTGGACAGAAAAAGCATTTTGAAAGTAACTATCTTTTCGTCAAACTCGCTCAGACTAATTCGTGTATAAAAAGAAACAAAATAAGCAAAATAAGCATCTAAATCTTGAGAGTGGAAACCAGCATGATTTGGACAAAAAGCCAGGCAAGCCACAAAGCACTAGAGTGTGACCACCAAGCTCACACAAAGCCTCTGATGCTCTTCAGGTCTGCTGGGCCTTGACATCATTAACACAGAATAACTTTTATCAGAAACTCTAGGGTTTGAAGTTGGGTTGCACTTTTTTAGGGCAGAGAGTGGTGGATTATTTCTAAATAAATGAAAATAATAGGATGCTTTGCAGATCCCCTCTTCTCTTGCCACACCCTGGTGGGGGAAAAAAATGGCTCTAGCAACAAGAAATTCACCTGCAACCTCTCACTTTCACATTATAATTTTAAATTCTGCAATCAGTGGTGAGCACAAAGTTTTCCAAACACAGTTATATTAATAGTGTTTCTAACAAAACAAAAAGTAAAGATGGATACCTTCAGCAACTGCCACGTGAACTGCAGCTGCACAAATTATAAATTCTCTGTGTAGCCCAAACCATGAAGTACAGACATAACTATCAAACCAAACCAAGACATCACAGATGAGTAATTAGGATCTCCACACTCCTCCCCACCCTCAATTCTTGCTGAAATGTCCAATAAAGTCTAAGCTAAATTGTACTTACTCCACAGTAACAAAATCCCACAGCAACTGATTGCTTAGAAGAAAGCATCCACACAGCTGAAGCAATATTAAAATAGCTGTTTCCCTGCCTCCCAGCAAAAGCAATCTAACACGCCATACTGCCGGTCTCAGGGCACTGGATTGGCATTTAAAAGGAAACCAGAGAGAACAGTAAACTGTTGGAGACAGAAATAATGCTGTGGCACCACACACTGGGACAGAATACTCATGCTGATCAAACACTGACCCCACTGTTTTCATGGGACCACAATGCAAATCCACAGATTTGGGGCAAAGTGTCCCAACACCCACACAAGGATGCTCTGGAAAGTCACCTGGTCCCAGCAACCTCGCATTTCACCCAAACAGCCTACAACAGCTCCCTAATGCTTGACCAAACTAATCAGCCCCAGCTTCCAGTTTAAGTTCACCCTAGGAAGACTTTATGTGAGATATACCTGTGGGCAAGAGTAGGGTCCTACTCCTAGGGAGGAAAAACTACAAGCACCAGTACAGGTTAGGTATTGACCTGCTCAGACACAGATTTGTTGAGAAGGACCCGGGAGTCCTGGTGGACCACAAGCTCTCCATGAGCCAGAAGTGTGCCCTCATGGTCAATGCAGCTAATGATATCCTGGGGTGTATAAAGCAGGATCACCTAGACCTGGTAGCACTGTTGTTTTAGCAGGAGGGTTGGACTAGATGATCTCCAGAGGTCCCTTCCAACCCTGACAATTCTGAGACTGTGTGATATAAACACATTTTGGCACATATTTCACAAACTGCCAGTGACCACACATCAAGGTTTGAGGCTGGGAAAGTTTCTGCAAGCAATTTCAGCCATCAGCAAGTGCACTGTAGAAAAAATTAAATAAAGCTATCACAGATACCCCATGATGATAGGGAGTGAGTCAGATTATATGCGCCCCTTAGATATCAAAGGACAAATGTTACCCATAAGGAGAGGAAGACACATCCTCACCATCTGCCCAAGGTCCTGACCAACATGACTGGTACACAGAAAGACAGGAGAAAGGTACATAACCTCCTGTCCAAAACCTAGTAATGGACCTGTTTCTAAGCACACAAACAGGAGACAGGTCACATCTACAGACACAAACAGAAGGTGGGAATTACAAATGAGAGCTGTTGCATATTTTCATTTTGTTACGGACACAGATTAGATCTTTGTATTTCTAAGCAGTTACCAAGAAAACAGAAGTGCTTTACACAAGTTGGTGTAAGCCATCTGTTTTTTTCCTCTGCCCAAATTAGAACTATTATTAGCCTCGCCTGAATGTGTGGAGGTGATTCATGGGATACAAGGTCAGAGGGATCATTGTGATCATCGAACGTAATCTCCTGCAGAACAGGGGAGCCTTCCCCAGAAAAGGCCCATCTGCATACCAGAAGGAAGCAGACACACAACAGATGTCAGAGACCCTGCACAGGCCTAGGCAAACGATACTGCTTGGGCAGAGGAGGCAGACAAGCTATAAAGTCTATATACGCAAGCATCCCTGTCTGCTAGCTATGGTAGAGTTTCAAATCAGGCAGATATCACAAAGCCTTGTTTGAACATCTTCAGGAAACAGGGATTGGGCACAAGAGATATAATGTCAGTTTCCACATATGATTATGTCACGCTCTGTGGCAAGCTTCCTTAAAAAAAAAGAAAAACACACAACAAACTTACAGAAGTAAACTTTTGAAAAGTTCTCACAATCGACTGGAAAAGCAGAGCTGATGTGGCCAAGGAAGTGCAGCAATACCACAGGGACAACACTTCACAGGTACTGTTAGAGGTGCAGCGTATTCCACATGTTGCTTTGGCCAGAGCTCCACAACACTGTCAGACTGAGAAGGCTGACAATTTGTAAGGACAAATGGACACACTTCAGGTAAGTAAAAAACCCCACTGGACTGGATAATTTGTTCTATGACTGGCAGATAAAGACACTAGCACCCTGTGAAGTTCTTATTTGCAATGCTGAACTCCTGCCCCCCATATTCCAGAGTCTCTTTGGCCTGTTCAAAGTTTTTTCCAATCTTCCTTTTCCAAAAGCCCAAAGGCTGCAATCCCAGATCCCCTTTATCCTATATTCTCCATCTTTTCACTCCCAAATATCAAACCCTTTCCTGACCCATCCCTTCTGATGCCCATGTTTTTCATCCATCTCTCCCTACCATGTCCCAAGCCTCCTTCCACCACAGTCCATCATCATTCCTGTTCTAATCCTCTCTAGGTCAAAAAGCTTTTCCTTGCACTAATAGAAGAGAGTTCCTGAGACATAGACTAATAATAACTGGCTCCTACATACTACTACATGCTTCATTTTCCTAAGAAGTAGATTGGTAACATTTGGCATATATGACCCATCGGTGCCCCACAACTTCTCTGGCCTCTCACTGCAAGCTCCCACCCCATCCCAGCACAAAAGGTACAGGCCACAGGTAGTTGGGTATGCACCAGATTGTAACTCACACACTGGCTACACTGCCAACTGGCCACCCACCAGGCAGCAGCAAAGGCATCTTCTTAAAAAAACAAATATTCTTTAGTGGAGGAGGTGCACTCAGGGCCTCTTCCTCTTCCAGCCACTGAATTTCACACAACCTGTAGCTATTGAATTAGCTTTATGACATGAAAAATGGATTCAATTTCCCACTAGTTAATTCAAATTGGACCAGGTTTGCAGTGAAGAAACAAAAAAAAAAAAAAGACAAACATCATCAGGATTTCTTAATTTCCGTGTGAAAAGAGGCTAAAATCAACAGATTTTTAAAAAAAAAGTATATGCTGCTATAATACTTTTAAAGTTACATTAATGCTACTTAACTGTTCCTGGAAGTTGACTAAGTACCTCCCAATACAGACCAGATTGGTGTCATTTCCGTGACAGCAGCATATTAGACTAGAGTCACTGAAAGATAAATTGAATTTAAAAGTACATGGAATTTAAGCCTCTCTTAGCAGTCCACTATATAAAACATCCATAATATAACAACTTCAGTAGTTAAGTTTTGAAGAGTCAAGTATTGGTCTTCTGGATTTGACTACAATTTCTGATTGTATTTAGAAATCTGGTCTTAAAACCCAGAAAAAAAAAAGCACATGTACAATTGTATTTCATCCATAGAAGGTAATAAAAAATAATCGGCACTGGAAAACAAAAACTAATTCAAAAATTTAAGAAAGATAGAAGTAGTGTCTTTTAAAAGCCATAATGCTCTCTCATTGTCACTCAGAACAAAACTCACAGACCCCCAAAATCCCTGGTCACAATAAACACAGATAATTTATATACCTGTTGGCAATTTTGCAACTATTATAATCACTGGACAATCAATACAAGTCTTTTAGCTCTTCCACACAAATGCCTCAAGCAACCCTACAAGCACTAGGCAAGCCTCAGCACCTCTATGAATCCAGCACTGTTCACACTGCTCCCAAAAAGCTTCGTAAACTTTCGCACTGCAGTGTTTTCCCAGAAAGTACAGCATGGCAGAGGTCAGAAGGCACCGTGGAGATCATTTGTCTAGTCTGATGTTCCCCAATCAGAGCAGGTTGCCCAGGGCCACGTCCAGACAGGCTTTAAACATCTGCAAGCACAGATACTCCACCAAGACACTTGCAGCTTGTGCCGGTGTCTCAAGTACGAACAGAAACTCCTGTGGTTTAGTTTGCACCCACTTCCTCTCACCCTGTCACTGGGTGCAACTCAGAAGAGCCTGGCTCCATCCTCTGCATTCTCCCTTTGGGTATTTGTACGCTTTGATGGCATGCCCCCAGTGCTTCCCTTCTCCAGGCTGAAGACTCCCATCTCCCTCAGCCTTTTCTTATTGGAGAGATGCTTTAGTCCCTTCAGCATTTAGTGACTCTCTGCTGGGCACCACTCCAGTATTTTCATATGTCTCTCCCATACCGGGGAGTCCAGAACTGGACCAAGTTCTCCAGGTGTAGCCTCACCAGGGCCGAGTGAGAGGAGCATGTCAAAGAACATGCAGCACCTTCACAGTAGGGAAAAGGGATGAAAGAGAAAGGAAGCAAGTTCCTGTTCCACAAACTTGAAAGCATCTAAAGTTTATCAGATCCTGGAGAAGAAAAGGCTGCAGGGGGACTTCATTGCAACCTTCCAGTACTTAAAGGAAGTGTATAGACAGGAGGGGAATCAGATTTTTGCAAGGGTAGATAGTGGTAGGACAAGTAGGAATGGATTGATGCTAGAGGAGGGAAGGTTTAAGTTAGTCATTGGGTGAAGTTCTTCATGGAAAGAGTGGTGAGGTGCTGGAACAGGCTGCCCGGAGAGGTGGTGGATGTCCCATCCCTGGAGGTGTTGAGGCCAGGTTGGATGGGGCTCTGGGCAACCTTGTCTGAATGCAGCCCTGGATGTTGGTAGCCCTGACTTTGGCAGAGGGGTTGGAACTCAATGATCCTTGGGATCCCTTCCAACTCAGAGACTTCTGTGATACCACTTGCTGGAGGAGAGCTGCTGACTAACACAATCTCACCTAACAAACTACGTGCCAGAAAGCTCCTATATTCCTTTGTGGTCAACTTATGACTGTAGACTAACCATTTCAATTTCTCATACTCAAGCTGAAGTCACCTGGTGGTGACTAACACTGTGACACACTTCCTTTTACAAATCCCTGGGCAGGAAACGCTTGGAATACAGAAGCTGGGGAGAAGCAAGCCCAAATAGAAACTATTCCTCAATTCAAAACTGTTGCAAACAGATTTCAGCAACAAACCTAACCTAGTCTTCACAGAAATCAAACAGGCAAATATAGTTAAAAATGCATAAATTATTTATTTTGTTTCCAGGCAGGCTAAGTCTAATCTTCATTACCTATTCCATTATTTTTGTCAAGGATCAGTCACACTCATGCCTGTAAATTATTTACCTCAACCTATCAACCTTTGTAATTACTAAGATGGAATTTGAAATGTAGAAGGTTTATTGTAAGAAGTCCCTAAAATTTATGTGGTATAGTGGTGCTCTAAACATAAAGGCAAAGGGAGCAAGCGAAAAGCATGAATAGGATGACAAAATTTAAATCCAAAATATCTGTTAGAACAGACCACACAAAAACCTCTACTTCTACCCTTAAAATACTCCAGTGAGATCACTACAGAACCAATCACCACAAGTTAACCTGCTCTTCGCTTCACATGACCTACCCAAGGTATGCAAAGTGTTGTGGTCTGTCACTCAGCCCCAGTGAAGATTAAGCAAAAAGAAAGTCCAACTCTTGAGATAAACTGACTATTTCCCAGTGACATTCCTCTGCCAGCCATGGAAAAGAAATATTGCACCACTGGAGACAGGAGAACCTTTGTGCAGAAAAGCATGGTGCTAGGCAAAGCTTTGAACACTATGTCCATGAACAAATTTAATCTTTCTCTAGAGGCAAGAAGAAACACAGTCATGAAGATTTCTTATCCAATTCATACATTTAGTGAAACACCTTAATGAGGAAAGAATAAAGAAAGAAACTGGAGTATATTATGAACCGTCCCTTCTTATGGCTTCTGGCAAACATGAGAATTTTCTTTTGTCATTTGATCAGAACAGCAGAAGATCAAGGCACTGCTAAGCCTATATCCTAATTAAACATGCATTTCCTTCCCTGGCTTAGTGATTAATTAGGCCCCAGAGTTGACCTCCCCCCTCCCTGATTAACTGCTCTGAAAGTACATAAACTCTGTTAGACAACTGCAGGATAAATATCTGGAATGCATTAAAATAAGCATTCGTGCAATCAACCAAGCAACTGATAACCATCAGCATGAGCCCACAGAAGACTTCCCACTTCAGTACAGAAAGCTCCTTCATGACACACCACTCCAAACAGCATGACCAAAACTTCAGAAGACACAGGAACAGCAGTCAAAAGGAGAGCAACCAAAGTTCAAAGCCCACCAGGACCCTGGCAGAACTACAGCCAAGGGATTTCAGCAGCTAGTTGTTTGGGCAAAGGTTTACATACACACATGCAAATCTGTGTGTTTTTATTAATGACCAACTTTCAAGAGGACAGAGATGAAACCTGTGCAAGTGTGGGGTTTGAGTACTGCCATTATAACACATAAGAATGGTTTTCTGAGGATCTGTGAAATTCAGAACAGACACATCACCTTGGCCTTCCCTGGAACTGGCAGCAAAAGAAAGAGATCACCTAATGAAAGCAGATTAATTACAAATCAGATTACTGCTGCCTCCAGCAACAACTCCAGTAGATCAGTCATACTCACAGGTGCAATCCTGCCCTGGATGCGTTTTCAGAAGGGTTCTTGCATGCCTTCCCAATGCTAAGGAGACAGGCACCATGCAGGCTCAGGGCTCACAGCCCTTGTCCAGCTCAGGCATCTCGAGAGCTCCAAGTGCCCGACTTGCTGTTTGACCAAAGGTCGATGTCCCTGCAGCAGAGCAGGTGGTGTCTATGCCTCAGTGAAGATAGAGTTTGCAGCTTGAGTATCACTAGCCTGAGTACCAAAACTAATGACAGCAACCACCAATGAAAGCAAGGCATATGAGAGCACTAGGATAAATGGGGAAAGAAAATGAAAATAAATTTTTAAAAAATTAAAAAAGGCAAGCTTCTGGAATTAAGAGTCCACAAAGAAATAGATATAATTTCTGGCTGAGAAAATCCCTGAACTGCAAACCACAGGGAATTAAGGCATATTAGAGGAAGCATGACTGAAGACGTGCTTATGAAGAAGCGTAACTACATGGTATCTAGCAGTGAATAACACCACCACAGGTGCCACACCAGGCTACACCCAGCACAGTTCTCCTTATGGTAACCCACTCCCTTCCGCAACCATTGGTAAACTCAGCAGCAACTATGGATCCAGGAACCCAGGTTGCAGAGATGCAAAGAGCATAAACCAGTTCATCTGACCAATTTCAATGTCGAAACAGCCAACACATAAGATTTAAGGAGATGAGTTCAGTAACAGTGCTCAAGATCTCCTGACACAAATCCTGCACTGCAACTTTGACTGACCTAGGTAGCAATGTGTTTAGGATTTAATCAAATACTTAGGAATTTCCCGTGACATAGAAGGCCTCTGTATCTTCAAACGACCTCTAAAACTAGAACTAGCTTGCAACACAAAGAAATGCTGTGAAGATTAGTCCGAAAAAGGTTTTTTATCACTAATGGCCATAATCAGCATCTGAACACAGACATACATGAATGGAGTTTTGATCGGACAACCCCACTGGCTTGCTATACGAAAAATGTACATGGACATCACTAACAGCAAAGCCTCCTCTGACACAGCCAAAGCTGTGTCAAAGAGTAACATTATTCTGGCTTAACTGACTAACTTTGAGGAAAAGAGTGTAACCACATGGCAGATAACTCTTTCTGCCAGTAAGGAAGGGAGCTTATACAGCAAAGCAAAAGAAAAATACAGAGCACCGTCTTCAATAGCCACCTGCTGCAATGCAAAACGATCATTTCCTCAATTCAAAGGTTTATCTTGAAACTCTGAGCATCTGGTCCGAGATATTTTAATCAGTAAAAGTACTTACACCTTTCCAATGCACAGTGGGCTAAATTAACCCCCACCCCAGAAAAGGCTAGGACAAGGTCACCATTGCTGGGTCACACAACTCAAGGAAGAATTTCTTCCAAGGCTTTTGCAGCCCTAACCCTCACCTCATCCCAGAAAGAAATCAAATAAAGCATCAAATAAAGTTTCTTACTGTGAACAAGTAGTACTGAGCAAGCATTTCCCAAACTTCCCAAAAGAAACATGATTCAAGCACAGCTAGAAAAACAGCTGTGCTTCAAGGCTGGACTCAGTATGTCATCCCAGTCTGAGGCTGGCTGTTAGCGCCTTAGCTGCACACCCCCAGTTCTCCCAAGAGCCAGCCACAAATCAACTGCTTCAGACCTGCCGGTGTAAATACTCCAAGTACCAGCCGACTCTGGTGAGGCAAAGCTCAATTGCTTTGACACTTTGGAGCAGGCTGGGAAGGCTCTGGATTAATGTGTAATTGCTCAGAGGTGAAGGGTCAAATGAGGGAGAAAAAGGACATGGGGGTGAGGCAGGGATGCAAGCCCTAGAGGCGCACAAAAAGACTAGCTCTTTACCAGAGAAAAAAAAACCACTTATGTGGTTTCTCAGTGGGGTTAACAGAAATTTGCTTTCTATATAGCATGTATTTGTACTTCTCCGAGTAAGAAAGCTACTGTAACAAATTCATTTCATACACATTTACAAGAATTTCAAATTCTGAAGTCTAAATAAAATGATGCAATTGATTTATAGCAAGCTACAAATCTCAGGAGTTAAAAAAAAAACAAACCACCAACAAACAAAACCAAAACCCAAGAACACATTTCATACTCTTCAGACTACGCAAATAGAGCAACACCTCAAAGGAAGCAATAAAAGGAAGATTACTATTTCTCAAATATTGAAATAACATTACTGTCACAGAAAGGAGTAGTGGAATGAACAGGGTGGAACAGAATCACAGGTCGTCTTAAGACACTGTCCTCACATGGCTTGGCTTTGAATCTGCAGGTTTGTATGCTACAAACTAAGTATGGGGAGAAAGTGGGGAATGGATTCAGAAAGTACTTTTAACTCAATTTTTTATTCTTTTCTACACATGTTGAAACAAACAAAAAAAAAACCCCCACATTCCGCATTCTTAACTATCACAAGTAACTTCCACTTCCACACTTCTGCCTGTCTCAGCTCCATCGCACAAGGCAAAACTAAGGGCAATCTGATAAAATTTGCTAGAATCTGTGACAGTTCACTTTTTGTTTTGCAGATGGACTGGGAGCTATGTCCTGATCAATTCCAAGGGCAACACATGTTGTCATCTTGTTTTTATAAAAATAGAGGAGACTTCTGGCAGCCCTGGTCATTCTCCAGATGGTCTTGCTTCAGTAAGAAGTCAGAGTACCTTGACTAAATATATTTCAGCCTTGAGTTAGCCTTCACTAAGGTTTCTCCCCCTGCCTAAACTCAGAAGGGCAGCACAAGAAATGTGGAGCGCTCTGTTACTGCTTTATTTCTTTGGCAGGCATTTATTCCTCATCTTACTCAAGTTCACAGCAATGTGAATTCACAGCAATACACAGATGCACACATTGGGAAAAACTGGGTGAATTAACCTGACTGGGGATAGTCAGTACTTCTTCCTTCAAAGACAAGCAGAGAGGAGGATATGACATACGAGATGTTCAAAGATTGGGATAGCGTTTGGCTGCTTCGTAATTGACGAATATTTATGAGACTCTTAATGTTATTGTGCCGCAGTTCAGCCAGATTCCATTTCCCACCTACACAGGTCTTTATGTTGTTCTGCTCTAAGCCACTATAATATGAATACAGTTGAAAATCTCTAACAGCTAACTATTAGACAGCTATGCCAACATTCTTCTTCAGCTCTTTGTTCCTTAGGACCAGAATCACAAAAACAAAAATCACAAAACCACTTAGGTTTTTAAGAAGCAGCACAGATATTTTCATCCAAATGCAAGGATATAAGAAATTTAACTTGCATAATATAAACCAGATCTTTACATCTAGAAGTGTCTGCTTTAATTTGATGTCACCTGCCACTTACAATCTTCCACGCTACTGCTGTATTAAGGCTACTCTTTAAAGTTAGAATGGTTTTATTAAACAGAACACACAAGCAAAGCAGCAAAAGGAAATCAAAGTTATCAAGCTGTAAAGGAGCAAGGAAATGGAAAATGGTAGTAATGGCATATGGAAGAGCACATGAACTCATAACATGCTGCTGTCTGGAACATCACAGAGCAAGCTACAACACACTATTTTAGATTGTCCATGGCTGACACATACGACCAACCTGTGGCAGAAGTAGGATCATTTACAAAACCCAAGCATTCATGAAGCCTACCGCATCAACGCGGCGAGGAAAGAATTCCTGTGACTGCACACATGTCTGTGAGCTGGTGTAGCAGGATCAAACGCATTCTGAACATCACAGTCACCTACCTACCTGCTCCTTGCTCAAACAGACCAAGAAATATTATTACTATCCAACAGGTTTGGAAATGAAAATTCACCTTTGAAGGGTAACTCAAGCAGCCAAAAACTATTCAGTCTTCCCCTTCTTTTACAGTTATTCTACTAAATACTGTTTTTGCTCCCCTCAAAGTTGCACAGACCATCCAGTAAGTGCTCTGGAAGTGCTAAAAAGGCAGTAAGACCAGAACACAGCTTCTTGGCTTTACTCTGTAGCATCTTTTTCAGCCCAACTATCAACTGGCATGACTGCTGAAAACATTTGCAAACTTCTATTTATTTGGAAACAGACCCACACATTTTGTAGACAACAAGTGTAAACCGATTGAAAGAAAAGGTTGTAAAGGAAGAATCACTAGAGAGTCAAAGAAAGGACTTCAGAAGGCTAGAAAACAGGACACGTGAAAATTTCTACTCTCAAAAGAATGATCATGACTAAGAGCTGACTTAGCAACCTATTATGCTAGTTTGAATTTTGGTGAATTTAATTACAACTTTCTACATGCAAGAGGCTTGTCTCCAGTCCTGCAGAGATAAGTATACAATTAAAAAAAAAAAAACAACAACAAAACAAAACGCCACAACTTGACAAAAACTAAACAAATAAAATCTCAGAAGCTTTCACCTTGTCTATAATCAGAGTCACATTGTTCCACAATTTCTATTCACATCCAAGGGCTTCGCTGTTACTCAAGTCTTTACATGGCTACAAAAAGGAATAGCAGTGAAGGGCAACTCTCAGCCTTCCCACCCTTCAAATGCAGAAGGTAATTTGGGCTCATTAAGGCACCATTAGAAGGTGATACAGAACTCCATCTGCCAAGTTGTACTACCTGCACCTCCCAGGCAAGAACATTATGCAAAAATCCTGCATATCAGAAAAGAATGTATTTCTACCTTTAATTCTCTACTCTCTAGAAGAGTGGAAAACACCACACCAGAAAGCAGTATGCGAGGACAGTGATTCTTGGGAGAGGAAGAAAAATTACAAAATATTAAGAGTCAGCAAGGAAGAAACACTGAAATTTGTATTTGTCATATCTCCAACCCTACGACACAAGTTCATCATCTGGATCACATCAATCTCCAAACCACAGGTCAGGAGAATGGAATTCTGGGAGACAGACAGACAGAAAGCAGGCATCAGTGAAGACACAAAATCTTAGAGTGAAGAGATAAATACTGAAGTGTCGTGTTATAGTAACATCAGGAGGAGTGGATGAAACAAGAGCTTGAGAAGTGGAAGATATTTATCATAAGAACATCAAAGAGGTATGTAAGCACAACAGAAAAGGAGGAAAGATGAAGGTCATACATATAAAACACCATACTTGATATTGTATTTGTGCCAAGTTAAAAAACACATATTACATCACTTAGCAATACCAGGGAGCTCCCCCCACCCAAACCACCCAAACTTCTTTGACAACATAAGTTAACATTTCTATGCGTTGTTTCAACTCTTCCTCAACTGCACATTTGGTTGGTTTCACTCAATATTCCACTTAGGCTGGCACAAAAACATGACAGGAGGATGAATATACAGAAACAAAGAAACAAGAAAAAAGCTTCCATGATTTATTAAGACATGAGAGCGCACTCTTTCACTGCAAAGCAGTCAGCAATAAAACAAGTCACTCAGCTATGATCTAGTTGCCTCAGAAGTCTTCAGTCTAAAGTGTTTCCAACAACACCCGCTGCTTTGCAGACTGCCTCAGCCATTTCAGAGCAGCTTCTACCAACTCCAGTGCCAACTTTGCCCTGCACCCATGCACTACACAAGGAAAAATATGACAGCTGCAGATATATTTGTAGTGCCACATCCAGTTTTTAACTGACCTGGGAGCTGTGGCTGTGGCAGGACTGCATGCTAAACTACTGAAGTGATGAACACTTGTTTTGCTTCCTTCCTCCAGACAGTGGTAGTTTGTGTACACATTGAGATGTGTTTGGTTCCATTGTTTGGTTTTAGAGGGGTGTTTGTTTTGGGGTTTTTTTTTCCCTATGGCTGGAGTGAGTATTTTCTGGCTAGCCAAAGAGTCTTCTATCTTACAGGTAAAGGGTGCCTCAACACTGTCAAAACAATAGCTAATTATTTACCTGAGATGACTCTGCTCTGTATACTGTTCAAAGATACTCACTGGGACAATCAGATCAAGTAAGTTTTGCCACCGTGACCCTACTCACCTTCCATCACTCTGGAAAGTGATGGTTCCAAGGGACACAGTTTTGAGCAGGATGCAGACGGGATAGGAGACAGGGTGGCACGTAGAAATAATAAATGTCATGGCAGGACTTCAGCAAAAGGGCTAGAAAACATCCACCACTTCTGCTTACAATGGCTGCAAGCCAACCCTACTGCTCCTGCAGGCTACTTCAGGGGATGCCCTGAACAGCCAGAGCAGCATTCACAGACATAGAGAAGCAGGACACCACGCATGCTTAGCAGCTGATCAGGACTGTCCCCAAGTTGCTCCCCTCAGCATGGGTTTCATTTGTGTTGGGTTTAGAGTCACACACCATAAAGGAAGGCACAACAATATACTGTCAGCCAAAGCTTTCTCCCACAAGCATTAGCATATTGCTAAATCATGGTTTTAATTACTTTCAGAGATATTAAAGTTTGCTTCATACCAAGAGTCCACTTTTACCACCTGGAAAGTTTTGGACCATAGGTTTTGAAGGTCATGCTCTTTGCTGAGGTGCACTGGCACGCGCTTGCCAAAAAAGCCAGCTTTTCTCAGGATTGAAAAGAAAAAAAAAATCTATTTGGAGATAAAATTTACATAAGCGGGCTTTTTCATTCCCATAGTGGGAGGAGAGATTTGGGAATGAAGGAGTGAAATTGAGGCTGGGAAGAAGAGGCGAGGTCTGGAGAAGGTGGTTAAGGTTTTTTGTTTCTCACCATCCTATTCTAACATGATTTTCAATAAATTAATTTCCCCACAGTCAAGTCTGCTTTGTCCATGATTGAAATATGTGAGCGATAGATATCCCTGTCCTTACCTCAACCCATGAGTTTTTCCACTTTATTTTCTCCCTTTGTCATGCTAAGGACAGTGAAGGAGCAGCTGGGTGGGTATCTGGCAGCCACCAAGGTCAGCCCACCAGAGGGGTTAAGCAGCAAACCTGTTTTGCAGCGTCAATAAAGACAATATTCACTGCAATAAGGCACACTTACTGTAATTTAAACAGAAAAATCTTTCCCCTTAGTTCAGGGAAGAATGTCAGATAAGATAGCAAACGAGTTTACCTGGCTGTAAAATAATTCCAGATCAACTCCCGAGGGCAAACTCTTGAAGCTATTTTTATTGCTATTAAAAAAAAAAAAAAACCAACCCCAAAAGACTGCCTCACTGACCAAAAAAACCAAAACAAACAAACACCAAATAAATTTAAAACAAAAAAAAACCAAAAGTGTATTATAGTATCATAAATCATCTGATTCTAACAATGAATTAAACAGCACTGTGTTCTGACATTAATCCACTATCAAAATGAAATATCTTGGAAGGATAACATTTTGCATTGTCAGCAATATCTTGTTTTCTCTTTCAATTGCAAAATCAATAGAATTACTCAAAACCAAAAGGACCTCCAGTAGAAGGCTGGCACTGCACACTGTTGCGGGAATAACTGACTGATTATTTTTAAGAATATACCACTTGACTACCGTAAAGACAGGAATGAAACTAGATCACAATTAACCAAAAACACCAGAGCTGCAGTGCAATTTGCCTAATCCTATCTAGGTATTAGCACTCGTGACTCTTGCCGCTAGCACTAACTATGGTTTAATTGGTTCTGTCCACAGGGCAAACCCACAAAGGTTGTTTCCATTTAACTGCCTAGCACAGTCATAGTTTGCTTACCACAGCAAAGCACACTAGCAGCAAGTCATCATTTGATACTGATTTCAGCAGCAGCATTTTCTCTCATTTTTATCAAACTGAGAAATTAGGTTGATCACTGTGGGGGACACTACGTGCATCCAAGATTACTAATCGAAAGGTTGAGACATGTCCCCAGAAAGGCTGAGACATGTCCCCACAAGAAAGTTACTTGTGCAACCTACACCTGAAACCGTTTTTTAAGCTACTGGAGTTGCTACTTGTAGATTAGATAAGAAATGCTCACATGAGATTTAATGGCAAGAGATACGGGAATGATGAGGAGACATCAGGTGACAGCATTTTATGACTTTCCTTTTACAGGGTACTAAGAATACCAGTTTATAAACTTCAATCTCAAATTGTCATCAACAAGCTGAAGTTGAAAACTTACTCACTGAAAGGAAAACTGTAGCAAGAATTAGTAACAAATTATTCTATCAAAAAATATAATGCAAGACCTGTATTATTGAAAACTGGAGAAAAGAAAATGGATGCTATTGAGTTCTTTGTATTAAGTTTTCAAATATTCAGTTCCAAGTTAATATTTATTTCAGCAACTAAAAAGATTGCAATCTTAGGTATTTGTTTCTTGCATTAGAAGTGGAGGAACAGCAACCAGTTTTTTAGGAAAAGGTGTGCCTGACAGATATTTTTTTAAAAATCTGAGTATGGACTGTATGTATGAAAGAGAAAGTAGCTTTAGAGGGGACCAATTTTTCTACTTTCATAAAACATCAACTTTACTATCTCCTTGCTACCTTAAAAGCAGCAGTGGAAATAAACGTTTTCCCTTTTATATATAAAAAGGCTTGGGTCACACAGGCCGAGTAAATATTGATTTTACTATAGCCGAGCTGGGAAGTTAATTTCAATGGTCTGCCCAGAGTGTTTTATGAATCGCTTTAAAAATATCTGCCATTACAACGTATTAAACCAGCTAAGAGCCCTTTAAAATAATTTGAAGCTTAAAATGATTGAGACGTACAATTCTAGCAGAGGGAAAGTATAGCTGAGAGAAAACGAAGTGATAGTAAAGGCTTCACTTCACCAGCTCAGGAAGCCCAGTGAGACGCTCTTCCCACCCAAGACATGCAGTCCCAAAGCCTTGGTGTTGGGCGGCATCTTGGGGGCAGCCCCACTAAAGTGCTGCACTGGGACCAGTCACCAGCACAAAGGGAGACAGGACCTGCCTCATCATCGCTAAGGTGGCCGGCCATGGTATTTCTTTAAGAAGTTAGCCTCGTAGCTACAATACTTGCTGCACCCCTCCTTCTAGCCAGCTTATTAGAACAATGGGAAATACGTGACCTCTGACATAATCACAGTTCCAGTACGTGCCCAGCCCTCTCTGCATGCCAGGCGTACAACTGAAAAGTGCATATCATCTATAAATTAGCATACCTCAGGCCCCAATTTCCAGTTAATCAGACCCAAAACATTTCAGCAAGCCTGGACAGTATTTCAGGTGAATAAAGGGGAGATGTTTCAGAGCTGCAGTGCAGAACCCACACTGCCATGAAATCTTAGCAAGGCAGATACAGCCATCCTGCTTCCACCTGCGCAAACGAGACCAAGTGCCCTTCTAACTGTCGGACGTTACAGAAGGCTGTCAGTGCACACTGCTGCACGACGGGTTTCATCCGGGCAGGCACAAGGGGAAAGCTGTCAACTGTGACCCTGCACAGCAGGCAGCCACCTCATCCCCAAATTTCTCCCTAAGAAACGGCTCAGACAGAAATTCCTCTCCGCGCCCAAGGAACGTCAGCGTACGTGGTATCTCCTTCCCCCGGAGCACAAGGGTGCTTTTCCCCCTTGGGAAGATCCAGCCAGGGAATTATCGCAATTCGCTTTCTCAGCCGCTCGCTTAGTGAAGATTAGAGCGCGCTCCACCCTGACGCCACACAAATTAGGTCACATAGCAGACCTTACTGCCAATTCCTGCCCTATTCATCAGGGAGGAGGGCAGGAAGCATATGGAGCCCTCCAGTTAAGGGTCAGAATATTTCAGTGAGTACATGAAAGTGAACCAGTGGCAGATTATTCACCAGCCAGAGGGAACAGTTTCTCCGCAAGGCAGAAGTGAGTCACGGGCACAGCGCCGTCCCACGCGATGCAGAGGGGCACAGCCTGCATCCAGCAGCAAAACACTCCCCTGCAATTCAGCACAGGGACCCTACGACGACACAACACAATTATATTCTCCACTTGCTCAGTATGCATGTGAAATTAACAATTTAATATACACAGGAAGAGCTTAAAAAAAAAAAAGTCCTTCCAAACCTGAAAAAACTGTTCACATGAAGACTCCAAAGGCAACTATGCATATAATTTAATTATTTTTCTATACATCTCATCTACGACTATCCTGTATTTTAGAACACATCCTTTATCCACCTGCTGCCAGAAAGGAAATGCACCATTTTCATGTGTTTAAAGACAGACTGGCTTCAAACCAAACAGAGTTTGAGGTCCAGGACAACTCCACTAAACAAGCTAACCAACCCAGGGCTTGACAACTACTGAAAATAACATGAACGATACAGTAAATATTTTTACTATTGTAACAGCTCACGGCCTCATGATAAAACAATTTCAAGCTGCTGTAGGTGATACATTCTGTGGGGACATAGAAAAATTCCTTCCCAGCTGAAGGGAAACTTTCTGTTCCAAGGCTCCTGGTTTTCCCAAAGGGACGCTGTTGGAGGAAGAAGGGAGACCCAAATGGAAACAGAAACTAAGATCAGGGTTTCACAAAATACACTGTCAAACTATCAGTTTGTAAAATGCCTCAATCACAGTCACTGCCATTATTTCCTACTGCTATCAAAAGCTCCTCATCTTAATCCCTGGGGTAGGGGCTGCACAGCAATTAGCTCACACAATAGCCCCAGTTAGGACAGGGACCATCAGAGAAACCATCCACAGACACACAACCACCACCAAACATTACCTGTGTACGGAGATGGCACTTACACACTAAAAACACCTTAAGGACTGACATCAAAATCCTCCAGAAAATTGACAATTACTCCTTTATCCTTTAGGTGAACATTTTAGAGGTTTCACAACTTCAGTATTCAGTGTTTAATTGCATGGTTGGTTATTTATTTTACTTAAAGTTTATGGCCTTCTAAAAATACAACAATAAAATCAGAAAATAAATTAAAAGAAAAAATAATCGGAGAGGCAGTCCTCAAACCCGCACCAACAGACACATACCCAGAACAAACACTTCCCTTAATAACGGCTCAGATTAAAAACCAAGCAAATTTATTTTCTCCTGCTACTAACTTTTCAAAAATGATCAGCTGGTGCCAGACCTCATCAGCAGGTTGAATACCTGCTGATTTTGAAGAACACCAAATCTCTCTGACCTGCGATTTAGTGAGCTTTCCAGAGCCAAAAGCAATTCCACTCACATCACTGATGGACTTTTTTGTCCACTTTAGCAAAGTTTAGACTGGGCCATAAAGAAAAAGTTTCTGTTTGAAGCTAAACTGGTTTATATCCAAATCTACTTTGTTGTTTTAAAAGCAAACATACATGAGACCAGAGTCCCAGGCACCATTTTACACTCACGTTAGTCATTACACTGACACATCTTAAACAGGTTTTCTCTTCCTACAACTCCATACTGAGACTCTAGATTAGTACCAACAAATCTACATCGCAAGTCAAGTCAAAGGGAGCAAATTCTCTGTTGATCAGCAGGTTTTGTGTCCATGAAGTTCCAACACAAATCACAAAATAATCAGCACCCATTTGCCAGTTACTGTCTCTAAACAATACTCACAGGTACCAGGAATCCTCAAATAGCTTTTTCCATGCCAATCTATGTTGTTTGCCCCGGTCACAATCAGCAGAACAGTTCAATCCATTAAATTTCAATTGGAATGGGTGGGAAAGGATGGCAGAAAGGAAAGAGAAACAACTCCAATTTCTTCTCTTCCAAAGCACTCCTCCCCAAAACATATTATTTCTAGATTACAGGAAATATTGCTCCCTTAAGTTACTACCAAAACGGGAAAAAGTGTGAGAGGTGAAGGCGCTGCTCCAAGAACGTACATTCAAGTATTGCAGATGATGCAGTAAGCAGAACTGCAGAGAACCTTACACAACAAAACACTGAAATCACCGTAACTTCATGCACAGTTTAAGGAAATTGAGGACATTACAACTTTCAATTAGACAGAACAGCAATAAAACTTACACCACAAAGAAGTCAACATGTTGTAGGCGAAAGTAAAGCCGAGGGCACAAGCTCTACCAAGAGGATCTTGCGGCTGCAGGTGTGACGCAGCCAGGGCTCGTGCAGCACTTGCAATGGAGCAGCGCCACAGAAAACAGCCTTTCCCTGGACAGTTTCCTGCCATGCCTTCCACAACCTGCTCCTGTTACAGTCAGCACGATTTTTTTAAAAAAGCAGCTTGCATCAAGTGTAGAAGTCAAAAATGGACCCACATGGCTGGATTCTTTTATCCATCACAGCTCTGAAGAGACAGGTACGCATGCACTCACCCGGAGGGAGGTAACAGGTCTGACTGCCGGTATCCCGAGGCACAGCAACCTTGTACTTTTTCCACACAAGTTTTTTGCCTGTTTGAATGCTCATGATCAAGCTCACTCTTTGAAAAACAGGAAAGCGAAGATGCAGAGGAAGTACACGCTAGTACCCGCGCAAGAACTGCATGCCGGGATTCAAGGGGGAGGGAAGCACTGGTTTTCCTCAGTGTTCGACAGACTCAGCTATGCAGCAACTGACAAAATCATTCAGGAAACAAACCTTTTTAAAAGGCTGCATGTAAACAAGTACAGACTTCAGGCTAATTGGGGCCCCTCCCCCCCCCCCCCTTTATAAACAGATGAATACACTGCTTAGCTACTCTTTATGAAAACAGACAGAAAGACGTTCCAGATGTCAAAGCACCGGCAAGTGAAATTCTATGTACAGAAAAGAGGAAAGAAAGTGAAAATTCTCCTTTTCAAAATCAGCCTCTCTGGTCAAATACCAAACTTATTTGAAAAGTCCTAAAGAATTTCAGTATTTACTTTGCTTAAATCGTGCAGTATCATCATAGTGCTGTTTGCACATGTTCAACAGAATATGAAACTAGAACCACCCTGCAAGGCCAGCATCCACATCTTTTAACGGCCTTTCAAAAGGAGCACAAGAAAATGTTAACCCAAGATTTCAGCATAAAAAGGAAGCTCAAAAAATAAACTTCCATGTCAAAAATTACATGTGATGAGGCATGCCATCTCTACTGTGCAGTTATGTCCAAGCAAGACTCCAGCAGAGCCCAGTAAAGCCAGAGGTTAATATATTGCAAGGTTCTGTTAGCATCAGAGGTACTTTACAAGTGGGCCTAACTTCCCAACTCTGTAGTAATTAAAGACATGTGATTCCATATTACATGCTTCAGAATATCAATCTGCACAGAATTTGAATAGCCACAAAAAAGTAAGGCAAGAGGAGTTTAACTACAGCACAGAAGCACCAGCACTAAAACCAGAGAGCAGCTGCACAAAGGAGACATGGTTTCAAAGTCAGAAAGACAGACAATTTGTCCGTCTCATGACATTAAGCTATCAGACAACTGTTCTAAATACAGCTCTCTTCATTAATATTCTGTTGGGACAGTTTACTGTGTCACATACCAGACAGACACTACTGGGGGAGGGGGCAGAAACAGAGATAAGATTTCTTCTTGAAATGTTACTGGAGGCAGAAGTTGGTCTTCCTTATGTTTTGTAGGGTGGGTTCTTTAATTTTAAGAATCCCTCAAAGTTGAAGCCTGAAAGGCACGCACAAAAGGAGTTTTGTTTCCATGAATAATGCCAACCCTACCTTCAGGGGGCTAAATCAGACATCTGCATCCAAATGCTTCTGTGGACCATGTAAACAAGAGCCACAAGGAAAGGTAATGAAGTTTGAGCTGGGGTGCCTATTTTAGAAACAATTATGTAATTTACCATAGCAAATACAAATATAAACCTTTCTGTGCCAAGCACCACACAAGCACAAAGACAACACTGCAAACTGTACCAAGCATACGATGACAATTATCGGGCAGCCATGCACATCCACCAGAAGTCTGACAAGCAGCACCTGAACCTGAATGCAGATCAGTCTCATCAAGACCTGAAAGGGTCTTGGTGAGACTGATCTGCTCTGCATTCGCTAAGAGCGCTCTCCTGTTGATCTAATACCTCATCTCACCTTGGTTCCTGCCACACCAAACCAAGGCCCATACACAAAGAAACTGTGATTCTCACTTGCCAAGACTGGAGGACACAAGCAAGTTTCAGAGGTTACCTCGTTTGTTACACTTCTGGGGTTCCCTCTCCTCAACAAAGAAAGGATGTGGCAACAGTGAGGGCAGTCAGAGAAACATTGATCTCGCTGAGCCTCCACCCAGCTCTTGAACTTCAACACAAGGATACTGAAGGGGCTGAGGAAACCATTCAAAGAGTTTCCAGAGAACCCCAGCTCTCAAACTCGGCCTGCCATCATCAGCAACATCATGTACATTAGAGAAACTGCATTTATCTAATAGCAAATTCTACTTTGAAAATCCAAGATTTCAGTAAAAAATAGACACTAAGAATATTAACTAAATAAGAAGATGGTTTTCTTTGGTTTTAATTTCAAATTTAAACAGTACATCTCTTGTCTACATGGAGATAGAATTATTAACATTAGTTTCATGTCAAAACATCTGAAAATAAGTTAACTTTAGGGAGACAGGAAATTTTTTCAAATTTAGCTTAAAACCAACAAACTAAGCTATGGTCTCTGCAAAAATCTGAAGTACTGGGTGTGAAATCCATGTATTAACTGCAACAGCTGATAAGCAAGAGAAAAATGGAAGCTTTGGGGTAAAGTAGTATTTCAAGAAGGCCAAAGAAGATTTTATTTTTTTTCTTTTAAATAAACTCAAGAGTTCAACACACTAACACCCTCTCTACCCATAAACCACTTCATTCATTAGGAGAAAAAGATGGTCTTATTCCTACTACTACCGAATTCAATAGGCCATTTATTTAGCAGCTCTCTGACTGGAGTACGTGCTCTCCTTTTTTCACTCTGGTGTTGACAGCAGTAATCAAATTTTGTACATACCACTGGCTCTATTATAGCTGAACAGCAGCTGGCTGGCTGCCTAGTCTTCTTATCATCATGTAAGATAAAAAAGACCAGCCAAACAAACCAGCTAAAACTACAGTGGGAAGAGGATAGCAGAATGAAGCCCAAGTAGAACTGTAGTAAGTAGAAATCACATATTGTTATGCTTGCCCATGTATTAGAAAACACGCTGAAGAACAAGGTTAGCCTTAACACATGACAAGCTTGCTCAAACGGTTTTCAGGACCAGAGCTGAGATGGCAGGTCAGTCCTTGTAGAAGACAAGGCCTGAATGCCACACTCTATACATGAAACACTACCCATCACCAGCTCAGCCCACACAGCAGCAAACATGAAAGTGAAAAGGCGTAGAGGTGGAGGAAAGAAGGAAAGAAAGGAGGATAAAAAATAACAAACTGAGAACTGTATCCATTCATCTGAAGGTTAGCTCATAAATAATTAAGATCACTTCTTTATCACAGGCCCAGCACATATGAAGTAAGCACTGGGTTCAAAGTAAAATTAAAGTTCACAGAGGCAAACAACAATGTAAGCGGAGGGCAACATCCTTTAATTATAAAAATTCCCTGTATACAAAGCAGTCTAGAATGAGATTGGTTTCCATTTCTTGCCTTCTGGGAGCCTTCCAAGAGCCTTGAATGCCTTGACTCTGAGAAGAGGAAACTGGCTTCTTTTTCATAGCCTACCCCCTTCTAGCTTTGTTCCAAGTAGACTTGTTAACCCTGCTCTGAACTTCCACTCTTCCAGAAAAGTCTGCAGAGAAAGGCTTGCTTTATCGATTGGAGGNTGGGAGGGGGTGGAAGAGGGAATAAAAAAATAAAAAAAAAAGAAAGAAAAAACCAGCCCAACACACAAACCCAACCCAAACACCAACCTAGAGGATTTCTCATGGAAGCAGAACAAGGCGATACAGTTCCTGGTTCACCTTCCACCTCCATCATACATGAGCCAAGAGCATTCTCCTTCCTAGAGGAGGAACCCACTCTTCTGCGAGATTCCTGTGCTACCTCTCCAGCCCTGCCCTTTATAACACTGCTTAAGTGTTCTGCTTAAGTGCTTCTCAGGCTATGGGACATTAACACCTCAGTTTTGTTCAGGATGCTTTATTTCACCACAACAACATGACAGGATTTTTTTTTGTTTTTTTTTCCTGGACTGACAAACACATTTTGAATTAGTAGACCACACAACACTTGCTTGAGCAAGCGAGCAAGAGAGCTTAGACTGCTAAGGAGATGGATGCTGGAAAGGCAACAAGAGGAAATTACACAGAATGAAAAGTTTCACGTGCCTGTTGCATTTTGATGGAAGCTAGTTATCAATTTGACCTCTTCTGGGAAATCCACAGCAACAGCAACTTCAAATGGATAACAAAGTTTTCAACATTTCTAATGAAACCAGCACGTTCATGTCAGCATAAATCTTTCTTGTCACAAGGGAACTGGCAGTACAGTAACTGCTACTGCAGAACAGAAACATAGTTTTGAATGTGGCAGCCATTGGAGCTCTGCAGATAACACATAACTATTCTCAAAGGGTTCATACAGGCAGCTCCAACACCAAACCTTTCCAGCACGCTGGGCTTGTCACACATGGGGCTTGTTACACATGGTTCTTGTAAAACAGCATGTCTGTGGCTGCTGCAAATAACCAACTCACCCAGCAGAAGAAATAACAGCAGCAAGCACAAATAGCAAGTTGTGATACCGTTCAAGAATCTCCACAGTTTTAGTTACTCTTTTATCTTTGTGGGGGGCAGGAGGGACACAACACAGTTTTGCTGATGCATAGTTAATGAAGGGGATATTTAAAATGTACATACTCGGAGCAGCCATGGAGGACATCATTCTTCCAGAAGTGTTGTTTGCATTGTAAGTGTACCTGTGAAACACAACCACAACACACAAGCAGCACCCTCTTTTCACAAAACATCCTGGGCCACCCATTTCCAGTAGCCAGAGGAGCACCAGCAGGTCCACCGGTGATGCAAGAGCCTTCTGCGTTTTGCTTCTCATTTAAGATGCTGAACACACCCACTGAAACAAGGTTCCAGCCCACAGACAGGTACCCTTACAAAACAAACCCCAGTCAGTCTCTGACAGCTGTAAAGCTCAGCATTTGTGTGCTTGTATGCTGGCTGGTCTCCACAGCAGCCCTGTGCTAAGCCCCAAGTACAAGCCCAGGCAACAAAGAGGGACCATAGCTGCTGCGTCCCCAGTCGCTCCTAGCATGGGTCAGGGTGGCTTACAGTTCTCAATGCCACTCGGCATTTCCCTGCTGCAGTGGGACAGACTGGGGAGTCTGGGCTCAGCCTGGCAGGGCAGCCAGGCGGCAATGAGAGCAACCGGTGAGCAACTCCAAAGCGCTGCTGTCAGCACGCTCAGCAACACGGGAAACTGCTGCAGGGAAAGACACAGCCTCCAAAACACAACTCGCTCCCCTGCCCTCCCTGTGCCAATCCAAAGCTTAGGAAGCAATGGGCACCACTGAGAAGTCTGGCGCCATCCTCCTGACATCCACCCTTTAGATAGCCACAAGCATAGATGAGATTCCCTCTCAGTCTTCTCCAGGTGGAACAGACCCAGCTTTCTCGTAAAAGAGATACAATCTGACCTAGTGAAGATATTCCTGCTTACTGAAGGGGGTTTGGACTAGATGACCTTTAAAAGGTTCCTGCCAACCTAATGCATTCTATGATTCTACATCAACAACAGAAAAGCAACCCAAAGTACTCCAAAGCCTGTATGTATATATAAATATACATCAAATACTCAAGAGTCCTGCTGAAGACAGCTCCTGCATGGAAGGAATCTCTTCCACCAGCTACAACAGCAAAGTAGTAACCACCTTCTAACTTTAGGTACCGCAAAATCAGATGGAGGGGCTAAAAGCTCTACAAGTACACCCCCTATCCACTCACTATACTTGTATTTATACACACACTATATATATATATATATTGACACTCTGAACAACAGAAGACCTTACTAAGCTAAGCTGACAGTGTCGGCCAACCCTCTCATCTCTCCCCAGACAGACCAAGTGGGGCTGCACAGAGAAGTTGAGGTTCACCTCAGGCTGGGCAGAGGTGAAGGATAGCGCGTGAGGAAGCTTGGAGAGCAGCTCTGGAGCAAGCACACAGCGCTCTGCTTGCCAAAACCTTCAGGCCTTCACTAAGGATGCCTCTGCCAGCTAGTGTCGCAACCACAGCATTCACCCTGAAAGCTAAAACCTTCATCTCCAACCGCTGAGGGAGGAGGAGGGGAGATAATCACAGTTAAATTTATCACAGGGACATTTCCACAGCGGTGGAGTCAGAGTGATGACTGAGGGGTTAGTAGTTAGGAGAGTGACATCGACAACTGCAGCTTCAAACATCTGCAAGTTTGCTTTTCCTTTTTAATGCCCTGTGACAACACACGGGTGATCACATAACACCCTCCAAGACTCTTCAGCTATACCTCCATTAACTCTTCAGCTATACCATTTAAAGCATGCTATTTATTTGCACACTGCCACTGAGCAATCACAAGTTTACATTATTTATTACCAGTCTTTTTAAAATTACCATTAAATCTTTCCCACCAAGACAGCCTAGCTCCCTTCCCATTTGCAACAATGTGTTTTATTCATCCTTTTCCAAAGCCAAACGCCACAGAGGGCAGAAAGAGGGACTGCATTGTGCAGAGCTGCTCCGCCTTCTGCAGGAACTGTTCACAGAGGGCTTGAGACTTCCCAGTCACCGTGCTGGGGATGGGCAGTTCTGCTCACGGAGCAGTTCTGCTCACAGGGAAAAGAGGGATCTACAGAAGGCCTGCATCAGGAGACTCAGAACTCCTCATTCCGTCCTCCAACAGCAAGAGAACTGTAGAGAGCTCCCTATGCTAAATAGGCTGTCTTTTCCTAGTCCACAAAGCTAAAGTCAGTAAGGAGTTGTCAGAGGCACCCTCAAACAAAGAAAAAACAAATTAGAAGGTGGGGAGGAGGATGGGAAGAGCCTGTTCCCAGTGGTTACAAAGCTGGCTGTAGACAGCTCCAAGGAACTTCTCATCTGTTAGTACAATATGACAAACAGAAGTGGGGCTTTGTGACTGCAGTTAATCCCATTAAGAACAACTACAGCAAATACAGAGAGAATAGAGTTATACCCTCAACACACACACACATCTCCAGTTAAATTCTGCACTCCCCAATGGATAAACCAGTCTCCCACCAAGGTCCCAATGCAAACATCCCTCTTTCTGATACAGTGTTCCTGCTACCAGAGTCAAAGCCCCAAAACATGCCTCCCCAGCTCAGCATGGGAAGGCAGTGCCGGGTGTGCGGGAGCTAGCACAGAGAAGCAGCACAGCGCCCAGGGCCCCGCAGCAGCACCGCAGCCTCTGCGGACCACGCACTGCCCAGCATAATGAGGGCAGGCACCACACTGTTCCTTCTCTTGCGCCATGCCTCAAAAGTTTTCAAACTACAGAAAAAATACCTTAAAATCACCTGCTATGCTGCCAGAGTATGAGGCTTTACTTTAATGAAAGACTCTTTTACCAAAGAAAAACCCCCAGAAATCCAAAAGTCCCCATACAAAACATATGCTGCACCTTAATCCTCTTTAAAGCCTTCAGCTAACTTCACACTTACAGCACCCTTGTCACAGTCTAATCCCAGCTGGCAGCGAAGCCCCACAGTCTCTCACTCACCCCCAGCAATTGTGGAGTGAAAGTGAGAAAACACGTACGTAAGTTACGGTAAAAGCAGTTTAATAGACAAAGCAAAAGCCACATGCACAAGCAAAGCAAACCCAGGGGTTCGTTCCCCACTGCCCATGGGCAGGCAGGTGTTCAGCCATCCCCAGGAAAGCCGGGCTCCATCATGTCTAATGGCTACTTGGGTAGACAAACACCATTGCTCCAAATATCCTCTTTTTCCTTCTTCTTCCCCCAGTTTTAGATGCTGAGTGTGATGCCACATGGTATGGAATATCCCTCTGGTCAGTTGGGGTCAGCTGTCCTGGCTGTGTCCCCTCCCAGTTCCCTCACTGGTAGGGTGAGAATCAGAAAAAGCCTTGGCTTTGCGTAAGCCCTGCTCAGCGATAACAAAAACATCTCTAAATAATCAAGACTGTTTTCAGCATAAATCCAAAACACAGCCCCATAGTACCTACTGTGAAGGAAATTAACTCTATCCTGGCCAAAACCAGCACATTCTTCACCCCTTGATCCATACCATTTACGTCAAATTCAGTCCCACACTATCCATATACAACTTCATTCACCACCACCCTTATCATCCTTTGATGTAATACACAGATATCATTCCGATAGTCTATGGGCCACCCTTGTAAAATGTCTCCACAACTGTCCATAAAATGTCCACGTGTCAATGAGTTTAGTCCATGGCTTTGGGGTCCATCCATTATGCTATTTCCATCACAATCTCCACCCCCGGTCCCTCTGGACCAGACCATCAGGTTTATCATTGCAACGAACTCCTCCCCTGGGCCCTGCTCAGGCTTGGACTTATCTTTAGGGGTATACCTGCTCCACGTGGAGCCTTATCTATGAGCCACAGCATCTCCAGGGCTATACCTACTGCAGTATAGTCACAGCCACAGTTGTTGTGAAGAAGTGCCCCTGTTCCAGCATGGCCTTCTCCATGGACCACAATGCCTTCAGAGATACATCTGCTCCAGCATGGCCTTGGCCACAATCACAGTCACTTCAGCCATAGATACACACGTGCTTTGAGGTGCTTCAGCTTGACCACAAGCACACCACTGATGCTTTAATGTGGACGGTGGCCCATACAGGGACTTCCCCACATACAAGCTTGTCAATTTGTCCCAACAGTTAAATTACCCTCACTGCTAAAGGCTTACACACCAATTCACAACCTTTAGCCACTGATCTTTTAATAGCTACAAATTGCAGATCATGGTGTGTTTGCTTAAGGTTGCCAAGACTGCTAAAAGGCCAAAGAATAATCAGGGTCCTAGAACAGTTCAGGCTGGAAGGGACCTTAAAGATCATCCTGCCTTGGGCAGGGACACTTCTCACTAGACTAGGCTGCTCAAGGCCTCATCCAACCTGGCCTTGAACATCTCCAGAGAGGTGGCAGCCACCACTTCTGTGGTTAGCCTTTTCCAGCGCCTCACCACCCTCATAGTGAAGAACTTCTTCCTAACATCCAAACTAAATCTATCCCCTTCCAGGTTAAAACCATTCCCCCTCTTCCTATCACTACATACCTTTCTAAAAGGTCCCGCCCTGGCTTTCTTATAAGCGCCCTTCAGGTACTGGAAAGCTGCTATAAGATCTCCATTGAGCCTTCTTTTCTCCAGGCTGAACAGCCCCAACTCTCTCAGCCTGTCTTCACGGGCGAGATGCTCCAGCCCTCTAATCATCTTCAGAGCCCTCCTCTGGACCATTCCAACATTTTCATGTCCTTCCTATGTTGAGGACTCCAGAATGGACACAGTACTCCAGGTGGGGGTCTCACAGAAGTGGAGGGGAGAATCACCTCCCTCTACCTGCTGGCCATGCTCCTTTTGATGCAGCTCAGGATGCAGTTGGCCTTCTGGGCTGTGAGTGCACATTGTTGGCTCATGTCAAGCTTCTCACCCACCAACACCCCCAAGTCCTTCCCCACAGGGCTGCTCTCTATGTCACCATCTCCCAGACTACACTGGTGACAAGGATTTCCCCAACCCAAGTACAGTAATCCAACTTCAGATGTTTTAGTAGGTATAATTCTGTATAAAGACTGTATTAAACAATTGTTGCACCACCGCTGTCAGATACTGGAAGTGCATGGTTAAAACTATGGTTAAAATTAGCAACCTTCTTTCTCTCCTCCCTCCCTCACCAGTTAGCACAGCAAAAAAGAGAGCAAGGTAAAACCATGTCCTTTGCTAAATATTGAACCTACAGGAAACTGCAAAATAACTGATCATTAAACTAGGCTGAGTTTACAGAGGACCATCACGCAGCAGCTATGGCAACACAGAGCCACCACACTGCACTGCCAACTGGCAATGGGAATTAGATAAGAAAGAACAAAGGAGTGCAACAAATCAGCATCAACCTGCTTTCTTAGGGCCACAGGAGCACAATTACAGCTCGGCTCTTCAGTCAGCACAGCATTTCTATGCATCAAGGGACTAGGGAAGGAAAAGTGTGGAAAACAGACAAACCACACAGCACAACTGACCAGTTACCCACCTAGAGGGAGAAAAGACCCAAACGCACCCAAAAAAACCCCAAGTCTCTCTAAAGTAGCCATACACACACACAAACTCATAAGCAGAGCCCCAACAGCAGCGAGAAGATGCACATCCCCCCCTTCTCAAATGAAGCCCACCCATCTCAAGCCACCTGCCCAGGTTCCCAAGCAGAGGCTGGGGACCAGACCAGCCCACCCACCAGCTGAAGAGGTTAATTAATAGCTGGGTTAGTGGGCACCCCGCTCACCCCCACAATAGCGAAGGAAAGCTCATGAAAACCAGCAGCATGTACCATCAGTGGAGACAGCGTGGAAAGAGGACTAGGCAGCAGCAAGCAGCTGAGGGGCAGCAACTGAATCGATTTTGCAAGCCAGCAAAAGGTTGTGGTTTTACTCCTTCGCTTGTTTTCAAGCGACTGTGAGCAAGCTTTGTGTGGGTATCCTTTGCAGGCTTCTGCCAGGTCAGATGGAAAACACGGGGCTCAGTTATTTAAGCTCAAGTGTGCGGAGGAGTAATTATCAAAGCTCCACTGGACACAAGGATTGCATTCTTTTATTTTCAAATGCCACCACCCACTAAGATATCATAATAAAACTCCCAGAAATGTCCTCAGCAAAGCCAGCACACACTGTACAGAAGCTGCCCTGCAGTCACACAGCACCCACCTCAAGAGCTCCATCTGTATCTCTCAAAGCACTACGGGACAACCATGAACCAGAACCACTGCTGCCGCCATGACTACAGCTCTTGTCACAGGCATAACTGAGTGTAGTTGAATTTAAAGCTTCAGTCATAGGCAGGTTGAGATGAAGGCCATAGGCACAGTAAGTTCTGAGAAGTCTTCCTGTGCAGGGCTGACTGGCAAATCACACACATTCCCAAGCCAGAAAAATGAAGCCCCAGAACGTAGTTCCTGCTTCACAATTACCGTTATGTAATACAACAATCCCACATAAATATTCAGTGTCAAGTATATACATATTTACTAGCTGATGTTCAAGCAATTTGAAGGTTAAAACCAGATGCACGCACTATACTACCAAATTATTGGTCACCTTACTGAAGCATCACACCTATAACTTGAAGCATGAGCAAGAACAAGTCTCATCCACAGTTGGAACAGCAGCTCTTCTGCTCTTTATTCTCCTGGCCTCACCTATTTTGTACTATTGGTTATAAAGCCATCTGACATTCACTGCAACAACCTTACAACAGGCTCAAAATTTTACATTACTTCTGCAAAAACACTCTAAAGCTGAAGCATTTAAATTCAAAGGCATAAAAGCAAATTCTTTAGGGTCTTCTCCCTCCCCCATTTGACTAAACATTGATTGCTTTAATGTATTTAAATATATGTATACAGTATATATGTAACTTTGAAGAAAGGTTTTTATGCTAAAGTGGATAAAGTGCTCCAGATGGCACACCATATTTGTTCCTTACTTTGTCTTCTTGGCTACGCTGCTCCCTTTTGTTGCTACTATCAAGCACCAAGTAGGTTTTCATAGGGCTATTTTCTAACTACCTGAATTTCTCCCTCAATTAGCAACAGGGTGCTACAGAAAGACGTGTCTCATTTCTGTCTGTCCAGGTACAGCAACAGCCACTTTACCTTCACAAAAGCTAATACTGAGGCATGCTGTCTTAAGCTTGTTTAGAAGTGTACTTTAAAAAAAATATCTTTACAGGTTGGTAAAACTCCAATACAAATAAAGGAGATCAACAACAACAAAACACAGAAAGTTGTATCATATTCATAACTCACTAAAGCAGAGTGTGGAGCATTCCAGACTCCTGATACTGGCATTCAACCAGGCATCAGGCTGTGATCATTACCAATCAATATCTAACTGTAGCATTCCCACAGACAGTTATACTGTCACATGAACTTGAATATTATTTATACTCAGTTCCCTCATTCTAACTGTACTAGTTTAAGACAGTCATATGAATGAAGTATTATAAAACTTCATCGTTGCTTTTGTTTGGGGTTGGTTGTTTGGGGTTTTTTACTGTGTACAATGATCAATCATTGGTTTTGTTTTGTTTAATCTGCTTGTAGGTGCTTTTGTTTGATTTTAAAATCACTTTGAGCTCCAACACATTCCACTCCCTGAAACAGAGTTTGTCTCACAAGATCACTTTCTTATCACGAGTACCTCAGGTCAGCCACAGAAAATAGCCAAACCACCATTGTTAGCATTTGCAATAGTGAAACCAAACTCCTTCACACAAGGTGAATGAGTGAATGATTAACCCTTTACTAACACCATTGCATATTATCTTCATAAAGAGGTTCTGGAGAAAAAGAGGGGGGATCCCAATGATTCAGACCTTTACAGCTTAGACTGAGAGATAAGCAAGGTAATTTGGGAGAAGAGTGGCAAGGTTCAGAAACAGAATTTCATCCAGACATCTCCATCTCGAGGGTCAAAATCAACGACCAGCCCAGTTCATATCATCCTAGTACAGTCCCAGTGAATAATACTGCATGCCTCCTGTTCTGTCTCCCACATGGAAGAACAGGCAGCTGGGACAGAGAAGCAGCAGACACTGGGATGTGCCCGGGGCAGCACCAGGTGCCACCACTGAACTCCTCCCACCAACAGCAGGTCTGGGCTAACATGAGCAATGGGAGAACATTGTCATAAGAAATGTAATTTGTACATGCTCCCGCAGCAACACCCAAGACAAGGGTTCTGGATAAGTCCAGCTTTGCTGCCAAAAGCTTCTCCAGCTCATTCCAAAAAACAAGCCCAGAGAAGCACCCAGGGCCTGTCATAACCCTCACTGCCTCCCTGGGAACCAGGTGAAATTGCTCCAACACATTTCAAACTCTGAATTTCAGCATTTGGTAGAGAGGACAATAGTACAAGGATATGCATCTAGGCATAGATGATAAGAGCTCTGTGAATACTAGAGAAGCATCAGGAGCTTAGGACTGTTCATTCAATTCCCCACAGCCTCAACAGCCAGATCCAGCAAAAACCACTAAGGGCACTCTAATGAGGTATTTTAACATCTGTTCCACCGTTTCAGAAAACCAGTCCCAACAACAGCCCGCTTCCAATCTAACACCACTGCTCCAATCAGGAAGTCTGCTGGGAAGTTGTCCTGGGGCAGCAGTGATGACAGGAGGGAATTCCTCATGTCTCACTTCTGAGCCATGGCATCTGGCCACGACTGATCCTACAGCCCACCCATCAATGAAAGCCCTCAAAGGATGGATCACAGGCACAGCGAGCAGATCAGAGAGCTTATTTCTAAGTTTGCCACTCCCCTAAATCCCATCTTCTATTACAGAACTGCAGAGCCCAGAGATTTGTTACAACTTGAGAGGATACAGGGCATGGTCAGGTTCTGCTGCTGTTGGGGAGCAGCAAGGTTCAAGCAGCAACAGAAGCATCCCAAAACCTTACAAGGCTTGGGAGGTGGAAACAAGGAAGGTGAGTGCTTACAGAAATTATACAGGGCTCCTGTGTGAATCAGAAGTTTCACAGCTTCAGTCAGGCATTTCTGAAAGTGAAAAGGTCAACTCTTATAATTATGCTTCACAGCCAATACCACTATAAAAATAAGGAAGCTTCCACTTCGTTAGCTTCAACTTGCTCTTCCCTAGAAGCTCCCATTCCAGCAGGCTGGCAGCAGGCTATAATCACAGCCAGCCTCAAAGGGCTTTCTTCACTGTAAAAAACTTAACAGGTATTTAATTCCAATCTAAAGACTGCTGCACCATCCTAGGGAAACGAGGGGCAAAACCCACCCCAAAACCCAGCACCACACATATAATGTCAGAGAAGTGTGGTAAACATTGCAAGTACAAACTAGTGATCTCATCCACAACAGCTCTCCTGGCACTGGGAAAGTGCCATTAGCCATAAATGCAGTAAGGAAGGAGTGTGGGGAGGGGAGGGGGGAGGAATCACCACACATATGTCCCATCTATATACAAATTCCATTACGAAAGTGAAAGCCAAGCGGAATAGAACAACTGTGTGTCTCATGTTTGTATCAACTAGTTATTGCCAGACTTCTGACTATAATTTATGAACAATGCATGCAGGAAAAGGAAGAAAAAAAATCATAAAGGCATTATCTCTTGTATAAAAAGCTGAGCACATGGCAGTGAACTTACCAAAAACAGAAACCACAAGGAAACCATATACATTATGGTTTAGGACAAGATGAGATTTCAGCAAAGTCAAGTTCAGAGGACCAAGCCGAGCACAGCCACCAGCAGAGACCTGCACAAGCCTCCCCAGCTGGATGGGGGCCTCTTGCTGAGAGTGGAACTCAGGTTTTCCAGCAAGTTCATGGAACACCACCATCCCTGCTCATTCAGTAGAGTAGTTCAAACACAACTTTTACACTTGTTTCTTACACAAGTAAGAAAGCACACAGACAAGTAAGGAGACAGAAACATAAGGCCAGAAGAACATAGCTAGGAATTTCCAGAGTCCAACCCTGACCACCAGAAGAGCTGTAGTACGTCTTGGACCAAGCGGAGAAACTGTCAGCTTTTCTCCCACAGAGTTGGAAGGAAGCGGACTGTACCTCCAGAGTCCAGATGCCAACATCCAGACTGTATATATAAGAGAACCTGCCAGATGTCAGAAAATGAAACCTTGGGAATTAACCTTAGCAAGCACACAGAGTAGCTGAACTTAACATCCATGAATAGTTACACAAGAAGTGTTTGAGTTTACTTCTCATCTGAGATGTCAGAGCTGGCCAGGGAGAGTAGTGGGTTGTGGGTGGAGGGAAAGCAGAAAACAAGTGACAATAAATACTATTCCACAGAGGCTGGATATCTGAATCGCCTCAGTTGTTTGGAGAGATGCACTCTTTCTTCTCTGTACCTACCACATGAAGTCTCTGACCACATCCTCCATCTGACACTTTAAAGGACTTCAGGACAGCAAACACAAGTTCTTGTATCAAATCACAGATGGTTAAAAAAATTACAAATAACCACATTTCTATTGTTATAATACAGTTTTCAACAGTCACATCTCATATCATCCCAATGCCCAGGAGCTGCCCCCCACCCCAAGTCTGGATGCAACAAGGCAGTATACCCCAGGAGCAGTCCAACCATGCCAATAACACACTCTGGTGTGTGCGCACACACACGTGTTTCTGGCTGCCTCCAAGGCACCCTTGTTAGCTGGGCACAACAAGGCTGGAGGTGGCCTCTGACATCAGCTGGAAGGTTGGTACAGGTTGCAAGAACACCCACCCCAGAATGTGATGGAAGAAGCACAGGCACGTGCTTTAGTACAAACTGAGGATTTACCATCCTCCCAAGCAACCAAGTGGAAACACCTCATTAGAGACAGGCTTCCAGCAGCCTCAGATCCGCACTCCGTTGTGTAATTATTCTCAACTTGAAAGGGCTGCATAATTTCTCAGGAACGTCACCATTTCCAAATGGAAGTCTCAGAAAGGAAAATACATATATATATATATATATGGGTGGGTGTGCATATGGGTGCACAGGCATATACATATACCTGTCTCTCCTATCTTTAAGCATACACAACAAAAATAACAGAAACCCAACCCCACTGCATCTTGTTCCACCACTTAAAAACCACTGACTTATTTTGTGGCTCTGCTCTTCTACATCAGGAAGAAACATCCAAGCTAAAGATGTGTAACTACATTTCTATTTACCATTCATTTTATGAAGGGGAGGGGTAGGAAGGGGAACATTTTTTAAAATATGTCATCCCCTGAGGGCTGAAACTTATGAAAGGTGTTTTTTTCAGAAACAGTCTTTTCTTTCCCAGAAGTCTGTCATCTTTCCATTCCTCAACCCTTACAATAACTTCATCAGGTACAACTCATCTACTTGCTATCCCAGACTAATGTATGTGGTATCTGGTATTTTATATGAGGCATTTCTGCCACCTAGCAGAAATCTTGCTGCCTTTCTCTCAAAGTTAGTCACAGGTGACACCTCCCTACCCAGTTACTAGTTATAAAAAAAACCAAGCTCTGAGATGCTAATCTTTGAAAGCTCTACCTCCTTTCAGTTTTGAAGGGATTAGTCCACACCTGCAGTGACAAAACAGAGAAAGGAGCAGGAAATAAGGGTAAGCTTTTTTGTTTCTTTGTTTTCTTTTACGATTTGTTTGTTTTCTTTAAGAAGACTGGGCCATCGTGCTAAAGATCACGGCTGATCTTCCGGAACGTTCTTGGTATTTCCCCTGAAAAAGGCACAGATCCCAGTTAAGAATAACCTGAACATTACATCCACCTGTCAAGACCAAGGTCTGTGGCGACCAATAGCACAAAAGAGGGGCAAAGATGACAGATTTTACAGATTTCCCTTCTCATTAAAGAAGAAGGAAAAAAAATCCCACTATTCTTTATTATAAGCAGGTCTATGTATATACACACACATACAGTGACTCAAAATTGCAATTATAAAGCAGTCCTCCTGCTTCAAATTTTACCTATGTGTGTATCCTAAGGGTCACCCTCCCTTAACAGGTTAAAAGATGTGTTTGATAAGGCGGCTCTGATGTTAGGAGATGCACAGTTTGAAAAACATAAAAACGCAAAACCTTTGAAGTACGCAGGGTCATTCACGGAAGGAACCCAAGACACAGAACTCGGACTGGTAACAGGGGAGCTGAACTACTGAAAGCAGTAGGCTCTAATGACAGATTGCACCCAACTGATTTTAGGAGTTTTTTTAAGCGATTCAGTGGCCCAAGAAATTCCACCAACCGGGAACCAAATTCAGGAAATTGAAACAAGTAGAAAATCACACCTGCTTGAAGAAGGTGTAGCTCTTAGCATCCCTCAACAGGCAGAACTGCAAGAAATAACAAGGTGGAAAAAGGAACGACAAAGTAGTAGAGGGATGGTATAACACTGCACTTGAGGAAAAAAATACCTTAGCCACACTACAATTCACTAACTAGATTAGATTGAACTATGAAACAAAACAAAATTGTTGAATAATAAAGTGGATCCGAATTCATTAGCAGGTATTTTAAACACAATGAAAGCACACAGCTTCTATCAGCCAGTTCCATCACTCAATACCCGCTAGACACAACTACTTATACTAAACACTGCATATGTTATGTGTAAAAAAAAGGCTTTTCCCCACCCCGCACCCCCCCCCAACCATTGCACTTTTGTATTAAGTTGGAAGAGGCTTCTAAGGCATTTCAAGCATTTCCACCCACTCCCCATTTTTATGCATCAACACTGATCCTCGTGGGCTAGGAGAGCTTGCCGAGAAGTAATCTCCTGGGGTTAAATTTTAACAGACTGAATTATATTTGCATAGTCCTGGTTAATGAAGAAATGATTGGTGGAGGATATCGTATCCTGACCTTCTGTCATTAATTTTAATTGCTTAAAGGTGGTTAAGCTTAGCCCTACTTTCCCACCTGAGCCGATCTGCCTCAACCTCACAAAGCAGATCTGGTGTTACATTGAGCCCATCGCTGCTCCCGTGAGATACCTGCCACATGTCCCGCGGTGGGTGAAGGGGAGCAGTGGGTCAGATGCAACCCACACAGAGAGAACCCAAGGTGGGTGCTGAGCTGGAATTACTCTGCACTTACCCAGCTGAAGAATTCCAGCTGCACCACCACAGCCGCTGTAAATCAAGTCCCTTCTGACTCCCAGCCCTGTTGTTCTGACTCTTATGATATCCATCGCCCTTCTAGATTTGTCAAACTTTGTTCTTCAAAGTGAATTATTCCTCATCCTCAACACAGGCTTCCCCCTCTCCTGGGCAGGCTGCCACGGGAGAAGAAAGACATGCTAAGAGAGTCAGCTCGGGAAAAGAAGCAAAAGCTCTTCAAGTCTCTCCATGAAATGAAGAATTTCACTTCAACAGGCAAGTGGAATCTTTCCTTGTACAGCACATTCACACCACTAACATCTGAGAACAGATGTATCAAAACTAAGGTCAACTTGAAATTTATGTAAAAACATTTAGTAAGATCTACGAAAGACAGCTACTTGAATTTCAGTGAAACACAGACATCCATTGGAGGAGTAAAGCTTTTCCCCTGTATAGGCAGTTTTTTTAAAAATAAAGGTCTGATCGAATAAACAACAATCCATAACACAAGATTCTTTGCAGGCTCACACCTTGTCAGAGTCAATTCTCAACATTCTTATTCAGCACATTTTGTACGTGCTTTGCTGTCGCTGTTGTTTTCAATATGTGCTATTGCAAAGAAACCACCAACTTTACATGGAGCAACTTGCAACATCCTGAAAGATTTTCTGCCAAACCTCCTCCACACTATGGTGTTAATTCAGCATATAAATATTCAGATATTCTTGAGTAACTGCCATAAGGGAACACTCTCTTCTCTAGCTACAGGGCCACATCTGTGCCTAGCTCCCTGCACCAACACTCTGCTCTGGGATGGAAAGGCAAGGTCAGATTCTACAAATGCTTCTGAGAACTCAAAGTTCCACTAAGATGGGGAGGAAGGGAAAGAAAGGAAAAAAAAACCCCACACTCACAGAAAAGCAAGCAACATTGTTCTCTGCAGAACACTTTCATCCCTTGTTATTTATCTGTTTAGAGTAAAGCAGGAAGCCCAGAATTTTCCTCATAAATGGAGCATAAATCTCACTTTGGCTACTGCTCCCACATTTTTTTACCAATTATCCAAAGACAGACCTGAAAAATTCACATACAGAAACTCATCCTGATGAATACTTAAAGAATTCTTTAAATATTGACAAAAACACCAAAAGATCATCACAAGAGCTTTTCATAGGGCATCCCACTCAAGCAGGGAAGCAAGACAAGGCTAAAGATAGCCATCCACAGCTTCCACGGCTGATGACCAGGTCAAGCACTAAACACACATATGCTCAAAGTAATGAGTTTGAAAACAGACAGGCTTCTTTAAACACCTAGAGTCTGGAAGAAAGGAGTTGGCATGAAGGAAAAAAAAAAGTAAGATCTGATGCTGCTTTGTTCACATTTTTCATCTTTGTCAAGAGGCAAATCTTCTCATTTTAGAGAGTAAAAAGCAACAAATTCAAGGCCAAGGTGATATTTTGTGCCATCATTTCAGATAGCTTTACATCAGATAAATACATTTTCTTTGAGGATGTAATTTTAAAAGCAGTCTGTCTTGCATAGGTGTTCTTACTTGAACAGAAATTTTTTTCATCATCATCTTTTTCAAAATTAAATATGTGGTTATTCAGCTATAAATTTAGTTGTTTGTTGTACAGAGGAAATTTGAAATAGGACTTTAATTACTTTAAGATGAGAAGACTTCTTAACTAGTTCTGTTCATTATGAAAAAGACAAATAACAATCATTGGACAGGTTCTTGGTAAGTCCTCAGCAAAGAAAAATCCACTCGCCTTGTATTAATATAGCAGCCTTCATTATTGAGCTATAATTAAACCTGCTCGCTCTCCCTTCGCAAAAAGCGCAGAGCATTATTTTTGCACTGGAGTGGCAGAGCAGCAGGTTCCTTATTTATGCTACCAATATTTAAAACAATAGCAAATGATTATTTGTAACTAGCCAGCTGACTCCTGAAGACGTGATCTGGATGGCCCACCAGCTCCTCAGCTATTCTCTCATCACTCCAAGTCCTCCAGAAGGGCATAGGAAAAAATGTCTCAATTTCGTTAAGGACAAAATTCTATGAAGAATATAAACTTTATCTCTACACACACTCCTTGACTAAAATAGTAAAAAAATGCCTTAGTTAAAAAATAGCAATTTAACAAGAAATTATTCTTCTTGTTTCATGCATTAATTAAAAATTTTCATCTGAAATCAACACTCTGTAAAATAAGTCTTATAACTTTTATCTATATCCACCTTACAGTCTGTATCATACACTAATTCTTACTGAAATTAGATTTTACAGTTTGCCAGACTTCCAAAAAAAAGGATTTTATGACATGTTCCAGATTCCAAACCACACAATTCATTTCCAAAAAAAAAAGAAGAGAGAAATAAAAAGAGGAGAAAGTATTTTCCCTATTAAGTATGCCACAATACATATACAAAGCAGATAAAAAGATGAGTCCCACACAATCCACACGCATTATTTTCCCCCCACTTACACCACACAGCATCCCAGATAATAGGTCCAGGTCAAAACCCATCCTACCGGCCACAAATTCTCACCAAGATCAAACATAATTAATTCAATTGCTTTTTACAGACTTGCAGTAACATTAGTTATCATAATTACAACTCGTCTACTCTGTCAGCTGATAACCTTTCGGCTCTGCTGAACTCAGGAGAGCCAAGAACGTATGATTTTCATTTCTTCACTGTACTGTAGAGGAGAGTTGAGCCCCGATGCCGACAGCCTCTTTGCATTTTTCTGGCAGCACAAGAGGTTCTTAATAGGATAGGGAGTTAAGGTCCTTTTCAAGTGCTGGAATAGTATGAAAGAAGCCTTACTGCGTATGAGAATAACAGGCAAACATAATAACTTATGAGGAACAAAACCCTTTTCTGTCTTTTTTTTCCTCCTAGCAATTTGAGGACAGAAAACAATTGTGTACATTTTGTTATAAAGGGGGAAAAGTGTCAGTTTAGGGCATATGAAGACCCAAATCTGTAAGACAACAGACTTCTCACGCTGTAAGAAAAAAAGTGTAGGGTTACAGTTCATTCCACAATTTCTCTGCTCCTCCCCAGGCCCACACAAACGATGCAGGACACTTTCACAATCAGGCTACACTAGCCATAGGCCACAGAAGCTTTTGTTTCAGATGACCACTACAGTATATTTGCATCTTTCATGTTGCTAGTGAACATCATGAGGACAGGAGGAAAACTCATGAGGAGATGAGGAGAACCTGGGGGGGGTTTTAAACCCCTTCCTTCTTTCCCCAGGCAGCAAAACAGAGTTGAACTGAACGTCTAATCTTCACGTGTCACTTTACTATATAGGGACACAAATCACAGACTGCAGGGGCAAAATAAGAAGTTATAACAAAAGGTTATAGAACTAGTGTGGAAAATTAATAAATCAGCAAAACATTTCTAAGCAGTCCTCAGTTCTTTTAGTCAATTTATCTGAACATTCTCTAGACACATCCCATTTTCACCACCTGGTTTCTGCTCCATTCCGGTCCCCCTGTCCAAGATCAGCAGAGCAGTTGCATGGAGTCAAGGACACGTCAGGACTTCCAAGGCAATGACTGGCAGCAGATTCTAAGTGTTTTGGTTTTTTTTTTTCTCCGCCTTGGGTTTGTTTTGGTCTAGTTTCCCCCTCAAATCACACCAGAACCAAAACCTCCATGCAATGCAAATGCACCACCCAACATGAATTATTTTTTTTCCTAGCCAGTTCCAGTGGAAAGATTTGCAGTGGAACCCATTTCTGTCTGAAGGCCTCCTCAGCAGATTTGGACTAGTTCAGAGAAAAGTTCATTATCAACTACAGACATCCTGCAACTAAATTTGAATAACTAAACTAAATCTTTTAAGGACAAACACAACAACCCAAGACTTCTTCTACATCCTATAAAGAGATGGAGAGTAAAAGTAAGTTTGACATGCCTATCTCCCAGGAGTTTCTCAGACCCTTCATTGCTTCATCCCAGCTTCATGAGAGGTAAAGGCACCCTGCCCAGTTAACACACAAAGAAACCACTACATCAAACATCATATTTTGCCTAGAATACTACCAATACATTGGTGTTGATTTATATTCTCTATTAATAAAGCTACAAACTACTGTATCCACCAGGTAATATGTACTCCTCTTCCTCTTCTACCACAGTTTCTATTGAAAAAATGTAATTCTGCCTCAGAAGTGGGGATTACGTACTAGAGCAATCGTGACCTAGCCCAGTAACCCCAAATTTAGGTGCAGCATCAAGTGAACCAGTAAGAGACAGTTTTAAGAGCAACATTAAAATAGCTAAAACAAGCAGGAGCTTCTTTGTGTGAGTGCCCTGGAGCAGAAGCACCACACTTAACATTCCTCTGCAGGGCAGGTACCTTCCTCAGCTGGGCTTACTGACAAAATGCACATTGCATGCAATTCTTGTGGGAAATGACAGCAACCTCACTCAACAAGTTAACAAGAATCAAACCTTAGTCACGCCAACCACAGCATGCTGCATCATTTGCTTCACGTGATTTTCTCAGAGATGGCCAGTGATAGGACAAGGGGCAGTTGGTCCAAGCTGGAGCATAGGAAGTTCCATGTGAATGTAAGGAGAAACTTTTTCACCATGTAGGTGACAGAGCACTGGAACAGGCTGCCCAGAGAGGTTGTGGAGTCTCCTTCTCTGAAGACATTGAAAAATCCACCTGGATCTGTTCCTGTGTGACTTAAACTAGGTGATCCTGCTCTGGCACGGGGGTGGGCCTAGGTGACTTTTTGAGGACCCTTCCAACCTCGACAATTCTGTGACTGGCTACACAGTGTGAAGAAATGCAGAGGTTGTAAAGCTGGCAGGTGTTTGACCAGGGTAACCCAGCATAACACCCTTCCAAAGAGACATGGCACCCCAGTGCCAGAGCACCATCATGTCCAAGCAAACAACCTCTGTACCAGACATACCCCACACTGAGCTCAACACTTGCCAACAGCAGCAAGCAGAACATGGAAACAGAGCTCCAAACATGTCCTCTGCATCTCCTCCAGGCAAACACAGATTCAGTTCCTCACCAAAAGGATCCACAATTCTCTGTGATGACAAAATCCCTTTCTGCAGAACAGCCTTGTCGTGGTTCAGCCCATGGGGAAACATCATTATCAGTCTCATAAGAACACACACACACTGCAAACTTCCCAACCCAACAGTGATTGGGGCTCCTCTTGCACTCAGCCTACCCCAGCCTGACCCCTCCTCACACAGCCCCTTCTCTGGGGGCTGCCCACCGGGCTGCCCACCACACAGCAGGGTTTGGTAAACAAGGGCCAGTGCCCCACACAGCCTGGTGAGCTGTGCTGCCTTGAAGGGGAAATCTGTAGCTGTTCAAGTCCTCCATCACTATTTCAGGGTCCTGTAGCTGCTCAGGGGTGAAGCTCCAGCCCACTGGGGATGAGAATGTCTCTCACTACCCACCCACACCCCATGTTCAGCGTGACTGGTCAGCCCTGAGGATGGTCTCTAGATGCTACTCTGAAAAAGAAGTTCTTGTGACCCTAAACAAGACTTGAAGCACATTCAGAAGACCTCACAATCAGTATCTCATTTGGATTAAATCATTACAGAAATGAAATAGCTCATTTTCTTGCAGGAGGGTTTTGTGCAAAGATTTAACAGAACTGTCCCAGCGCACAGGTCAGCTCCCCCTTGCAACACAATGGCTGTTCATCATGATAAAGCAAAGTTCTTGCAGCCACCAAGAGAGGTGGTAGCCAGATGGTTGCAATACCAACAACACAAGGATTTGTTTTGGTTGCTTTATTTTTGGGAGGGAAAGGGAAAGCAACTTTCCTTTTCTCTAGCACCTGAGTGATGACCTTACAGATTCACAGAATTGCAGGGGTTGGAAGGGACATCCAGAGATCAGAGTCCAACTCCCCTGCTAACACAGGATCCCTAGAGGAGGTCACACAGGAACACATGGAGATGGGTCTTGAATATCTCCAGAGAAGGAGACTCCACAACCCCCCGGGGAAGCCTGTGCCAGTGTTCTGTCATCCTCACCATGAAGAACACATATCTTTCTTACAATATCCCTCTCCTAGGAAAAATAGCAAGGGTCACTGCAAGTCCACTCTTCAGCTCTTCAAGTTTTGGAACTGATGTCTCAGTGTCAGCTTCAGCAGATGGACAAGCTTCTTATGTTTATTGTGTTTGTTTTGTTGTGGATTTTTTTTCCCTAAGCCTTAGACACAGTCACGAGCCATACATTTCCAGTTCAGAAATGCTTACAGACACACTCTCTCACAGAAACATGTTAGGGTTTGCCTGACTTATTAAAAAATGCCTTCAATGCTCTCTGGCCCCTCACATAGCTCCTAGCACATCTTCTCACTGTGCAATACATCAGGAATGGGCCACATCTTGTCCTACACTGTGGCCAGGTGCTTAGGTTAATGGTCAGTGGGTTGAACCCTTTGAAAATTTGAACTGGCCTTTAGAGAATGACAAGTCTGTGTGAGGGCTCTAATTAAGAGGCAATTATAAGAAAGATGGGCACCGCCCCAAACCTCTCTCCCATAGCTGTGTTTTGGAAGAAGTGAACCCTGCACATTTTTCACTGTGCTCAACAGATGGGGCTTCAGGCATTGCACAGCAACAAGGATGCTGCAAGTGCTTCACTACAGAGGGGCATAGTATCCATCCTGGCAGCATTTCTGTACCAGTACCCTCACAAACTGCTCAACAGCTTCAGCAGCAAACTGTGGTTCTTCTATTGAGAAGGATTCCTTAAAGTGTCAAGGCTCTCTGGAGAGGGCTGAGGGCTCTTCCCCTACCCAGCCACTCCAGCAGCACCAAGCCTCCAGATTCTTCCATCAGGTACCCAAAACACTTCCTGATCTAAGCCCCAGTAGTAACTGCCCTCACTCTGTTTTCCATTAAGTCTTCTCTCCACCAATATTCATACAGGCATCATGTTCAAAGAAGACCAAAGTTGGTGAAGGGTTTAGAGCACAGGTCTTATGAGGAGCAGCTGAGGGAACTGCAGCTATTTAATCTGGAGAAAAGTAGGCTGAGAGGAGGGACCTCATCAGTCTCCACAAGTACTTGAAAGGAGGTTGTAGCCAGGTGGGGGTTGGTCTCTTCTGCCAAGTAACAAGCAATAGGACAAGAGGAAATGACCTCCTGTTGTACTAGGGGAGGTTTAGATTAAGAAAAAAAATTCTTCACCAAAAGAGTTGTCAAGTGTTGGAACAGGCTACCCAGAGAAGTGGTTGAGTCACCACCCCTGCAGGTATTTAAGAGGCATGTAAATGTGGTGCTTAGGGGCATGGTTTAGTAGTTAGGTTTATGGTTGCCAGTGTTAGGTTTACTGTTGGACTCAATCTTAAGCATCTTCTCTAACCTAGATGATTGTATGGTTGTATCTCTGCCAACAATTCTGCCTTCACCTGAGTTATCTTCTGTGAAGATGATCTAGACCACCAGCTCAATCCTCAGGAACAGTTTTTTCCCCTACCAGCAAATGCCTGCCAAGACAGGGAAGCAGCAGAGTTCAGCAGGAAAAAGAAAGCATTAGGACATTTTCCAGACACCCCACTAGACTTTTAGACTGTCTCAAACTACCTTCTGTTCACAGCACATAGAAACTGCAGCCTGAAAAAACAAAGCATGGGGGTCCCCAGGTGTTACCACACAGCCCCACCACATGCTGGGACACATCCCAGGGCAGCAGGAGCCAGCATTGCCACACTAATCCTTCCCATTCACTTCATTCACATCAGAACAAGAGCAGGAAGGAAAAGCACCTGTCCAGCTTTCTCTCTTCCCTCCCAGGCTGTGTGGCACACGCCAAGGCAGTCACTGCAGCCTTCCTCGAACTCGAGGGAAAAAACCCCCAAAAAACCCCACAAACACTAAGCTGAACAAGGTAAAGGAAGAAGAGAGCACATACACATGAAAAAAATAACTTCCGAGAAGAACAGAAAAATTATTTTCACAAAGCAACATTTGGAGCTCTTCAGTTTATTCTCAGAAATTATTTTTAACTGTGTACCATGTTAAAAAGTTATCCTCATATCTGGCATTGAACAGGACAGCTATTTTTAAATATTATTTGGTCACAAGTCACCTCCAGAGACATGACAAACAATAATAAATCAGTGGTGCCACAAGCAATTACAAAGTCACCTGGGCTGAAGTTAGCCTGGTTGGCCATTCTATACTGTCATTATGTTTCTGTACATGAATCTCTTGTTTGCACATGCCACAACACCTTTCCTGTGTAGAAAAGACTACATCTCAGACTCAAGAATCCACATTTTAACTCTGGTTACCTTAAAGCATCTTCTCTCAACACTGAATTCTGCCAGCCAAACCAAGTGTACACAGTGAGGAAAGTTTATACATCCAGGGGGTGAGCAGACCGTCATATTTTATGTTTACAACAGAGAGGCTCAAGTTGAGTAGTGTAAACATACCAGTCTCACAACTGATGTTAGACCAGCATTAGTGCTGGTAGGAGATGGACGAGCTGAGTTTGCTCCTATCCCATACCCATCCTGCCAGTTTGGTCCTCCTGTGCCAAGGGCTGTTTGGTATGTACTGTGCAACCCAGTGTGAAGCACTTGTTACCAGCCAGACTGTCCCTCCAGATGCTGCAGACAGGCCACAGAGCAGGCCACCACCTTCTCCACAGTGAATGCACCCCAGCCATCACATCACTGCTCCTCCATCAGACTCCTACACTAGCAAACAAGGGTTGATCACCCCCAAAAGCAATCTGTTTCATAAGAGCAGCTGCTGCTCTTTCCTCACATTGCACCCTATCACTTAAGGGAAGCAAAAAACAAATCTTTAAGTGAATGCAATTTTCTTTCTTTACAGATACAGTACCCTACGAGATGCGAAGAGCTGTCACACCACCACTGCAGTTGGTCACAATTATGCAACCTTTTAAACTAAAGTTAATTTGGGGACTTCCAATCAGGAAGACTTTTTCATTTTAAATATATAAAAAGGTGCATTCTGTCTCTGGATTTTTTTCACAGAGGTAAACACACCCAATACTGTTAGTCATTATGTAAGCAAAGTAACTACCATCCTTAAACAATGATGAAATATTTAACACCGTCTGTTGAGAAGAGGAGGTTATTACCATACAGTGACAGAAACCCGCTCCAGTGGTTTACAGGTAGAGGCGGTGGCCTCAGAGTAGTCATGGAATTCTTTGCTTGGAAATCTATGTAGCCTTTATGACCTGGTGTGGAAATTATTTCCCCCTCTTAAACAAACATGGACAACGAAGTGCAATTTACATGGAATTAATTAACCTCAAGTTTCCTAAGTTTTAGTAATCACTTTATTACAGGGCAAATGAAAAACTTTATAAACTGCTGCTTTAGATTAAAAAAAAAAAAAATCATAAAATCTAAGATTTGGTTCTTCTTAGGTGCATGTCTCACTTCTCCTTGAGAGGAGGGTCTACATAAAGATCCCAAGAAATCAATCCTGAGATATCATAGTGTGTTCTCACACTTCCTCCTGCTATGCTCATATCAACATGTAAGAAAGATGCAGATGATACATTAATCTTTTTGGCATAAAAAGGCTTCCCCCCCCCAAACTCTGAAGGAGTGTCATAGAAAGAAAGGATCTGTTGTAGGACTGAAATAAACAGACACCTCCACCACTGATGCAGCAGTTACTCCTCCCTTGCATCTCACCAGCTCTGCAGATCTCAACTCATCTAGTTTTCTTCGCATCAGAAAGGACCAAGAAAAGCATCTACCTGGAAACATGCCACAAACTGATGCCATCATTTTCCCAATACCCATAAAAAGAAAAAAGAGGTTTTACCATTAGCGGTATGATATACCTAGAGATCTGATGCTTTTTGCTAGAGCTGGAAATTTAACTTTGCCAGAACCACACCTCTCCTCTACTCCGTGTTTTCTGTGTGTTGCTCTGCAGCTGGGGGGATGAGGAAGAGGGAAAGAGTGATCTGGCAAGGCAGCAGTGGAGAACAGCAGGCGAGGAGCCTGGCATCTACTGAGCCTCTGTAAAACACCTCACAATGATTACAGGTACCAGAGACCTTGCCTTTAATATTGTTTTTTCTACAATCCAGGAGGTACCATCTGTTAACATTCAGAGATCAAATAATGAACTTAAATTGGGCTTCAATAGCCTTAAAACACACCACCACAGAGGGTGGTACACCATTTGTGACAATAGGCACAACCTCATTTGAACTCTTCCTTCCCCTTTCTTCTCATTAATTCTGGTCATACAGGCTGTGCACTTCCACTTAATACAATGGTCAACATTTGACTTACTTTCGGAAGATTATGTAGCAGGGAGAAACAGCATCCTCACCCACAGGTACCTGGGCACTTCATGAGTCTGGTATACCTCCCGACAGACACACTAAGTGTGCAAATGCCTGGGGTTGGTTTTTTTTTCTGAGCAGAAAGATCCAATAAAATACCTCACATCTGTACCGCGAGCTTTAATAACTCTCAGATTAAACTTAATGAACTCTATTCTCAATGAAGTGTGTTGAATTAGCTAAAAACTGTTTGGGGTTTTTGGGGGGGGGGGGTTGTTTAAGCTCAGCAAGTCAAACCAGCAAGCTCTAAATCAGGTGCTAGAGAAATTCTTCTCTTGGACCTGGCTGAACACAGAGGAAAAGCATTCAGAGCACAAAGTTTGCACACCACCACTCCAGAGTGCACAAAACTATATTCAGGAGGAAAATTACCAGACCTCGAGCTTCCACAAAGGCTGTTCCTCAAGAAAGAGGCACAGCGGTAACACAATGCGTTCCTGTGAATTTCCACAAGAAGCCTCGTCCAAAAAACAAGATGTACATGAAGAAAGCAGAAAAAGAGAGCAATGAACTCTGTCTGGAAGTGATTTATGCTGATCATAGCTGTAGTTCATTGTTAAGTTATAGCAGAAATAAAAGCCTTGAAAGAGGGAACAGAAAGGTCTTGGTTTGTTGGCATTTAACTATTTTCTTCTTTTAATAGAATTGAATGTATAACTATTAAAATGGGGTGAAACTTTTTGGCTTCTGTTATTCCCAGCATGCTCCCATAAAAATTGAAATAAATCTCCTCCATTTGTCATTCATGCACAGACTACTACTCTTTGCTCAACCAGAACAGCATGATAAATTAACAACAATAAACAAAGCCAGTAAAACGTTACAGAAGTTACTCATCACACCACTTTTCTCTGATCAATAATTTGTATCATAACATTTTAGGAGCATATTTCACTTTGGTCCCCTGCCATGAACTAGATTAGGAGGGGAGCAAAAACCATATTCGATGCTAGGTGATAGAAGCAGAGCACAAAGGAACTCAAGTTATTTGTGGAATGAACTACACAGACCCAGCAAAACATGTTGTTTCAGCATTTAAGCGCACATTTCTCCATGCATAAGCCACTGACTGTCCCTATATGTTTGTCTAATTCCTCTACAAAATCAGAGGTTTTGGACAGTAGGTCGTCTACAAGGTGAGAGGGAAAGCATTGAAGTCCAGAAAGGATCTCCATTACCAAGAATTTATGGCTGAAGAGTACTACTACCCATTTCCTATATTGATTGGCAAAATAACCTTAAGAATACATATATAACCTCTGCCATGAAGCCACATTCTCTCCTATCAGGATGTAACCAGTGTTTTTGAGATAGAAGTTGGTATTTTACCAAAACAGAGCCTATCTCCCACCACTCAATACTCAGCAGCTCTTCACTTCCAGAAGGAGATTCTGCCACTCCACTCAACCACCCCCTCCACCCACCACTACCTGAGAAGGTGCTAAGCTACTCTAGGATGCTTCCCCAGCACCAGACCTGCCTTGTTACAAGAGATGCTACTGATGAAACAAGGCAATGCTCAAGTTATTCCTCTTCAGCACCTCAGTGCGTTTGATATGTCTGTCCCACACACTCAGCAGATGAACAGATATCTATAAATGCAAATTATTATGAACACATAAGAAACCCTCACAAGAAGGTCACTGCCACAGTTGTAGATGGGTCCCCACTGCTGCAGTTCATGTCCAGAGCTGGCCAGAGAGTCAGAGGGAAGATGCAGCCCATAACACACCCAGACAGACACAACCCTGCTCTCAGCAGAAGGAATTGCAACTGCCCACACCCTCCCCATGACAGCTGACCACTTTCCAGCAGCCTCCCCAACAACAACCAGTGCCCAGACAGGCCCCAGTCTCTGCTGGCATTATCCACAGCCACGTCTTAGAGTCTCCTGGCTGCTCCCATGCACCTAGGGTCACAGCCAGCAACTCCATCAGACCCCCAACCCACCGGACCAGCAAAACAGTGATTACAAGATATAACTGCAAGAGCCTGTGCTTTAGTTTCCTTTTCTTTTTGGCTCCACTCAGGGCTGAGCCCAACTCAGGTCCAACAATCAAAGTTTTCCCTTTTACTCTCTCCAAAGGTAGAACCAGGTGGTCTGGACGCCTTTTCAAAGAAACATCCCAAAGACTTCATACCCCAATGAACAAATAAGTGGCAATTTCTGACTCCTCCTTCTTGATGGCAGATGTTTCACTGACACTGCAGCTGTGTGCATTTACAAGTCAGTAGTTTCTCTCCTCATTCCCAGAACTATGGCTTGCAACAGAGCCGCATCACTGTCTCCTGTCAAGCTCACAGATGCCAGAGGGCTCTTCTATTTCCTTAGCCTGTTACTTTTCTTGCTACCTTTAAAACTTCCAGCTTTCTTCTGAGAATACACTGTCACTTTCCAAAATTACAGCTCAGCTTGCTTCCCCATCTCATTCCAGAAACACGAGGGGGAAGGGAAGACGACATGAAGCAGACTTCTGACAAAGTACAGAGCACTAAAACTTATTCTTTCATCAGCACAATAAGAAGTCAGACAATGAAACTCCTCCCTCCCACCTCATGATGTTTAAACCCTGTTATTCATTCTTCAGACTGTTATTAAGGCATCCAAATAAATGCTGCTCTCCCCAACTTCATGCTAGGAGTATCTCTGCTCCCAGGATGGGTGGAAACAGCTGGGCTCTTCTAATCGTGCGTTTTCCTTTGAAGGAGGGAGACTGCACGACAGATGAAGAGCAGATTGCACGGGCTCTGAGCACACCAATCCATGCTGCTACCTGGAGCTGTGCTGCCCCGAAACGACAGGAGTTTGGCTCAAGCCCACATGCTCCTACCTTTCCACACCTACACCGATGTGCCTACCGCAATCCATCTCCCCACTTACACTTGAGAGATGTTAGTAACACTACAGCCCTACTCTTGCCTGCTCACAAGAGTCAACCCCAACACCAGTACATACCATGGGCAAGCGATTCTGCCCGGAGGATGAGTTAAGGGGAGAAAAAAAAATTAAGAGCTGTTAATGAGAGGCATAACAACTGCACAGCTAATTCTTTGCCAAGTTGCTCAATCCCATCATCTTTGACTTTCTTCGGACATTAAAATATTTTTATGATAGTTTATGATGAGTCTTCCTTCTTCCCCCAGAGCTGAAGGGAGAAGAGGGGGAAAGAGCCTCAGAGTGCTGGGGTACATGGAGGCAGGTACTTCACATTGCTCCTGATCTGCCCCTCACCTCAGCACCCCTTCTTTACAGCATCCTCATCGGTGGGGAAGTCCCACACTATCAGCAGCTGCCTCTCCCCACCCAGACTTTTTGACCTCTTTCGAGGACTTGACACTACACAGGGTGCCTCACACAGCAGTTCTTGCCCAGGGTCATGTCTTTATTTCCTGGCAGAGCACACGCAAATCAATGGACTGATTTTATGGTTTGGGCTTGGTTGGGTTGTTTTGGTTTTTTTTTTTTCCTCCCTGAGGAGCCTCAATTTCTATTCCAAGGCAAAGTCGTGCTTCAAACACACAGAGCAGCATATGTTATTTCTTCACCTACCAATCAAGAGTCTAGAAGAAACCAGCCTGGCACATATATCTGCCATTTCGTAAGCACTAGGCAATACCCTAGAACTGTCTTCACTTCAGCATCCAATCTGTCCCCAGCAGACAAGCCCAAGAAAAGTAGGCAAGACAAACAACAGAAAGGAGCCAGGCTGCAGCAACCAAAATGTTTCATTTTGAAAACAATCAGTTTAGTGGTTAGAAGGAGCAGCTAATTTGTCGCTTGTATTTTAGCACATCCACACACACTCATCACAAGCATCTCTGAAGAGCTCATACGGCACAAAACTGGCTGCACCAACTCTGTGCCCCCCAATCAAACACTAAGGGTACAGCTGCCACTACAACAACTCCTGGCCATTTCACACCGATGGAGCCAAAGCCGCAAATGAGAAGCAGCGTGTTTGGCTCAGAACAATGTGACAGCAATGAGAGGCACGACTGAAGGAACTGGTTCCAAAGGCAACACGTGGCAACACAGGGCAAGGAGATCCTGGAGCAAGGGGGCTGTCGGCCAAGTAAGCATTCATTGCTTCATAGGAACAGACAAACAACTGCAGCAGTTCTCAGAACAAGCCTTGCCCAAGAACTCCAAAAATAAGTTGCAATTTCTCAAAGCAGTCTTTCAGTCAAATATATGTAATGTAATTAAAAATGAAAGGTAGATGAGGACAATTAAGTCCCCCTCAATTTAGACAGGAACTCATATCTTAAAATGCACCAGAGGCACAGAGTAATCTTCCAGAAATGTTTTTCCTGTCACATCTTACTGTTTAATTATATACTACCATTCCAAGCTACCATGACAGATTTTAAGTGAGTTTGTCTTTTTTCCATAATTAATCATAGCAAAGACTCATCTGTTCTTCAAGCCTCGTGATGACAGCGCCGTTTTCACCACTGTAAGGCAATCATCCCACAGCATTCCTTCCTGAAAGCTACTGCAAAGAGAAAAGCTCACCTATCTGCACAAGATGCATTTCAAAGATATAAATCAGCTCCATATACATTACTTCATACTACAGATAAGTTAAAAAAAAGAGAAACTGCTTTTCCATAGCAAGCAATTGTACAGACACATAGGCACAGCACAGGGTAATAAGACTAAATAAGTGTCACTATAACTATATATAAACCAGATGTAATCATCCAGGAACAAGTATCCTACCACTCAAATACCAGACACTCAAAGCCATCAACATCTGCCATTGGTACAGCAGGAAGAGAGGCAAAGAGACCCCTGGTTCTTCTGGGACCATAAGGCAGCCGCCCTTATAATTACCATAGCCAACAGCTGGGAAGCTTTGGTGACCATCATATTCTAAGCACAAAAGATATGATACCTCTCAGTAATAGCTCTTAATTTTTTTTCTCCCCTTAACTCATCCTCCGGGCAGAATCGCTTGCCCATGGTATGTACTGGTGTTGGGGTTGACTCTTGTGAGCAGGCAAGAGTAGGGCTGTACTGTTACTAACATCTCAAAAATAACTTGTGTCTACTCACAGATCAGCAGTAACACACTAATAAAAAAGAAGTCACATCTGACAGAGAAAACACTAGATGTTAATTGAACAAGAGAAAGAAGTCTCAGGTTTGGTTTTTTTATTATTATTATATAAGTCACAGAACTGAGACTACTGGAAAAAACAACTTTTTTCCTTTGGATAGGCAAGCATTTGTCATGTACAACAGCTACAGCATAAAGCACGTTCATAGAGAGTTTCTTGCTTGTGACTGAAGGAAAGAGTATTTTCAACAAAACAAATAACATAGAGGGATCTCTATTATTTGTTATTCAAAGTGTTTTATCCTTCATTTTCTCAGTTTGAGCTCCCCAAAGGATAAATTAGATTCTTGCAAACTTAACCTTACCTATCCGTGAAATCCTGCTACACAAACTTCTCCCCACCCTAACTGAGCAGCAAATAAAAACCCTGCCGTTAATTTGTTTCGATTGCTCTCCCACAGCCTTCACCTGGTATGCTGGTAACTTCCCAATTACAAGTCATTAAGAAATAAAAATTTACACAGCTAGTTCTGCTTATAAAAACGGGCAAGGATGGCCATCACACAACTCTGAGTGGCAGTAAAACTTTATGTGTCTTATTACAGTCTCATAAGAGTAACTTGAGATTAAAGCTCAAGTTTTCAATAACCAATCACCAGTGCCATCTTTATGGCTGCCTAGCTGTCTCCCAGTTTTCCAGAGCAAGATAACCAAAGCAGCAATGACTGCAAAAGAGGACGCATTCGGTTTGACAAGCTGCTAAAGAACAAAGTCTACATGTGTACCCAAACATTTAGAAACATTGCTACCCGTGCCCCTGTTTGTTATGGACTGACCTCCTGAAGGTTCTTGCCTTCCAGCATCACTTGTTTCCAAGTTATAACAAGTATTGGACCTAGCCATATCGCTTAAGCAGCGCTTCTGGAAGACAGATGTGCTTAACCACCATACCCTGACAGCTTGGTGGTCTGTTCCAAAAAGCTGAAGAAAGGCATGTTGAAAGAGACAGGCAATTGCCCAGGAGAGTGCAGAGAAAGTGATCTTTACACAGGACATTAAACACTTCCCTCCCCTTTCAAGAATAAGCTTTTTGGTGTTCCGATTTTAAAAAACACATACACTTAAAATACTAATTCAATTTATTAAACCATTTAATTTATTAAACCAACTAGAAATAGGCTTTGCCTCCTATTTACATGGGGTGAAAGAATGACATGCATAGTTGTGTGCTCTCTAATCAATGTGTTAGAGATTTCCTGTATCACCAGTGCCAACCTTAGAGCAGCAAGAAACAGCTAAACAACCCATCTTCCGTGACAGATGAAAGTGGAGGTCATAAGCCTTGGCTGCTTCTGCTCTCTGTAGCTTCAAAACCCAAACAGACCCCTAGCTTCCCCAAATATTAGTAAGGTGTAAGATAACACTTCTACCATAATCCAGTCACTTATACTGTGAAGAACATCATGTGCTGAAGAAATCTTCCCAGCAACAAACATCTCTGTTTTCCTTTCTAATTATTAAAATCAGCATTTTCTTTTCCAGATATCTAGGGGAAAAAATGGAAANCCCCCCCCCCCCCCCAGTCCCAACAACTAACCTTTAATTTGCTGCCATCTGTACTTCAGGAAACTTCAGCCCTTTCATTAGGAAATCCCTCCCACAGTTTACTTGTGGGGAATGGTTCAGATCTGAGCTATGTAGTACAGTAATTAGCTTGAAGAAATAGCACATCCAGACCCAAACTAGTGTATTATTTAGGAAAGATTAATTATTTAAAACCAACCTTTACTCGCTATTTTCAATTTAATGCACAAGCCTTTTAGCTTTCTATGAGAATATACATAATTTTCTCAATAACAAGAAAAAGTTAAAAGCAGTTGTAACAGGAGACTGACAATCATCTGCCCTAACCCAAACAACAGAACTTACTGTACAGTTCGTCCATCCAAGGAAAACCTCAAACACAGCCATGTTTCCTCAGACATTATATAAAACTGTAACACTTGCATATATATGCATAGAAAGCGTCTGAGAGCCATTTCCAGACTCAAAGCCCTCAGAGGTGCTGACTGTATGCTTACAATCAAATAAAGTTATGTCCAGAGGTTTCAAAATAACAGCAGAAACCATAAACCAGCACTACAGAAACCGAGATGGAAAAGCCACAAACATTTCAGTTCCATAAACTGCAATTGCAGGAGCTAAGACGAAGACTGCACCCCACCCCCCCACCAAGGGTGGTGTTCCTTAGAAGGAGGAGGTCTAAGAAACAAGCTAGTCAAACAAGAGCAGGATCCAGACTCAAGCCCACATGCCTGGTAACCTGACACACCAGATCACCACCAACCCAAGAGCTTCAGTTGTAGGCAACATCCAAAGACAACACAATTAGGTTTTGAATTGAAGGGGAAAAAAAATCTTCTCACAACAGAAGCATTTTGCATTTAAGAGAGAAAAAGACAGCCTTTGTGGCTAAAGAATCTGAGCATCCAGTTCCTGAATGTAGCATATATTTCTATCAGTGTATACACAACTTGCTTGTGCCCCTCCAAAACCACTGCTCTCTCCCTGCCAAAATGAGAGAATCTCCTCACCCCCTCCCCAGCATCCATCAGAGCCTCAGAAGAACCAAGCACACAACTAAAAAGAAAAAAACCCAAACCCCATGTTTTTCCAGTAATCTTCAGATCTGTTATGTGAAGGTCTTGCTAGAGGAAATGCCGGAGCGAGTGGCCTTAAACAACTGTTTTACATTAAGGAGGAAGCACGTTAGTTTACAGCACGAGTACTACCAGTGTCTTCTAGGAGATGCAGTATTGCAGCCACAGTTGCCATTTTCAGCATCTGAGAATAAACACAAAAGCTGCCAACACCAGGTTGCATAAGAGCACTTTAAGCACATAGTTATTTACAAAAGCAGAGGTAATTATAATGCAGGAGGTGGATCCCAAACAGACTTGACTAACACGGTCAAAAAAATAAAAAAACCAACCAAACCAAGAGAGATCCACAATTACTATTACTTAATTGTAGGACATCTGCAGGAACAGCCTGTTTTGGTCGCTGTGCTGCCAACATACAGCCAAAAAGTTGAGGAAAGGTGCCGGTTAAAAACGCGAGGCGATGTCAGGGGTTGCGTGTAGCGGAGAAAACAGGGAAGCGCGGTCTCTCTCAAACCCTACCTGATCTGGACTTTATGATGTCGCTGAACTCGCTGCGTCCCCCGCCAGGTCCTTCTTCCTGGTCCGAGACGCGGGCCATGCTCGCAGGCCGGGGTACCTCTCGGGTGCAGCCTAAGTCCGTCGGGAGGGGGCTCCCATGGAGGGCCGCGCTCAGCACCAGCACCTACCAGGAGCAGAGAGGCGTCCTGACTGCAACGGCTACGCCAGGCGTGACTCCGCGCCGCCCAGCGCGGACGCTTTGCCGGTCGGGGCTGCGCGGGGCAGGGCGGGCGGCCGCTCGCTGTGGCCCCGGCCGAGGAACGCCTTACGGGGTTTAAAAAGCGAGAGGGCACAGAGCGGTGCTGCCAGCCAGCTTAATCCTTAGCCAGGAAAGCGAAGCTCCAGCCACTCTCGGGCAAGAGGGCACCCCCCTCCCACCCATGCTCCGGCGGGACCGACCACAGCCCCTGTAGCGATGCCATCGCCGCCAAGGCAGCACCAAAAGGGACGCCCCCGCCTGAAGGGCTATCAAAGCAAGGGAACGCCGCTCCCGCCGGCTCCTCCGGCCGGACCCGGGGGCGTGAGAGACACGTGTGGCAGAAGACACGAAGCCCCTTCTCCCACAGTGGGGA
>VXBZ01009993.1:268854-293874 GCA_013399135.1 Heliornis fulica | reverse complement strand
GGGCGGCCAGCACCACTCCGCTTCTTTCCTGCCCCCGAGGCCGTACCGGGGGGTACGTACTTTTTACCTGTTATAGAGTCGCTCCCGCCTCTTTCTTTGCCTTCCCCCCTCCCCCCAGGGGCGGTCGCGCAGCAGTTCTGAGGCAAAGCGCACGGCGGGCAGGGCAGGGTTCTCCCGCCGCGCCGCTCCCCTCCCCGTTAGCATCGGAGTCGCAGGGCGACGGGGTAGGGCAGTACTCGAGGGGCAGCGAGCACGCAGCAGCGGGAAAGGGCAGTCCCGAAGCTCGTCTGGGCCGGCCCGCGGCTCACAGAGCTGCCGGGAGCTCCACGTCCCGAGGGGCGGGGAGCGGTCAGCTGGGCTGCGAGGGGACGGTGTGGGTCAGTACGGGTTGGGCGCTGGGTGTCTCTGGTCATCTTATGTTTGAACTCACATGTACGTTACTACAGTATTTCACTGTAATCAGTTTGTTGCTACATTTGTAATCAGGGAATGAACACACACATATTTGCTCAGACAAGTAACTTTTTAGTTGCCGTGCCGTAAGGTCACTGCACACGTGGCCCTTTTCCATCTTGGTAAGCATTACTCTGAAGCTTTGGCGATACCAGAGGGACACCGTAGCAAGTAATTCCTCAGTGTTACACGCCAGGTTTCAGCCCTTCCCAAGGTTAGGTGTATTCCCAACACTGGGCGCCTCACCACCTTCCTAACACAACGGATACCGGGCAGCAGTCTGCAGAAAAGGTGGAACTTATGAGCTAGTAGAAAGGAAGGAGCCCAGGCTTGGCAACATGTTCGTTTTGTACCTCCAGGTGAACAGAAATGAGCAGTGACGAAATGAGGAAGTTCTGCCTTTGAAAGTCTTTTTCAGCTCGTGAGTTTACAAGGTGCTACACGTAGCAACAATAAATGTGTGATGACTATGTGTGTTTTAGTCTAAGCTAACATTGACACTTACCCACACTTTACTATTTCCCCCGAGGAAAAAGGAGATACGTCACAGAAACAAAACAAGCCACATGTAAATTATTATTATTATTATTGTAATTCTAGCTGTGTGAAGCATTTTTTCCTTGACCTTTGATCTCTGCAGGACATGTGTAACAGGGACTGGGACTTGCTGTTCTGCATCCCAGGAGGCTGAGATGGCTTCACAAATAGCATGATATGTTTTTGCAGTTTTATGAAGCCCCAAAGATAAAGATGCCTAATGCTGGTCATTCAATAGATTTCCTGGGTGGTTCAGTGCAAATTAGTTAATTCATCCTTGATCTGTTTAACCCAAACCACTGGGGGAAGTCATCAATGGTTCTTACTTATAAAGAGATGATAACAAAGTGTCCGGAGTGTTGTGAGGACTGAAGTGGTGAGTTTGTTGAGAACTGCAGATGGTGAATGACAAGCACCACAAACCCATGGACACTGATACCTATCGGTGTTTAACTGCAAGGCCATGCTGAGCAGTAGGCGGCTCTGTAGGAAAGGTATGGTCTGTGTTTATGCCTGTTTGTTTACATTATGCTGATAAACCCATACTACAAACATAACATTTGTGGTCAGAGAAGCACCACTTGTTCTTGTCTGCTGCTCTTGACTTAGCAGATGGCTTCTCCGCCCTATCCCATGCACCTCCTCTGCATGCCTCATTTTCAATGCCCATTGATGAAAAATCATCCAAATACTGGAAGCCCAGTGATGGAAACACCTTCCAGGTACTGGAAGCCCAGAAACCAGATGAAGCCCAGCTGCATTTCATACAGGTCTTCCACAAACAGGACAAGAGACACATCAGCCCATGTCACCCAGCGCCTGCTCGAGAGTCAGCGCAGATGACAATCGCCATTCTCGCTGCTGGATATCTAGGAGTGGTGCAGGGTCTGGGGATCCTGAAGCACCACATTCTCCTACTTAATTTTGGAGGGACTACTACTTTGTAGACTGCACTGAGGGTATTAGACATTTCACAAGACCACTGTCGGGTATCAATAACTTTGATGGCTAAAAGCTGCAGTCAAGCTGATAAGCAGAAGCAGAGAGCTAGCATATCCCATTTGAAATCTCCGTGTGTAAGCCCAAGATTCTGTTTTTTATAATCTCGCTCTGAAAGCACCTATGAATTATTTCTCAAAAAGAAACATGTTTCAATATAACCTGATAGCATTTCCTTTTTCCTTTTTGCCTTTTTCTTTTTTTTTTTTTTTCCTGAGCATCATTATGTTCTTTGAACTGCAGAGGGCCAGCAGAAGGGTAATAGAATAATGAGACAGCATGCTACCTCAGGGAAACAGATATTTTTTTCCTGGTGTGTTTCAAACATACCTCCCTCCAGAGGCATCCTCACCCAGCCACTGATCAAAGCTGGAGTTTTCCAAGCTAGTTATTTAAACTGTAGGCTTCCCAGAGCAAGGGTTATAATTTTCATATCTGGGTCTTTATTCAGAAGTCCATCAGGGGATAAGAAACCCTGTGAATCTTTAATATTCTGTACATGTGTATGCTTTAGGTCTCTCTAATTCTGCATTATGGTGATTGGCAGAATTAGAAAATAATGACTAGCATGATTTTGAAGTCAAACAACAGCATCTCTCCACTGGGTTGTATTTCTAAAACCTACACTCACCTACAAATTTGTTGGTTGCTACAGAGCATCAATATCATGTGGCTTGCATGGCATAATTTACCTTTCTGTACAATGCATAATAAATTACAAAAAGAAAGGAAAGGTCCTTGAAGCCCTTAGACAACATTAAGAAAGGAAAGACAAGGGGAATACGGGAAAAGAAGAAACTGAAGAAATGGGCTGGGAAGATGTGGAGCCCTTGAACTTTGACCAAAGTAAACAAATACTTCATCCCTTAGTGCATGAAAACAATGCCGTTGTGAGACTCTGAGCTCATCTTACCTTGTCTCCTTGTCTTTTCGTTTTTCTTAGCATTTCTATTTTTAGAGTCCACTCATAATTGATAGGATTACAATATAACTAGGAATTTCATGTATCTCATTACCTTGAGACTGACTGCTATAATAATGCGTGTGCCCATCCATCAGTGTTTTGTCATGGTTTCAGAAAACCATTCCATATTCAGGAAGATATCAGATACCAAACGGATTGCTTTGTAAGCAGAGGATCATTGTTGTCACCCCTGTCTGCCTAGCCCACCTCGTTGTCACTCAGTTAACAAATCAGGCAGGCTGTTACTCAGCAGACTTTTTTTTTCCCGCAGAACTTGTATCTGAATTGAAACAAGAGCCCTTTGGTGCTTCAGTGCTGGTATATTGTACTAGCCAGTGAGAACATGTCCCTCACTATTTTCATTATCTCTTACCTGAGCAGAAAAAAAAAACAAAAAACAAAAACATGTAAAAAGGCATTAAAAAAGCATTCTCTCCCTGTATGTTTGTCTGGTGAGGAAAGTGACCCAAGTTTCTCTAAAGGCTTGGGTCAGTTTTATCTACAACTCCTTCTGCAGTTCTTTTGAAAGACTTGAGTATGCTGGGCAGACATATTTAGCATGTTCCTTTTCCCTTCTGCTGCTGCAATCCAAATACTTTAGAGTTTTCTTTGTTGTTTAGATAATTACCACATGCTAAAATACTCAAAACCAGCCTCAGCGCCATTTCTAAAGGTGGGCACAGCATTTTCTACCCTCAACTCCTTACGTAGGGGTCTAACTTTAGGTTGTGTATATTTTTTCCAAGTTCAGCTGCCTTTGTGTCTTAAGCTCTTTCCGAACTCAACTGAGAATTCCAGCCCTGCTGTGGTTGGCACTGCAGTGTGCCTTAAGAAATCCCCCTTATCACACTTCCATTTCTACAAGTTGGGGTCTCTGTCTCCAGTAGATTCTCTCCACTATTTTTATCTTGTGAGATTCGATACATCTATCGATTAGATCATATTCAAGGGAAAATCATGTGCATAAAATACACTGGAAACTTGTATCTTAAATTTCAGCAATTTTTATGGCTTCATTATAAAACCCCAGAAAATTGCACTGTATTAATAGAAATGCTGACATCCCTTTAGCTGTGGTGACATTAATTGAAGCTACCATAATTTATCATCATTCTGAAGAATATAACCTCTAAAAGTACATTAAATAAGAGTGCATTAATGAACAATTATAGTAATCAATTTTCCCTCCCAACATAACTCCCCTAACTGCAGCAGAGGACTGGAAAAAAGAAAATCACCACCAATGCCTGGTTTAAGACGGGAACCTTTGGCCAACACCATGACGGAATCCTCTGCTAGGGAAGGTGGGAGCTGCTAAGTCACTCCTAACACGAGATGTTTTCTGTTTTAGTCTCCCTGTTGATTTCTCTCACTCATGGCTATTTTTGCAGTGCTTTTCCATTCCCATCTGACCAGCCTGCGCTATAGATCAACACAGGTTGGTTTAGTGGCTAGACACATAAATACCTAATGCTTGATTATCAAACAAGTTCACTTTTTCAGCAGATTTATCAGCTTGGGGTTATGACAGGGAAGAGGATTCCTGTGTTAACACAACATAGAAACTTGGGTAACTTGTTTATTTTTTGGTAACTTGGTTTACTCTTTGCAGTAGGGAAAAAAAAAGAAAAAAAACCCCAATCTTCCATCACAGGGGCATTATTTGCATAATACAGTAGCTGGTCAAAGACAAATTGGAATCACATTAAAAATGAAAGTACTCGTCACTCTCTGCAAAAAGCAATTATTGGTGGAAAGTGTGGAAAGGGTGTTTCTTTGTCAGTCTTTATTTGGAGGGTAGGCAGTGGAAGAAGACGCAGTTTCTTCTTACCAAACTTAAGAAGTAAATCCTAACTACACGTGAATGCTCCCATGTTGGAATGATTACAAACCAACTTCAACACAAGAGAAATGAAACAAGACAATTTTTCACAATCATTATTTTTTCCATTATTTTTTTTGCCTCACTTAAGATCAAATGATTAGGTACATGTCACCCTGCCATTTCCTGTTAAATGATCAGCGTGGATGCTTTGTACTTGATCCCTTAAGAGGTTCCCTTCAGAGGGACGAGACTGAGGTCTGAACCTAGGTCTGAACGCTGTGGGTTTCCCGGAGGGTTGGGTACTCTAACATTGTTTTTAAGTCACCCAGAGGGTTTGAATGTTAAGATTCCAGAAGCAGTGGGTCCCCACGATACCCAGCACTCTGGGCAGCGCAGAGAGCAGTGAGCCTTACTCCGTCAGGACTGTCAATGGTGCTCTCTCTCATCCCAGGCCCAGGAGGGACCACAGCTGCTGCACGACTGCCATGGGAACTATGTGCCCAGCTCAAGGAAAAGCATTTGGCTCAAAGTATACAGTTCTCCAGGGAAGAAGAAATTTTCTAAGAGAGTTTTGCTAGTTCCAGAAATTATTTTGCAGCTAGTTAAATAACTGCTGTGCTAGAAGCTCTGCAGGCAGTAATTATTGCTCCATTTTCTTCTATTAGGCAGTCCTGAACTGAGCCATGAAAATTGCTTTGAAATCACAGCAGACAAAGACGAAACTTTTGGACATCGTTTACTTTGGGATGTTCCAAACCAAAGCTATCTTACAAACCAAAAAATAAGTCCGGCCCTGCCAAGTCCTTAATCACTGAAATGAAGAAAGAGACCACAAAACTGAATGAAGAGATGATTGAAACAATTTTCCTACTCTGAAAAGCCTATTTTGGAGTTACTGTCAGAAGAAAATGAGGGAGCAACAAAACCTCTTAATATATGATTGATGTATCTAACTGGAGGTGCCTCACAGAGGCCAAGTGTTTGAAAAGGGAGCAATGCTGGAGTTTGTTCTTGCTATGAAAGAACTCGGACGTGGACTTTGCATTTCAGAAAATAAATCCTTACTAGCTTTTCCAGAGAAGTTTCCAACCATGTGAGAGCAAGAATCTTAAGAGGATCCACTCTGCTATGCCATTATACCGTAATTGTAACATAATATCCCAGCACTTACGCTTCAAGCACTTACAGACTCATCTTAAAAACATTTGCCAGGTACAGGATGGTGGTATTATTTATAGCACAGAAGTACCACAGGGCTCGCTCAGCCAGAATCGGGTGCCTTTTGAGCTCAACAGTATGTAAACACAAAGCAGCAAAGTCCCTCACTCAAAGAGCTTGTGTCTGGCCCTGGACAGACGGTACGTTATAAAATCTGTGAATACAATCTGACAAATGCTGTAGCTACTATGAAAACGACCAATGTATATTTAAAATATGAATGGATCCAAGCTCTGGAAAATTCAAAGTTTAATTCTAGTCTGAAATACAAGCTGTGATCATAAAANNGGAAAAAAAAAAAAAAAAAAAAAAAAAAAAGACAGCAGTAAACCAAACCGTATGATTGGGAAAGCTAGCTGGGAATGAAACGATTTTAGCATATCCTGTGAAACACTCGTTATGAAATATAAAAACATGTGTCCTTGCCCTGAAGTAGCAATCACCATCTGGCAACAGTTTGTCAGCATCAGACCAGAAACCATCCTGACAAGGGATAAGTAGAAGGGGAGTGAAGTAGAAAACTGGTTTCAGCAAATATATGACGTGCTGGGGATGTAAATGCTCACAGGAAGGTTCTGATGAAGTTACTAAATACAAGAATGCAGTTCCCACAAAGACCCCGTCAGACTGAACCTCCACCTTCCTCCCTTCATCACTGCATTTGTTCAAAGCATCCACCATTTGTTCAAAGTGTATCCAACTCCCTCAGACACATTCCCTGAATTCCTGAGGTGTATTAGAAGCAGGGTGGCTAGTAGGTCAAAAGAGGTCCTTCACACCTCTACACCCCTCTGCCCTAGTGAGACCTCACCTGGAGTATTGTGTCCAGTTCTGGGCCTCTCAGTTCAAGATGGACATAGAACTCCTTGAAAGAGTCCAGCGCAGGGCTACCAAGATGATTAAGAGAGTGGAACACCTTCCTTATGAGGACAGACTGAGGGAGCTGGGTCTCTTTAGCTTGGAGGAGACTGAGGGATGATCTCAATAATGTTTGTAAATATGTAAAGGGTGAGTGTCAGGAAGACAGAATCAGGCTCTTCTCAGTGATGGCCAGTGACAGGACAAGTGGCAATGCATTCAAGCTAGAAGATAGGAAGTTCCATGTGAATGTAAGGAAAATAATTTTTCACTGTGCAGGTGACAGATCACTGGGACAGGCTGCCCAGGGAGGTTGTGGAATCTCCTTCTCTGGAGACATCCAAGACCAATCTGGACAAGTTTCTGTGTGATTTAACTTTGGTGGTCCTGCTCAGGCAGGGGGTTGGACTATGATCTTTTGAGGTCCCTTCCAACTCCTGACATTCAGTGATTTTGCTTAAACAATATTTAAATTCTTTCTTTGTATCTTGAAGCATGTCCTCCTTGTCACACACATGATACTGAAGCTGACATGGTTCTATTTAGCAGTATTTCTTTCCTTGGGAACTGGGAGAATTTACTTTTCCACAGAAGGAGCTTTGCTATTTTGAGTGTGGAATGAGTCGTGTGGCTGCTCCTGGAGGTCCCACTCCAAAAAAAAGAGTAAAGCCAAACATTGGATGTCTCCCAGTGCAATGCTGAGCCCAAAGGGGTCTTCTTTGTCAAAAAGGATCAGCGAAGCCTCAATTATGTGTTCTTAGTACAAGAGGAAAACTATTAAAATACTGTAGATTGGAGTGTTACAGCAGGCCCTGACAAGTACATGAGGAGATGGCCACAGCCTACCACACTGACAAATATCAGGGCAGATGGGCTGCAAGTAAGCCTGCCCACCGGAGTGCTTGTGGCAATGTCCATAGGGAGCAGGAACAGCTGGAAAACCGGAAAAGTTCCAGACGTAATAAGCATCTCTCCAGATTCTCACATTCTGCTGTTTTTCTGCACCCCACCACCTACCTCCAGCTGTTACTTCTGGTCAGGTAAAGCTTTGGGCCGTTTCAGTCCTGTGTTTCAGCAGTGCCCAGCACCTCAGCTGCCAAAGAATGTGACTCTGTCCTCTGATTACACCAGGAGTCATGAGTAATAATACCAAGGAGGCATGTGTCCCTCTTTACAACTGCAGGCCAGCAAGGTTTTGTGTCCTATTTCTTCTTTATACTTCCTTGGATATAAATTGTACCTACAGCAGGTCAAAAATGTCAAACCAAACATGTAAAGATCACAGTCCTTAACTTAGATACTACTAAAATATTCTGCTCACCTCAAACAATAGATGATTAATTTGTGAAAATGGATGATTTATTTATAAAGATGCAAAGCTGCACCCAGATCTCGGAGCGAGATGGTGAAACAAGCAGTGAGTTATGAAACCCTCCACTGACACCAGCAGAAGATAAACTGTGTGGCAGAGGAAGAAACACAACAAGCTGAACATCCCAGGCACTAGAATAGGGTGGGCAGGGGTTTCTTCACACTCCTCCACTTCTGTCAGAAATAAACCCTTTGTGTTGCTCTTTTTAAAATAGCTGTTGGCCTCATTTGTAATATTATTAAATGCCACAGATCTTCCAAAGGTCCTTCCTCCATTTCCCCGCTCCACGTCTTTTTTCCCACGAAAGCCTAAGCCTGGATTTGTTTTTAGGAACAGCAACAAGTAAACAGAAGCACGGTTACACTAGCAACGGGAAAGAAACATTACCAAATTAAAATTTGATAAATGAATGAAAACAAAACCTTCTCAACAATGTCTAAGGAAGCCCACAAATCCTGGGGCCGATCCAGAAATGCTGTTTGCTTTTCACCTTTAGGACACACTTTCAAATTCAGCCAAAGCTGTAACTAATTATTAATGTAATACTAATTTTGGGGTACTCTCCTCTGTACACATTAAAGATTACAACACTCTGGCATGAAATTTATAACTGAACAACACAACTTCATTTGTAGACTAATTCCGTGGGTCGTAAATTGATTCAGATGCTCTCTCCATTTTCCCTTTGGGGCCTCCTCTCCAAACGCTCACCATGCTCAGCTTGGCTTTAGCGCTGAGCTCTGATTTTTTCCTGTGTTTCACTTGGCACAGTGAAGGGAAGAACCAGGAAGGGGTTAGGATCATTGATTCACCACCCCCTGACCTGACAGCAACAGAAGCATCTCTGCATCTCTCAGACAACGTGCAGAGTAAGGCTACGCCTGGGCCTTACTAGGTTTGACCCCAGCACATCACTTGTTTTTATCAGTTAAACCTCTATTTCTTCCTTAGCAGGGATTTTTTATCAACTCTTTCAGCTGGAAACCATCCACCTTCCAGCATCAGGAGAGGCAGAAAGCCGTTAGGGAGAGAGTAATGCTGCGTAAGGCTTGCTATTTGCCACATGCCCTAATGACATCTTGCCAGTGTCCCTCAGCTGCAGGGTACAGGCCTCAGAGCCACCAGCAGAAACACTGGCTCTCCCATCAGAGCCAAACAGCATGGTTCTTGTCGCACCCATAGTGCAGCTGCCTAAGAAGTTTCCAGCCCTCGCAGACTGGCACAAAGAGGCTTTTTACAGGGGTGCAGATTGCCTCCAGAGCCTGTCTCTTCTTTGTTTACAGAAAGACTCTTAGGTTTAGGCTGGGAGGTCTGCAGAACGCCAGGGGGGCTGTAGCAGAAGGATTTTGTTGAAGAGCATGTGTTGCAATGCATCCTCAAAAGGGTACTTTCTGATTCATTTAATCTTTCCTGGAAATCACCTTCACACAACCAGCTTCTCTTGACCACATGTGATTTATCTGCAGACAATATTTGCCTTTGCAGCCCTTGCTCCTGCACAGCTGAATTACTTTGTATGTGTAAGACCAAGACAGCTTGCAGGGCTGAGTGTTCTGTGACAGGGATGAACCAGAGGGCATCTGCCAGCTGGGCACTTCCCTTCTCACTTGGGTGTTCCTACCAGGTCTGTTTCTCCAGCACCACTGTCCGGCTGACCCCAAGGCAAACTGCTTGACACTAAGAGGAACACCAGAAGAGTGATGACAAGGGCAAAAAAAGTAAAAGCACTGCCCCATCTGGCCACCAGTATACCTACGCCAGCATGACACTGTGCAATGGAAGAAGTATGAGAAAAGAGAATGAGAGCTCAAAGCAGACATCTGAACAAAACCAGTGGTGGTAACCTTAAACTGCTTGTGGCTTTGCATATTGCTTTGAGACACAGGAAACACGTGTAACATACTCATAGTAACATACTCATTGGTATCCAGTCCTATTTAACCACACAAGAGGTGACATACAGGGGCTGATGAGACACAGGCGCCCAAGGCATCTCAGGTGGCACCACAGGGCTACATTTAGGCAGCAGAATGCCACCCAAAGCTTCAGAAACCAACCTAGAGCTGTCAAACGCCCAGATTGCCCAAGACTGAGCAGTTTCCCCACAAATGGGAAATGCCACCGCTCCACCTGTCTGGTTGCTGCTGCATGTGAGGGGACAGAAACAGCGATATTACCAGCTGATAACAAGATCTTATTTTAGTTGCATATAATGCAACTGGTTTCTAATTCTACAGAGAAGGCTGATACATGTAATTTCTTTGAATCTGAAGAGGCCTTTTCTCTCTCTCTACTTATGTATGTGTAGGCAATGGGGCCAGCCACCCACAGTAGTATTATCTGCCGGGCGTTTATATATTTTCCATAAGAATATTAAGTACAATCCAACTCCCTCAGAGGTGCAGATGCCAAATAAATAAGATAGCACCAAATCCATGTCACGCCGCCTCCATTAACCACATCTGGTGCACATAAAGTCAGCACCATACTTAAGCAAAACCAATAATGGCTTATTTGGAGCACAGAGCATATAAAGATACTTCTAACAGTAATGTCATTGGGATGGGCTCAAGATTTGAAGAAATGCAAAACAGACTTTATTGGATAAAGTGATAAACTAAGGAAAGGTAGACAAGTCTTCAGAGACAAGAAAGTCAGGAAGCAGTTACTTTCATGACAGAACAGCAGCTGGTAAAAAATGCTAGCAGCAGCAGTACGAAAATGAGCGGGGAAAGCATTATGGAAGAAATTAGCCAAAAATTCTCATCAAATGAAAAAAATTGCATTATCATGATGGGATAACTTGGAACACTTCCAGAATTTTGCAATACATTCATTTGTGTGATGAAATTGATACTTTTTAAAGACTGTCCTGCTATCACGTGAGGATGAAATGTATGGTTCCTTGGTTAAAATTACAGCGCAGCTAGGAAGAACTGCAGCACTAACAAGATTTTATTTTAGTGAAATTACCATTAATGTTTCACCTAATGGAAGCCAATTTTCTATTTCACTTAGGAAAATGTATCCTTTCACACTCCAATTGCACTACCAGAATTCTGTACCCTCCGCTCACAGCAAACCAGCCATTCATTTCTTTTTTGTACAACAGACTGAACACCTGGGGTTTTTAAAATTGCATGATCATATTTTTGTTACAGTAAAATAAAGATATTTGAGAACTAGCTTGGTTGGGAGAAATACTTTTAAATAGAGGGACAGTAACATGTAGTTCCATCTCTTATCTTGTTCATGGACTGTAAGTCACTCTCACGCTGAGGTCAGTTTGGGTGGGACAGGATTACAAGTGTTTGAGCCATGAGAACAGCATTCTTCATATAGCTGTTTGCAACTAACACAGTGGGTAGGATTCCCCCAGGAACCTATTGAGTAGCATTATGGTATGTTAAAATAATTTCCATTTAAAGCCCCAAAAGCTATAGTAATTGATAGGACTCTGCCTGAAGAGTCCAAGTGCTTGGGAAGCAGTTGTTCCAATGAGAAAATCTTCATGGCAGCAGGCATCAAATCTTCATATATTCAGTACAAAAATAAACGCAAAAATCTTTCTAACAAGAAAACAAATATAAAGGTATGGCAACAAATGCAAATTAACTGCAATGCCAGGTAATTACACAAATTACATTCCGACTGCCCTTTCCACAGAGATAGCAGGATTACAACATATTCTTCCCTACTTATCTTTAGAGACTGGACACGCATGGAATGCAAAATGTTTTTATCTAGAAGTGCTAAATCCCTTAAAATTCCAGACCTTTGATCTCTCTGTCCTGAACTGACAATAACAACGTCAGAACAGCTAAATTAGGCATTGGTCATTAGCCATGGCACACTTGCAATAACAAATGTAGAAATGTATCAAAGCTCTGAATAATTCAAAAAATTATGTGTGAGACTTGTTTTGAGAGCTGAATCATATGGAATCAAGTTCTTTCAAAGATGGAAAATTAGTTTCCTATTAAAATAAAAACATGCACGAAAGTTCTGTTTTATAACCCCTTACCAGTTACTAATTATGATGTTAAATGAAATGCTGAGCATTTGTATTTAAAATGTCACTTATGGATATTATTTAGTCTAATTTTTTAGACTTGAGAAAATTTCCCTGCAAGTAGAATATTTGGCTAAGTTGGAAAGTATATGCAAAACCAGCACTTGATCTCAACAGCTCTGGCACATGTGCTCAGGCCTTGCCCTTGACAGTGCGCCATCTGAGAACTGGATACACGCAGGCATCACCACCACCCTCTGCATGTGCCTGCTTCCACGATTCCCAGTACCACCTGCCTCGGACTGCAAGGAAGGCAAACCTCCTCCATCGCTCTCTGCTTAGCAAGATATTTCAGGCTCATGGCAAGAACTGTGATGAAACCGGAGGCAGAGGGTGTCAGGAAGGGTAGGATCAAATCAACCACAACGCCCTCAGTCTGAAGGCAGGAGAGGAGGTGCCTGGAAGTCGGCAATCTTTAAGCTGCTGGTCATCTACCAGAAGCTACTGACACTCAGTGAGGGAGATGGTTTTCGGTATGTTAAAAGAGAAGGAGGGCTACATGCCAGGAACAGACATTCCTCTGGGAAAACAGATTTGAAAACCAGAGAAAGATATATTTAAGTGCAAACTGATAGGGCTTGGAGCCTGGGTGAACAAGAGACAACATCCACAAGTCAGAAGAGAAAACAGACAACCTCCCACATAAATAGTTCCACTTTCAGTTGAGTCTGACTGGTTTGTTATAGCCCCGGGATTGCTCCCTGGCTCTGTCTAACATGGGACATGCCTGAAGCTCTTGCACGATTCCCAGACTTTGTGCCAATAGTCTTTGTACACAGGCAGCCTTCAGACCCCCCGACATGTGGTTGTGCAACCCTAAATCAGGGGCCGTGTTGCCAGTATCACCTTCCCATGCTCCATCCCCTTCTCCTGTGATGTAACTAGAAAACACAAACTAGGCTGGAGGCTTGACAGCGATTTCTGCTCATGACCCTCTGCTGCAGCTTTCTCAGGATGTCCAGACTGACCACAAAACTGCTGGACTATCAGAAGCTCCTTTAAACTCCTGCACTGTCTGGCTCCAGCAGGTCAGGACATCCCCCAGCCAGCAGCTAGATGGTCTCTGGGAAAGAAAAAAAAAAAAAAAGTGTAGATCAACATGACAAAAATGAATGTGAACTCCACCAAAAAGCACAGTTTAAATGTGTGAATTCTGCCACTGACTTTGGTGAAAGCAGGATCACAAATAAAATAAAATAAAATTAAAAAAGGAACAGGTACAAAGCAGGAAAAGTATTTTAATCTCTCCCACTAGCACACCTGTAAAGATCTGAGACATGGTAGCTAACCCATGGTATTCCCTGATGCAATCCTCTCAGAAATACACTTCTGCCACCCAAACAGGGGATGACTTAGTACCTGAACAATCCAGAGGGAAAGTCCTGCAGCCTGCAGTCGCATCACCAAGCCCGCCTACCCCAACTCAGCTCTGCTCTTGGCTCAACTCTGCCTTCCTACCTATACAGGGTTTTGTTGGGGAGAGGGTTGCATTACTGACTGATTCCTTTCAGAAGTTGCCTCTGCAATTATGGATTAAGTTTGGGGTTTAGTATGAAGGATCAGAAAGGATAAATCAATCTGTTGAAAGGCAAAGAAAGCAGTGAGAAAGAAAACGATCCCCTCCCAGCAGCGGTGCAGGACACGGGTTTGTTTACACACTGGGAGCCTGACTTTTCCCACCCTCAGCCAGCTGGCACCTACCATTTACCCTCGAAGGGTAGCAGTGAGCCCGCCCCTGCCAGGGGCTTAGCATTACTGGCCCACTCACCTGCTGCCATCCAGGCAGGCTGAGCTCTGCTGCAGGGGGAGACACTCCTGGGTTTTCCAGGGGTAGTTGGTATTTTGGAACTTCTGGCCCTGCATAGCAAGACATTGCCTAGCAACTCTCAACCTGTTTTAGCCCAACCAGCGCTTTCCTTCCCCTCACCTCCCTCATTTTGGGGAACCTGATCCCCTGCAGCATCGGTGGCTTGCACTGGTACCCCACAGACACTGTAGCTCAGCAGGACCACCACCCTAGGCCCTACTGCCCCAGGAAGGAGCACTGGTATCTCAGTACCAGGCTCTAGCAGCAGTGCTGTTTCACTGCTCCTACACAGCTTTCACCCCCAAAAAATTCCTACCCCTGGGGCAAGGCAGTGCTGTCATAGCAGGAGGCTATGTGCTTGAGCAGGAGTCTGCCTACAGACTAGCCACATTCCCCAGCCCATTCATAGAGTGACACTGACACTTTGCAAAACACATGAGAAAGAACCGAATAGCGAAATACTACTGCGCGCCTAAAGGAGTTTGTTATAAATTAAGTCATCAAATTAAACAGTCAATCTGGGTAACTGAGGAACACAAGTTTCTATTATAGCTAGATTCCAGGTCAGTCACCTCCCTAAACAGTCACTGTTTAGGCACTATCATTACATCTGAGGAGAAGCTCTCCTTTTAGAAAAGTTTTGAGTTACTGGTAAAATTCAGCTTTGGATGGCTGTCTCTCAAATTCACTTAATATCTGTCATGGAAATATGCACAGTAGTCCCCTAATATTTGTACTAGAATTTGTAATCCCCACATCTATTTCCAAAGAAAGGCTCAAACACAGAATGCAACAGTCACCAGAAACATTACACCTCTTTTTTGTAAAACACTGAAAAATTGTTTCAAGTTCTTTTCCAAAACAAATCACCCTGTTCAACTTTGTTAATGCAAACCATGCCTTTATTTTCCAAACAGAGTTAATAGTTGTATTTAATTTATCCCTCAAATAAAGTTTTGGCCCAGCTGTTTTTTCCAGCTCGAATATTGCCAAAGAATACTCAGTGGCTATAAATTATTTGGTGGCATGGGAGAAGGCTTTTCCAAAGAGTTTACAACCTACATACTCATCTTCTGCAGAGGCTAAGTGCTTACGCATAGTTTTAACCATATAGCTTTATATCCCTTCCCATCACATAACAACACGTCTCTCAGAACACTGCCATGAGCTAGGAAAAACAGTCCACGCTGGCACTGGAAACCCCACAGGACCCAGTACTCTTCACTGGCCTGAATGGAATTTTTGCCTGAACTGCTTCTATTTCCATTTTGTGCTGGTCTGAAGATCAATAGAGGGAGCTGATGCTGAAGCACAGTGATTTTTAAATGTCTAATTATTGCACAGATGCTACAACTTTAATTATACAAGCAGGCTTCTTTGTTTGTCCAAAACTTCAGTGATAAATAATCTGCTTACACAGTGGCTGCAACAGGATCAGGATCCATGGATTTACATTCACAAACACTGGTTGCAGCAGCACAGCCAATCAGCTATATCCTCAGAAGCACATCCCATGCGGATACCTTGCTAAGGGAAGTCAGCTGCCTCAGTAAAGATTAACTAAAGTATACTGTTCTATGTGGATTTTCACCTAGATGAACCACAAGTCTTCAAATTATTTTCTCTGACTTTTTTCTTTTTTTTTAGCTGAATGTATACAATGAGCTATGAAAGTAAGGTTTAAAAATATGGTCATTTTTTATAACTCAGATTTTACAATCTAATGTAATGGCCTAAGGACCAGGGCAGGTCACTGTTCCTACAGAGGTGGTCAGGGATTCAGAAAGATGGTACCTGACACACGGGTTAACAGACAGATAACTGGCAATGTCACAGTCCAGTCCAACGTCTCCCTCCAGAGATACCATCTCTGAGGTTTTGCCTGCGAAGCAAGTGGAACTGCTTTAATTACACCAGAATATATTTACTACCTGGGAAGCAGTCATGCCAAAATGGTTCATGACAAACAGGACACAAAAGGAAAAAAATGTACAATGCAAAGTATACACATCCAGGTTCAACAGTTAAGATTACCCTGGTCTAATAATTTTTTCTTAAAAAAAAAGTAACATTCTGAGATAGTTAACAGTACAACATAGGTCCATTCCTGGCTACGGAGACAAGTTTGTTAAAGACTTCCAGGTGAATATGAGGCACTGTGAGGGTGACAGATTATTGGAACAGGCTGCCCTGAGAGCTTGTGGAGTATCCTTCTCTGGAGACATTCAAGACCAATCTGGACACGTTCCTATGTGGTCTAGGATGATCCTGCTTGGGCATGAGGGTTGGACTGGATGATCTTTTGAGGCCTTTCCGACTCCTGACATTCTGTGATTCTGTGACTGTCTCCAATGCTGGCTCTAAAAGGACCCACAGAGGCTCCCTTTGGAGGCTGTCCCATCACACACATTAAAGTCTCCCAACTCATTCTTTGCAGAGCCCAACCTACACCAGGAGCACTTTGAAACTCCACTTAAACCCCTCTTTGAGACAACTTACCCAGAAAAGTAACAGACACAGACATGGGAAAAGAATATCAAACCACAAGAACTTTCAGTTTGGGAACATTTTAATTATGGTTCTGAGATGCCAAATCCCACCCCACTCTTATCTGGTATTTCCTAACACTCCCAGGTTTGTTACTGTTTCAGCTGGATACAGCCACCTCCCTTCTTGGTCACACAGGTCATTTCTCTTGCACTAACGACTGAGTTCTCTGCCTAACAATTTAATGCAGAGCAGAAACCTTACCTCATCCATTATGTCTCCCCATACCGTCTACTGGGAGGCATTAACTGCTTTCTCCTCTTGAGGAAATCTAACTCATGCATTCATACCATTCAATTCTTACCCTGTCCAATAATTCTTTTTCTAGAAAAATATTTCTTTCAGAGGGGCTGGGCAGGTAGGTATCTCATCAAAACCGCATTCAGCTGCTTTCAGTAATTTTTCTTTATGAATGTGTCAAATAACTTTTGGGCAGGTCACCTAAATGAATGCAGTACAACAGGTTGGGCATGTCTCAGTCTGTTTTCAGTCACAGAACACTATGGGATATGTTAACTGGCAGAGACACAACCTGTACTGTCACAGTGCTATCAAAATACAGACTGTGGAATCCATGGCTATTGAGCTATTAAGCTAATAAAAATTAGAACTATACTTAGCTAAGAACCAGCTAGTCTCATGGCAAAGCAAAACATCCTGCAAAACAAGAAAAAGAATTCAAAATATTACAAAAAACAATAGAAGTAACAGTAATTAAATGTTTTCTGCTCTGAATATAGTAATAAAAGAATTCAGAAAACATTATATAAATGGGATTTCTGAGCTATGTTGACACTTTCCAATTCCTCAGAGGCGACCTCTGAATCTAGAACGAGGAATAATTAGCCACAGCCAGCAAGCAAAGTCTGTTTAGGAAAAGGACTACTATCACCTATGTAAACATGGGAATAAGAATTTTTTACCTGTAGTTACTGGGTTGCCAGACAACAGCACTGGATGATGATGATAAGAACTACCAGTTGCTTTACCTTCCCTCAACAAAACAGACAGATGTCACTTGCTAACACTATCACTCTCAGACCATTTTTAAGTAAAAACAAGATCAAATTACAAGAGTCTAACCCACAGATCACAAACTTTAACTGTGATACTGCAATGGTCTTCCAAACAGTAATGCTGTAACAGGACTCTGTCTCTAAATAAGCTAGGCAGACACAGGTGCTCATTTCTTACAAGAAACTAACTGCACACATTTCAAAATACAATACTGCAAGCCCTTCATCTTTATTAAAAAAAAAAATAGTTCAAAGAGTCACTTTCAGTATCTAAAACAGAGCATCTGCTTCAATGTTTGCAGGGGTCTTCTTGTTCTCTAAATAAAGCTCTCCCTAAAATGCGTGCAGCAGCAAACCCATGTGTCCAGTGCAGGTCCTCATACCTGCTGCAATGTTTGTTGTTCCTCCACTTTATCTTGCGACATTTAGGAACAGACTCTAAGCACAGAGAAAACATACAATCATAAAAGATATGCAAGCAGACAAATCTGTAAGCCTGAGGTAAGTTTAAACATAAGAAAAGGCCCTCAACACAAGAAAACACTTATTTTTAAGCCATATGAAAAACAGTATTTCATTGTGAAGGTGGTTAAACCCTGGCACGGTTTGCCCAGAGAGGCTGCAGAGTCTTTATCCATGGAGGTATTAAAAACCCAACTGTTCAAGCTGACCTTTGTCTAGCTGGGGGTTGGACAAGACAATCTCTCGTGGGGCCTTCTAGCTTCTGCCATCCTGTGATGAATAAAACCAGATCTGTATTGTCGCTGTTGAGTCCAAAATATTTAACAAATAATCTCCAATTCCTCATTTCTTCAGAGAAAAATTCTTATAATGACATAATATTACCAAGTAATTTTATATCTAAGTGACATGAAGTTAACTGGTTGGTTTGTTACATTACTTGACAACCAAAGCCCCTCATGACACGAGAGGGAAGTGGTAGGAATGTGCAGTACAGTCAGGGCAGGGGAAGGATGGCCTCTGCCTCTTTCAGCAGCAGCTAATTACTTGGCCAGATGGATCTGCTTCTTGATGTGCACATAAAAAGCAAAAGGTGGGAGTGTGACAGAAAATAGCAACAGAGATAGAAGACAGGACAAGTGAAACTAAAATATATATGCATGTCAATCATTAAACATGGATTAGCTGGAAAACAGAACTCGTTATTAATGCAGTCCGTAGGTCCCACCAGTGATTCCGCTCTCGTATGAAAAAGTCTGCAACACGTGGTGAAATAGCAACAGGTGTCAGAAACCCAAAGTGAGTCACATGGTCAGGGAGTGTTCTCTTGCCAAGAGTTGCATGAACGTCTTCAGGGAGTACTTAAAAATGAGGCAGAAGAGATCTGAAGATCCCGTAGCACCTTCAACCCAGAAAGAAGGTCACAGTTTGGGCAGATGGTGAAGAAGCAGCAATCAAGGAAAACAAAGGCCTCTAGAAAAGTGTTCTCCTAAAATCATTAGAGAAAGAAAGGCATTTCTGTAATTACACATTTACAAAAACCATGTCTAGAAGAGTGTCCAAATTTTCTATGGTCTTTAGACAAAAGCAATAAGAAAGAACCAATTAATTCAGTTAACTTTAACACAATAAAAAAACCCCAACAAACAAACAAAAAAATCCCAGGAAAATGCATGCTAGTGTGGTTTCAGACCACGTTGTAGGATTCCAGAGATCTTCACGCTCTGCATTAGGCTGCCTCCATTTTAGGCCGCTCAAGGCCCCTTGTTTAGGAGGTGCTCTGGTGAATCCTGTTGCTGTAATGTAAATTATAACTTGTGTGCTCTATCCTTTTTCTAGACTGAACTGCCACCACATCAAATCCAGCACGAGGGAAAATGCTCCGAACTGGAGGCGATCCAGTTCACAGACCAGTCTTTTAATGCTTTCAGAAATATCCTTTGGTAGCAACACTGTGCTGATGTAAAGCCTTCCCATCTGAATACATTCCTCCTGATGAGAGGAACTAGCAAAAGGGTCTGCATGCCCACACCCCAGGGCAAAGAGACCACCTTCTGCTCTGCCAGCCAGGGTGGCTTTGAGCTAAAACACCAGGCTCAAGCAGCTGAAGGGTGGGCACCTAGTCTCTGACAGCTACGTTAGACCATCCTAACTCCGGGACAGCCATGTGCATGGCGATTCTGGGGGTGATAATGCTTTAAATGACCATGGCAAGACCTGCAGGGCTCATCTGTCAGTCATAAGACTAAACCTACCCACATCAGCATTTTAAGATGCAGGGCTTTCCACTGCAGTAAGTGATATGCAGACCCTTGTTCTGTACCATCAATGCTGCAGTCAGGGCAGCTGAGCAACCTGTACTACCATGGTGTGGTTCTCCAGAGCTCGCTGCTTGGAATGAACTATCTTAGCAGAAAATCTCTGGGATTTTTGTACTCATTAAAACCCTAAGAAAAATAGTTAAGCAATAAAATGTTGCAAGGGTGTGTTTGGGAGCATGTGTTGTAATACCCTGGATTAGGAGGCAGAATTAGCTAATGTTGCTAATGATGTTTAGTTTCTGTGGCTATCAAGTCCAATAAAAAAGGTTGTACAAACCTGCAGGTGAGATTAGGTACAGTCAGCGTATGAACAGCCTAGCAGCTGTTGGAAATGAACCTGTATAACAGTACATGCATAAGCACTGACAGGAATGTCTATACTATATAGTGGTAATCTCCAAACAAGTGTTCCAAGATAGACAAGAATCCAGAAAAGAGTCTACCCCTCTTTTTTAAATCACACAACCCCTAAACAGAGAACAATCCAAGAATTAACAAGTACTTTACATCTAGTTATTCCAGCTAACATAAGAAACTGATCTGTTGGGGCCCTGGTCTTTAAATTAGCCTGCAGTAAGAATCAGAGGGATTACTGATCATACTACATATGGGATTATACAACAGATCAAGAACTTCAAACTCTTTTTACACCTTCTTCCTCAAAGTGAGATATATAGATATACTGATGGGTAAATGCTTTAACTGAAGTAACAAATTATACGCTTCCATTGCATACTAAAATGTAACTGAAAGAAAAAAAAAGCTGCTGAAAGTTTTAAAAAAGGATTAATGTATTCTGAAATATTACATCAATAATATTTCACCAATAGGTTCCCTTTTATTGATTTGAACCCTTTCAGCTAATGAAGGGAGCAGAGTTTTGAGTTAAACTATAGCTTGCTGTTTTCCTATAAGACTCCCACTTTATTTGGCGCACATCACCCAGTGGCTAACCAGTTATTTGATACTTTGTCTTCCCAGCTCAAAGTGTGGCTCTGTACCTTTTTTATTTCATGTTATTTTTCAAATTCATTGATATTCTACTCATAGTCTTGTCTAACATGCCCAGATCACCTAAATGTCTATCTGAATTCTTCACAAATGAGAATGAATTCACTTCATAGCAGCTCATTTTGCAGGTGGTGTATTTCTATTACATCAATTTTACACAATGGGAAATTGAGGTATGGAAAGATTTATGTCAAATGTCTCCAGTAACTCTGACATACAATACAAAATTTTTCAGAGACTGCTTAAAATACAGGTGAGACATTGATTTCATTTGTGTTTGCTTAAGTTCTGCATTTCTGGAAATCAGACCGAGGTTCTCAGGATGGATACCGCAAAATAAGGAATATGAAAATGAGTGACTGCTTATGAAAAATCTATTGTAAGCAACTGGCTCCATATCACAAAGAAAATCTGCAAATGTAAAAGAAACACCCCTGGTTCATCAGGGTAGCATTCACCTGTCTCCATATGAAGGTAGTCTTATTCCAATTTCTAGCATTAGTCACTATACTTTTTCCAAGTTCTTCAACAAATAAGGCAAGGATCCTACAGACAATGACCTTTTTAGAAAAACAACTCCTCCACAGAATGGAGTCTGATGGAGAGCAAAACTGTTTGAACTAAAGGCCATAGTTTGACAAGTGCATGGAAGAACATCAAACAGCAAAGGCAACTACCAATAATTCTTGAAGTTTTAGCAAGGAAGCTATTAAAAAAAAAAAAAAAACAACCAAAAAACACCCAAAGATAAATACCTGCTTAACAAAATAAAAATCTTAAATCAAAATCATGACCAGCTCCAGAGCTGAAACACATGACACCACTCTGCCACTTCACCTAAAATAGAAACAAATAACCTCAGCAGATTATCATTTTCTTTATGAAGAAGCGTAGGATGGGGTTAGGAGGTTGTTGCAAGTAGAGTTTATGGATATTTCTTGAGAGCAGGAAAGGTTCAAGAATGTTACATTCCAGATCTGCATGTGATCTAACAAACCACTATAAAAAGCTGGAAACACGGTTTCACCAAACAACAGAGGAAAGCCTTCTGCAAAATAGATCTCTTAGGAAAAGGGTTGTGCTTGTAACAGAAACATTTCTAACTGAGAATTTGCAACTTCTATATTGCTTTATCATTATAAAAACCTGATTTTCTCTGCTGGTCACTGATTACTGTTATTTTAATTATTTTCTTTCTCACAATTCTGAATAGCTGCCACTAATCCATCCTGTAAATGACATAACTGGCACCAACTTTTCATCAAGAGCAGCGCTGCATCCACAAAATCTACATGAGCATATACTATGTGTACAAATATGCACACAAATAAGCACACAAGCAGAATTACACAATTTGTATGCAAAGATGCGGGTTTCCAAGGGCAGCATTTTTCCATTAAAACATTACAGGTAAAATGCACATTCAAACATGCACCCATTTTTACTAATTTGCACCTTAATGAATAATAGGAATGAACATTTACTTAATAAAACATTTGAACCCGGCAGTACTGCTTTTTAATGAACAGTTCTAGAAAATGTTGTATGTTTGGATTTACAGTTTAGCTGTGGGAACAGTCAAAAAGCAACACACATACTTGCCTTTCCTAGAAATTCACCAAGCCACACTTTTCTTTGTAGCTCTCTCCTGACTCTCCTATTTCTGAGTTTAGACCACCCATATTGTGATATTAGGTCATTGTAGGTAACATGTAATAAAATATCCTGTATTTCAGGATATTTCATCTTCTATTTCATACTGCATTGAAGGCCCTTAGGTTGTTATTTCTCTCTTGAGAATTTATCTTCACTGGGTTAAAAACTGGCTGGATAGTCAGGCCCAGAAAGTTGTGGTGAATGGAGTTAAATCCAGCTGGCAGCTGGTCACAAGTGGTGTTCTCCAGGGCTCAGTGCTGGAGCCAGTCTTGTTTAACATCATCACTAATTATCTGGACAATGGGATCGAGTGCACCCTCAGTAAATCTGTGGATGGCACCAAACTGTGTGGGAGTGTCAACCTGCTGGAAGGCAGGAAGGCCCTGCAGAGGGACTTGGACAGGCTGGATTGATGGGTAGAGGCCAGCCTTATGGGGTTCAAAAANCAGTCTTGTTTAACATCATCACTAATTATCTGGACAATGGGATCGAGTGCACCCTCAGTAAATCTGTGGATGGCACCAAACTGTGTGGGAGTGTCAACCTGCTGGAAGGCAGGAAGGCCCTGCAGAGGGACTTGGACAGGCTGGATTGATGGGTAGAGGCCAGCCTTATGGGGTTCAAAAAGGTCAAGTGCCAGGTCATGCACTGCATGTTGTCATGCACACGCACTTTGTCATGCACATGCCAAAGGGTCACAATAACCCAAGGCAGAGCTACAGGCTTGGGTCAGAGTGGCTGGAGAGCTCCCTGGAGGAGAAGGACCTGGGACTGTTAGCTGACAGCCAGCTGAACATTAGCGAACAGTGTGCCCAGGTGGCCAAGAAGGCCAACGGCATCCTGGCCTGTATCAGGAATAGTGTGACCAGCAGGAGTAGGGAAGTGATTGTCCCACTGAACTCAGCTCTGGTGAGGCCACACCTCAAGTGCTGTGAGCAGTTTTGGGCCCCACACTACAAGAAGCATCTTGAGATGCTGGGACGTGTCCAGAGAAAGGTGATGAAGCTGGATAAGGGTCTGGAGCCCAAGTCCTGTGAGGAACAGTGAAGGGAGCTGGGGCTTTTTGGCCTGGAGAAAAGGAGGCTGAGGGGAAACCTTACTGCTCTGGGGGTTGGTCTCTTCTCTCAGGTATAGGACAAGACGAAATGGTTTCATACTGCACCAGGGGAGATTTAGGTTAGATACCAGAAAAATTATTTACTAAAAGAGGTGTCAGGTGTTGGAACAGGCTGCCCAGGGAAGTGGTGGAATCACCATCCCTGGAGGTATTTAAAAGGCAAATAGATGAGGTGCCGAAGGACATGATCTAGAGGTGGACTAGGCACGGTTAGGCTGTGGTTGGACTTGATTATCTTGAAGGTCTCTTCTGACTCAAGTGATTCTACGATTCTATTTGGTTTTCTAAATAAAACAATGCCAGGGGATTAACCTGAAAAATCCCACTCACTCATTCCATTTAGCTGTTAGCCAACACCCTTGGAACAGTTTAGGGTACAGCCTGCACTAGGGACCATTGCTCCCTCCAGGCTCTGGGGTTGGCCAGGGACCCCTCATCAGGCTCGATAGCCCCAGACACCCTTTACGCCCTCACACTGTGTCCCAGCACGTGCAGTACTTACCCTCATTTCCACCTTGCAAAAGCACCGTGACATTCTGTCATATGGCCTTCAAAGTATGCAAAGCGCTAGGAACCAGGAAAAAAACCAACCACAACCCACCAAATTGTGCTTTAAAGTGACAAAGTCACCACCCCAGGGCAGAAGACACTGGAGGGCTGACCAACCAGCGTGTCACAGACCCCAGAGCCACGGTCCTAAGGCCCCTTGGGATGGGACGGTTACGTCTGTAGTCTTCAGTCTGTGATGAGACCTTTAGGTATCCTTACACCAAGCGCCAGTCCCTTCTCGGGCATTTCTGTGGCAAACGCGTGTGAAGGGCTGAAAGCAGAAACCGACCTAAGGCGTCTGTGCGTCTGAAACCCACTGCCACCGGATGTGGGCCTCTGTCGGGCGAGCGCCTCCAACCCGCCGGGCTGTGCCCAGCGCCCGCAGCCCTTCAGCCCGCAGCCGGGCCGGGAGTGTGCCTGCGGGCCGCCCGACACCGCCCTCCACGCCCCTCGGTCCCCGTGTGCAGCCAGCAACGAGTTCACCGCCCGGCCGTGGCCCCGCCGAGGGCCAGTCTGACTGCTCTGCAGAAGAAGACCTTGTAAGAAACAAGTTAGTTCCGTATCCACGTTAGCGCTCTTCAGAATGAGGTTGCCAAAACCACAGCGAAGCTCCAGCGAGGCCGTTTGGAGCAGCACCCGATGACCGGCAAAGCTGGCCGGGAGCACAGGCCCGCTTAAGCCTGCGGAGCTGTACAGCTGCCTCGCAGGTAGGGCATCCGCTCCAGCGCCGCTCTCCG
>VXBZ01009993.1:255811-268448 GCA_013399135.1 Heliornis fulica | reverse complement strand
CGGCCCGGCAGGGAGCCTTCTTCCGGCCTGAAGCCTGGGCTCGGGCCCGCACCCCGCACCCCTCGTCCTCGACGGCCCGGGACGCAGCCCAGCCCCACCCCACCACCCTGCCTCTAGCGGGCGGCCGGCCGGGCCCCCGCGGAAGGGGAAAGGCACGCCGTACTAGCGCGGGCCCGCCCCTGGGGGGGTTGGGCCGGGGACTGTCCGGCGCTCAAGGCTTTAGTGCGGTTTTGGGGGCCGGTGGGAGAGTCGGAGAGGGGTGAGGTGGTGGTGTCGGGATAAGGAGGGAGCTGTGGAGAAGTTTTACCGGTTAGGCTTAGGCCGTCGAAAAGGCAAACAACCTGGCTTCCCCAGCACCACCACCTCCCTCGGCGATGCTGCCTGGTCAAATACCAGCAGACAGGTTGATCCTGGGGATACAGTGATGCCTACGACATTTTACTTGTCCCTGGACAGCTGTTTCCTGGAGCAGATACCTTCCCTCACTCAGAGGGGGAAAAAAAAAAAGTAAAAAAGAACCAACCCCAAACCCAAAGTCAAAAGCGACCAGTGTTTCTTAATTAGGAGAAAATGATTGCAGAGGAAAGAGTTCTTGCCAATCACCACCGCATGCCCGGTTACAGAGCACCTGTTGCCACATCCCCAGTTAGCCCCGCGCTGTGACTTCCCCCTCCTGACCCCGTACNAAAAAAACAGCACTTACCAGGAGTGGGGTTCGAACCCACGCGGACATACGTCCATTGGATCTTAAGTCCAACGCCTTAACCACTCGGCCATCCTGGTGCAGATACAGAGGCGACTCCCAGCCCTTCCTACATAGAAGGCCACCCTCGCTCCCGCCCACCCCCACGACCGTCCACGACCCTCGGCTNCCCGCGGAAGGGGAAAGGCACGCCGTACTAGCGCGGGCCCGCCCCTGGGGGGGTTGGGCCGGGGACTGTCCGGCGCTCAAGGCTTTAGTGCGGTTTTGGGGGCCGGTGGGAGAGTCGGAGAGGGGTGAGGTGGTGGTGTCGGGATAAGGAGGGAGCTGTGGAGAAGTTTTACCGGTTAGGCTTAGGCCGTCGAAAAGGCAAACAACCTGGCTTCCCCAGCACCACCACCTCCCTCGGCGATGCTGCCTGGTCAAATACCAGCAGACAGGTTGATCCTGGGGATACAGTGATGCCTACGACATTTTACTTGTCCCTGGACAGCTGTTTCCTGGAGCAGATACCTTCCCTCACTCAGAGGGGGAAAAAAAAAAAGTAAAAAAGAACCAACCCCAAACCCAAAGTCCAAAGCTACCAGTGTTTCTTAATTAGGAGAAAATGATTGCAGAGGAAAGAGTTCTTGCCAATCACCACCGCATGCCCGGTTACAGAGCACCTGTTGCCACATCCCCAGTTAGCCCCGCGCTGTGACTTCCCCCTCCTGACCCCGTACAGGCTGGGGAATGGGACTGCCCAGTGGCCAGCCTGCTCCTGTCGCCTTTCTGACAGAGGAGAAAATGAAGCTCCTTCCTACCAACCCTTGCCACTGCTGAGTCTGTCCCCGAGGGATGAGAGACACGTCGGTAGGACACAGGCTGGGGAAGCAAGACTGTGCCAGCCCCCATTAAGCTGGAGGAAGCACGCAGAGATGGTCTCTCTCCTGTGAGCAGAACAGGCGCACGTACCCTCCTGCCTGATTGTTAGCCTGGTTGGAGGTAGCTCTCTGTAAGGGATCTGGATTTACAGGCTGCAGGCAGTACCTAACTTCCTCAGCTATTAGTGCTCAGTCCCCCAGTACACCAGGTAGGCTTGTGAAAGAAAATACTTCTTGCATACAACAAAAGTCGATTGTCAACATTTTATAAATGGTAAGAACAGATGTAAAACTTGCACCCTCTTTTTTCCTTAGTTTTATTTATGTGCTGAAGCCCATGAAGGACAGGACAGCTCTTTGGCTGGAACTTGCCATGCTGTATCATTTGATTGAAACAGACACCATACCACAGTTAGTGTTGCTTGCTGTTTAGTGGGCTGAAAAATATTGAGTAGAAAAATGTCTTTGTGCCTAGCATTACTTCTGAAAAACATAGTAAAATGTTACTTTTTCCTGTTACAGCTTTGTGCTCTAATAGCATGCTCTGTGAGGTAAAGTATGACTGTGGAACTGTTTTACATTGGCCTTTACTGGCTTCAGCTGTTACAAAAACACTGCTAGAAATATGGAAGAAGGTAGATCTGCTGCTGCCTTCTCACATATCAGATAAACAAATACCACGCTCTGTGTGAAAATCACATCGCTTTGGAAATAGATAACTAATCACCACATACAGTATCTATGAAATGATACTGTTTCCTGCCTTCATCATATCTGTGATACCTTTTTAGAGATAGAAACACAACCATGTGTAGCTTTTTTTCCTTTTCAAATCAATTCCAAATATCTACCATGGTTCAAAATCTAGAGAGCCTGTTTGTTTTAAAGAAATACAACTCAGGCTGTGCATTCAAATCATCCAGAATGTTTGTTGGCCTCCTTACATTAGAAAAGCAGGAATTCAGCTTAGCCACTCAGTCCAGCCTCGAGTTTTCTCCTCCTCTTCCAAAAAAAAATAAAAAATAAAAGATACCTGTGTCTGAAACTAAGAGCTATAGGTACTAGAAGTTTATGCCAAGACATAAGCCAGAGAGGAGATGCCTCCTCAAGGGCATCTGCAGTCTGGGTGGTTCTCATTGAGGTAGCACAATTTCAACCACCATTTCTGTAACGTGAAACCCATGTTTCAAACAAGCAAAAAAGAATTCCCATAAGATGAAGTGGAGGCTCATACACATATCCAGAATGTTCAGCATTCTATACCGACATTATATTTTGTAATAATTGTTTTTTCTTTTATATTTATGTAGTCTTTTTTTACCTTTTAAGGAGGTGAAAGGTGTAGGCCTGGTTACCAGTCTTCCTTTCTCCTCATCAGAAAGGGCTGAGATTCATAGGGTAGATTTTTATTTTTTTTTACACTTCTGCTGTTTTCAGTAGGAAAGAGAACCAAACTACCAGCAACCCTAAAAGCTAAAATGACTCCTCTCACAATTTTACTACTTCACCCTCAAACCCAACTATAGCGTTTGCCACATCAGGGCAAGATAAAAAAATCCCAACCTTATCCATAGAATAAGCTACGCACGTCTCCACAGGAGTCCTGTTGGCTTTCAGAATGAAAAGGCAGCTTTCCTTAGCAAGCATGAATATGTCCATCCAGTGGCTTGTTATTACTATGCTAACATATCATCTAGCTACTTTTATCATCTTCCACTCATCCTGTGTGGCACAAGTCTTTGCAACCATTGTGTAATATTTTTTATTTTCCAGAAGTCTGTTTAACTGTGACTAGTCAAGTTCTCTGACTGGCAAAATTTGAGTTCTTGCACAACTAAAGGATGGAAAACCACCATAGGATTAAGCAATGAACACATGTTTTCAAGGAAGAGAATTATTTCCTCAGTTACTGGAAGTTGATTTTAAGTGCCTTTAATACACAGTGCAACTTAAAAATGGTTTTAAAGGGTCCCAAGCTGGTGTGTCAGTGATTCACAGTTTCTTCCTTGCAGCAACAGCCTCGTCAAGGCAAAATCTTCAGTCACCTTCTTCTTCATGATTTCACTGTCTTTCCCCAAGCCTCAAATCAGACTAAAGGTTTGAATTTCTACTAGTGAAATCATCGAGATCTCTCAAAACTGCCACAGCAAATTTGTATTTTTTCTTGCAGAAGAGAATAATCTTAGGTTGTATGAAACTAATTTTTTAATGTTTTTAACAGGAAAAATTATGGAAAGTCTATCTCAATATACATTTTTACTGTGGCAACAAATACTACAAGGGCTTTTGGTTTTAGGCATTGTTTAATCTCCTTTCACCTACTTAGTTTAGTCCAGCAGCTTTTAAACTAAACCTTGACAATTCAAAGAACTATCCAGAGCTGTTGATTCAATTTACAACACTCTTCACTTTTTCTTATTAAATCTTTTATTCCATTTGTAGACATACATCTGTGCAAAAAAGAAACCAACAAAAAGCTTTCCCCCCCCCCCCAAGTACACATTTTTATCAAAAGTATTGGTGAGTGCTAAGAATATGCAGATGAAATGAAAAACATATTCTCTTCTTCACTGATTTATGCCCGCATGATGACCCTCAGAAGTTCAGGGTGTCTCTCTACAGATGTGCAGTTCCGTCACCTCAAATAGCAGTACCTACACAACCAATGACTTCGTCTTCCTGAGTAGCACCGAAACTACTGGTACTAGTGCCAGCTCAACACCCTCCTTTCTCCCACTTCAACACTGAACACTGGGTTGCTAGAGAGGTCCTCAAGCAAGCGTAATACTCTTTCTTGTTATCACAGACAGGCACTTCAGCAAAAGAGACTTCCAATTTCTGTGTTATCCATTTAGCTTCTATTTGTGTAAAAAAAGCCTTTCTGGCCAAGAAGCATTTCCTACTAGGATATGAGAGCTCGGAAGTTAAATTTATTTTGCTGCTTTTTGTATCAATATAAATGGTAAGAAATGTAAGGGGGTTGGTTTTTTTTTTCCTTTCACATATAAAATTAGTGTGCAAAAAATCGGAAAGTACATATTTCATTGTGATTGTTGCAGGATGATGGCTATGTACATCTCCTGGGGAAAACTCCCAAATGCAAAATATTTGAAATGCTTAAATATATTTATTAAAATAGATACAGATAGGATCGGAGGTCTTTTTAAAAAAATCACTAACTTCTGAAAAAATGTCCTGCATTAATTCAAAGGATGGCAGTAGCTCACTATGCATCAGGAAGCTACCTAGAAATATTACAGCTGGAAAACCTGCAGAAGCAAGAGCTATAATCATTCCCCAGAGTTTATGAATACATGCTTCACTGACAGTGCTCAGTGGTTTCCAGGTGCTGCAAATTTTCTATTCCCTCCTCATATTTCAAACCTACCGTGGGCAGACTCCCCTTACACAAAAGCAGAGACTCTTTTTAAGCTTGCAAAGAGTACTGAAACAACATTAAAATGTTGTTTTCTTTCTTCTTCAGGTGTACTGAAGAAATATGTCTATTTGCTTTCAAAGGTGGAGATTTGCTAACAGTGAGGAAAAAGTCTTTAGTTTTGTACACCACTATTATGCAATGTAAATAAATTTAATCCTTCATGTGGTTTTAAATATATAGTTTTAAAATCCTTGTTAAATAAAATGCTTATAAAAATAAAAATCTATTGACAGGATAATCCTTCCACTAAAACTACCTGTGTGCATGTGACAGCACAGGAGACCCTAAAATGCTTTCTTTACCCTCAAATGGTGTCCTCTGGGTTGATGTCTTCATTGTCTGCTTCTCCAGAAGGGCACTGCATGCATCTTTTCTGGCTGAAGTGTTAATTAGTAGAAAAATGTATCAGAAGCATAAAAGCATAGCAGTTTTGAAATTACAAGTACAGAGAGTGGCTCAAGTTAGAAGCCAGTGAGATGCCTCAGTGTTGCAGTGCTTCTAGCCACCTTGACAAAGTTGTGGGTACTCAAAATGGAGAAAAGCAATTACTTCCACACAGGCAGAGCAAAATGTGCATATTATAATTTAAGGTGCAGTTACTTCTGATAGGATTTGTGACAGATAGAAATCAAGTAGAAATAGAAACTAATTCTGTGCCCTGCTCCTACACTAAGAGGCTCAGGATTTTCTCAAATGAACAGAGCAAAAATCTGTTCAAGTATTTGCATCAAACAGGCTCCAAACTAGTTAAAATTGAAGCCTCTTAATTCTGTGGTGCATTGTGTCACCTCAGGCAGTAGGGCCTGCAGATTCACATTGACAAAAAAGAATAAAGATAATTCTAGAAATTTCTCATGTTCCTTAGGCAGAGTTATCAGCCTATCATTCATTCTTTCTTCTTGCCTATCTGAAACCAGTATCATTGCAGAGATCTTCTTGTACCTCTAGTTACAGCAACAGAGTACATTTCAATTAAAAAACAGTTTTATCAACGTTTCTAGGAGCTCTCAAATAGAACTGCCTTCAGCACATTTAGGAAAAAGACAACGAACAAAACTGATTGCAAAATAGCCCCCTGATTTTTAGGGGTTGTCATTACAGAAAAGTCACTAGAAAGAGACGTGAGCCGGTCTGTGAAAGCTTCAGAGGGATAGTCACCTTCTGCAACAGGACAAGCAGCAGCAGAGGATTGTTCTGAGGGGGTGTTTCCTTCTGTATTCCAAAGCTTTCTTCACTTGCTCTTTAGCTTCTCCTACATAGTCCTCAACATTTTGCATATTTATCTCAATGACATCAAAGGTGTCTGCCTGTTCCTCCACTAGCAGGGCCACCTGCAGAAAGAGTTCATGAACTTCCTTAATGCGACCTTCTAACTTCACCAGTTCCTTATGCCGTGTCTCTATCTCATTCAAGGCCAAGCGAGCTCCCTTAACATCTGACAAGAGATTCTCAGAGAAGACGTCCCACTTGCCTTGCTCAATCATCTCCTCAATCTGGTTGCCAGAAACATCTTTGCCCATGATCTCTAGCTGCCGCTGAATTCGAATCTTGCAGTTCTCCCGTTGGTTCACCTCCGTTGCATTGTATTCAAACATCGCCTCCTGAAAGGCGTGCATGAGATCAACGTAGTGGTTCTTCGCTACCCTGGCAATGACAGACATAGCCCCATATTTTGCTATTGCATCTTCACTGTAATCTCTCATTATCTGGAGCTTCCTGTGGATGTTTTCTCCACGGGCCTTGATGTCTCTGGCAATACAATTGGTATCTCGTTTGATGCTACTAATGCGGCGCATGGAAGTAAGGAAGCGGTTGTTTTGCTTTCTGAGCCGCTTGACATCCTCTTTTAGGTGGTCATTTTCTGTCCGGATGTTCTGTATGTCTTTATGAAGAATTTCCAAGGCATAATCCGTCTCATAAAGGAGAATATCACGGGGTGAATTTTCATCATCCTCAACATCTGAGAACTGTTGATTGTGTGCCCTGGCAAATTCACGCAGCTCGTTTAGTCGGTCTTTCATCCTGCCTGTAAAACAGAGGAATGGAGGGAAAGAAGTTTAAAGTAAATTAAATAGTGTTTTGCAAGTGTTGAAAGTTCGTAACTAATAATTACATCATAATAGTAATTACATCATAGATAACATAAAATAACAGATTATTTTTTAACAGTATTTTATACAGTGATGGATCTCAGATCCAAAACTCTGGTGCTAGAATACTCTTCTAAAAACTACTAAGCTTAGAAACTAAAAAAGTGAAAAAGAGAAGGCAACAAATCCTGAAGGCACATCCAAACGAATAGCAAGACAATCATCAATTCCCCCTAAAATACCAGCCTTTCACTTGGAGAAAAAAACAAACTCTTGGGGAAATGAAAGGAAGACTTCAGCTATTGGTATGTGTAGACATGTTGATAACTGAATGCCTCCTGCAACTGCTTACTAGAGAGATCTCCTCTAGATCTTGACCCTTCGTTACAGGAACTGCCACAAATGTCACAGGTCCTGTGTCATTCTAAGCTTGCTTTTCCTGGAAGAAGAGTAGGAAGCTTCTCAGAAACAGAAGTTACATTTACAAACACAGTTCAGAAAGAAATGTTTTGAGAAATTATGTGAAAAATATACAGATAGAATAATAACAATAAAGTAATTCAAGTTTAGGGTCTCCAGATGCTGTCATTGATCATAGCATACCAGGCATCAAAGAAAACAACAGAGCGACAGCAGCATTTTCTAAGTAAAACCATCCATTCAACCCTTCATTTTTGAATGACAGTTACACCCTACTGAAGTAATAAAGTAACGCTGTTGTTATAGATCAGGATCCATTTTCCATGTGTTTGCCTCAGTCTCAGCTAACTACAAATTTCAATAAAAAGCCACAGAATGAGTAATCAGTACAGATCAGTTACATGGTAACAAAATGTAAATCTCCTTTGAGTATGTTGTTTACTTGAAATTCTAGATCTAAAGTCTTTTCAGAATCTGAAAGCTTCAGCAAGAACCCAGCACCTTGTGCTAGAGCAAGCAGGAAGCTGACAACTTCCCATCACAGAAGCTGTACATCCCATGACTTCTTTTAAATTAATAAGAAAGAACCAAGTTAATAAGCCAGACATCTCTGGATCAACATCTGGAGGACTCATTTTTAGGCATGTTAAAGATATTAAGGAAAAGATTCCAACACAGACACATTCTCTTGGACTTGTGTAGTTCATTGGGAGTATATACTGGTCTTCAGAAGCATCCTGATTATGGTCACATTTACACTGAAGGAAAAAAGTATTTACATTTCAATGTAAACCAATTCTTTTGTAAGCAGTGTAAACCAAGGAGGTCCATTAATATACTGAGAGAAGAGCTTTCATTCAAGAATCCATGCATGTAAGATAATTCTTTGCATTTAAAACATAAGCCACATAGATTCAACTCAATCATATAGAGAAATGAAAGGAAATTAAAAGTCTTCCACCTCCTCCCTCAGCAATAACAAAATCAAGAAAAACCCTCACATAAAAGGAAAAAAAAAGTGTGATGCAGCCTAAAAAACTTGTTTACTTGGCTTTCAAATAGTATGGCCAAGTTTTCCTAAATGCATTGAGACAGTGAGAAGATCATAGAATCACAGAATTGCAGAATCTCCTGAGTTGGAAGGGCCCCATAACCACCAAGTCTGACTCCTGGCTCCACAGAGGACCAGCCACATCACAGCATGTGACTGAGAGCATCGTCCAGATGCCTCTTGGACTCAGTCAAGCTCAGTGCTGTGACCACTTCCCTGTGGAGCCTGTTCCAGTGCTCAACACGTACTAAGCATGAAGGCTGGCTGAACTGTACAACTGATGAAGTCATTTACATGATGAAGTGTACCCACACTAACTTACTTCTGCTGAAAAAGAAAGAAGCAACTTTCTAAACACTAATGGCCTCTAAAATGCTGATAGGCTGAAAAATGTCAGACCAAGAACCGCGGCAATAGTTGTTGTTGGGACTAGCTAGAAAAGCAGGAGAAGTTGGTCCTCTTGTTTGTACTCTCTGGTGTTTCACATGCCACAAGAGCAGTAGAAAATTCCTAAGAGTGAATCTGTCTACCATATCTCATAGAAGTCAAACAGTATTTTGACTTTCATGTTAGTGACACATTCATCTCATAAAAATTGCAGAGCAAGGAGGGAATACAACCCCATAAAAAGTTACTGAGAGGTGTTTACTGAGCTGCAGAGATGCCCAAACACAGGCACACAGGGCAATTACAACTAATGGGCACCATCCAGCCTCTGATGCGAGGAGCTCTGGCTCCCTTACACCCTGAGGAGGCTGACTTGCAGCAGGCATGAAGCACCTTGGGAGCCGGTAGCCGCTAGCCTGCTAAACTGGGTCCCTCACTTCAGCCAAGCCCAGGCCTGGACCCCTCACCTCAGGGGTGAGGCTAAGGGCTGGGCCCACCATCCTCAGACCAGGACTCCCGTCAAGGGAAGATCGAGCAGCCTGGAAGCAGTGGACCATTTTCTAGACAGCTAGTAGAAAGGGAACAAATAAAATCCTAGAAATATCAGGGTTATTTAGGTCTCTTCTAATTACTACCTGTTTCTGAGATGCTTTTCACCTGAAAGGTAGATGTGACTCTGAAAACTAGACACATCACTCATCTCTGCATTCCTGACTTACTGGCTTCCCTGGAGCTGATGACCCTCCCACTATACGTCTGATCCTTAACTTTTGCATGTTGCATTCAGCAGTTCAGACATTTCATGTTTAACATCTACATTTGGAAATAGCAAACAATGTTGTTCTTTACTTTAAAATGACAATCCAAAGCAGTAAGGTGCCATTCATGTTACTAAATTGTGTGTGCCCAGGACTGTGTTGCCTTTGTGCTTACCTTTCCTTGAACTTGAGAAAACCTAAACATCAGCCTTCCACAGAGAGCAAACAAACAACTGGCTGGACAATAATTACCTTTTTTTTTTTGTGTTTGTCAAAGAGAACACAAACAGAAAATCATGCTGAGTAATAAACTCATTGTAATAAACTCATAATTTTGTAGGACTAGGTCTACCTTTCCTTCCCCCTACTCTCAAGAGTGTAACTTGCAATTTGTCTTTCTCACCTACAACTATTGTAAGGTGCTAGATAAAATAGGAAGAAATGAAGAAGCAAAGACATGGTAATTCACAACATGAAAATACTAATACTGTAGTAAGTACATGGGTATAGTAATTCTGTAGCATCTCTGTAAAAAATACCACTAATTGGTTTTAATACAACATGAGAGGTTACACAGTCAAGTATTAAGAATAAGCAACTGTCAAGAGTGGCCTCATATTGCACCACGATGTTGCCTACACACAGGAGGATCCTGCAGTTAAACACTGGCCTACATACTATCACTTCCACCAAGTCTCTGCCTACAGTCTGTATGAACTGAATAGAAATTTTATAATGTAAAATTTAATATTCATAATTCAATTAATGAACATATACCTAATTTTCTTTGTTAATTCTACTGTTATTTTCCTCTTGGTTTCCTCCTGTGAAATCCATGGAAAGCTCTGTAAACTCCTAGCAGTCTTATGGGGCAAGGCAGATCTAACAAACCCATCCACAGACAATAGTTTTAGGCCAAGGGGATTAAGGACCACACTATCACTCTTGGTGAGTTACGATGCCTACTTGAGACATTTGAAGCACAGTTCTTTGTACCTGGTTCATTCAGAAGTCAGCTCCTGACTTTGGTCACTGCTACAAGCCTCAGACACTTTGCTGAGGAAGATCGTGAAGTAACAGGCCAGATGTCAGTGAATGAACACATGGATCAAGGCTACATGTGAGAAGCTCATCTCAATGATACATACAGCATCACGCACGACCTTCATGATCCAGCAGATCCAATAGAAACCAATTCTAAACATGAACAGAAGGATAAACTTACAATTGCACTAACAATCTTCAACCTGCAGTTTTCCAGTTTTGGAGTGCTTAGCTCTAAAAGCCTACAGGATTTGAAACCACATACCAAAACCTAAGTTCAAGGGGGTCAGCATTTGGATCTTTTAATTTGGCATTGAGGACCTGTACATGTCAGATCATGACTCCACAGCTAAAGTGGTAATACTTTTGTCCTAACAAACGGATGCTAATTCTTCTAGCCTAACTTAAGGGTCCTGAAAACCCAAAACTTTGTAATATCTTTCTTTCTCTTTTTTCTCTGTGTTTCCAAAGTGCATCACCTTTTCAGCTTCCCACTTCATCTTCACATTTTCAAGCTGCTCTTCCTTATCTACATACAGTACCTGGGCAGGCTGGAGAACAGGAAGCTAACAGGATCCTGCTCAGGCAGGGGGGTTGGACTAGATGATCTTTCGAGGTCCCTTCCAACTCCTGACATTCTGTGATTCTGTGATTCTATACAAACAAAGGATTTTCATGCCTGTATTTATTTCAGCTTTAACATTTGTGTATCCACATCGCTGATTTTGGGGCAAACAGTGAAATCAAGCAGCAGGTTCAGCAGATTATCTGTATTTCTTCACCAGCAGCTGGGAAGAAAGCCAGTGTATATTTTTTTTCTTGTTACTGCATCCATAAAAGGCAGCTTCTGGTTAATACCAGCATGTGGATTACCAGGAGCTAGTCAGTAATCTTTTCAGCCTTGAGTAGGTCTTTACAAAATGAAGGTTTTACTTCAGCTGAAGTGGCCTATTTGAGGAACAGAAGTTATTTCAAACCAAGCCAGTTAAAGATCATTTCCCTCAGCAGTTCTTCTCTCCCTCAGAAGGAAATGTCCTTTTTGTGCTCCATTACAAGGCCATGTAGTTCATCCTGTCTCTGAATGACATGTGATCTTGGTTGCATGACATACAGAAGATGTGATCCAAGAAACTAGTGGTGAACAATTAGCAAATAACATCCTCCTGGGCAGAATTGCTTCATAGTCAGCAAGCGTGTGTCAGCACATTCCAGTAGCTTCCCATACTGCCTGTAGAGGATACAGTATTGATGGAAACTCTCTCAGACGGACTGTCTGAGTCAAACACACCCCACTGCAAGGCAAATAATGTGCTTCCGTTGTATAAAAATGTAAGTCATATATAGGTAAAATAAGTGTTGAATGCAGATGAAGCCCTTCTTTTAAGAGTTGGGGTCTCAGATGTAATCATAATTTTCTAGTATCTTTCTGGTTTGGAAACAACTGTCTTACAGCAGATTAAAAAATTTCACCTGACATCTATTGTCCAAGAATAGATTTGACAATATTAAATAACTTAATTAAAAACACACTGTCATTTACAATAGGTAGACTGAATTCTCCATCTCCCCAATCATATCCATCACTGGTGAAACAGCAGGCTTGAATTTCTGAAGTCACTCCTCCTTTTTCTTGCTTCTCATATCTTAGGAGCTCAAGGAAAAATGAAAAATCATAATCTAATAAATAGGACAGTCTGCATTCCGGAGCTGTTTTAAGATCACATCTGTATATTAATAACTAATCTAAATTTTTTACTGGACATCTGTGGATCACCAATTACAAATTTTCAGTCCTGGATGGATGGTAAAATGGATTCTTCTCCTGTTGATATTTTCTCACAAGTCACACCAATGAGTAATTGTAACTGGATTTGGTTTCGTTTGG
>VXBZ01009993.1:210219-255765 GCA_013399135.1 Heliornis fulica | reverse complement strand
CAGGCTGTACCGCAGCTGTAGACAAAACAAGTTTTTCTGTCTTCATTACATAGTCCACTGAGAAGTGTTAAGCCTTCACATGCATCTAGCATGGTTGTGTATACAAATGGAGGCTAAGGACAGCAAAGGCTAATGCATGCCCCAAATTTAGCCCCTTCCTTTTTCCAAGGATGCCAGAAACAGAATATATAGTTGCCAACTGCAGATATTGAAAAAAATCCAAATGTTGCCCACAGAAGCTGTGGCTGCCCCCTCTCTTGTCAGTGTTCAAGGCCAGGCTGGACAGAGCCTTGAGCAGCCTGGTCTAGTGAGAGGTGTCCCTGCCCATGGCAGGGGGGGTGTAACTTTATGATCTTTAAGGTCCCTTCCAGACCTAACCATTCTGTGAATCTATGATTCTAAGAAAAGCTGCTAAATCCTTGGCATCCTTGAGACACGTGAGCTGCCCCAGATCAGTTTCTAAATGCACAGGCTGCTAAAATCTAAGCACCCTTACAAAGAGTAGACGCATGGGATTGCATTCCACCTAAGGAGAAAAGCAATCCCACCATGGCTCTCCATTTGGTGCTTTTCAGTACATGCAGCACACCGCAGGCTGACTACAACAGCCTGCCCATCCTTCTTGCCACAGTCAACACTAGGGTCTTCAAGCAAAGGTGTCCTGGATGGAGACAAGGAACATGTGAACCGTATCTCCGCAGGCTCGGCAAATAGTTAAGACAGAACCATACCACTACGTAAGCAGGGAGACAGCCATCCATGCATTTCTTGGCAATTACTACAGCTCAGCATCGTTATGAGTCACGGCGCAAGCAAATCAGCGACACACTCACAGGCAGTGCTGTCGCTACAGTGCTGTGAGTATATACATTATCTAATTAATCACCTCGGTTTCCCTGAAACACATTGGCTTAGCAAAATAGCTATGTACATACCACATTTATATAACTATTAATGCTACCACAGAGTGGTATTTATGAGTGATTAAGACACTATGGTGGTATCTGGGTAGAAATACGAGGTTGCATGTGACCATCAGTCAGAAGCAACATGCTCTACGGACATTTTAAAATCAGCACAACAGCATTTTCTTTTTAAAATACCCATATATTTAAAGCTTGTAATGCAGTGTTACAATCTGAGATCAAGTACTCTTAAAAATCCTGTTCAGGCTAAATATGGGGTGTTTTATTGGTATTTCTCCATGTGGGCAAGAACATGAGGCTCAGTTCTGGATCCTAATGCAAAAATCTATGCAACTGTAACTGGACCAAAATAGTTTCAGTCAGGAAATCATGCAGCCACATAGGCATACCCACAGCCTCAGCCTCAGGACACAGCAGGCACTGGCAGGCTTTATGGCAATTACACTACTTGGGAGCCATGGGATGTCTACAGGCCCATTCAAAGCACCAGTGAAGTTGTCAAGTTATAGATGATATAGACGTAATTAGGGTGGCCAAGATGGCCAGCGGCACTTAGAGAATCTGTTCCAGACTGGGCATATCCAAATCTCCAGCAAGCTTTATTCTTGCCTTCAAGAGCAATAGATTTGTCACAAACACAAATATGGCACAGGGGAGAGGCCAAGCATGAAAAATGGGATCATTCAGTACTTTCTTGACTTTCATGAATACGAGTTTGTCAAGAATAATCTTCACGATTTATGGGTTAACTGACAAAGCAGATAAAGCAAAAGCTGTATGCATAAGCCTTCTGAAGCCAAGATATGTGACTACAGAAATACAGTCAAATGAGAAGTGCCAAACACTTTGTGTGACAGGCTAGATAAGATATCAACATGATTGAACCAATCACCAAAAGCTAGCCAAAAAATATGTAGAAACTGAACTGCCTTTCTCTCTCATGTGGAGCCACCCTGCTCCCCAAGACTGTTCCCAGGAGCCAGCCCTGGGCAGGAGCAACACTGCCACTCCCTAGGAATGATGTTCCTCACCAATGATGGTTCATGTGGGGTACACATCTTGGGGGGCAGCCCAAAACACAAGTGGTAACCTTGCATTTATTGCTGATACGAGCTTATCGGATCAAATTAACATTGCCTCGTACTTCTGTGTCATGCTTCCATCATCATTGAACTACAGTTATGAACAAAGAGATAAAGAAAATGGCTGGGCCAGATAAAAGATAGTGGAAAGTGTCTCTGGTCCAGCACATACTTGACAGAGCAGTTGTCTTCTCACCACCAGAACTGGTTTGAATATGCCAACATTATGACATTTTTCTGTCACACTCAGAGGTTATCCATATTTTCCATTAGCAACCTGAACCAGATGACAGCCTGTACAGACTCCAGGTGACACTGAACTGGAAAGGAACAGAAGGGAGTGTTTGGTGGTGAAGGAGAGGAGAAATTATGACAATTCAAGATGATCTTGTTAGTAAAAGAAGTACTAACAAAACCAAAAGGAAGTTCAGTACAGATGAGCCTGTTATGGTACATTTAGAAGAAATCATTAACACAGATAAAAAGTAGGGAACATTTAGTTTGGTAGCAGTGAAATGCTGGTGGGGTTATAGCAGATTGCAAGATAAAAACTAAGCCCACAATATAATGTAATTGTTAGAAACTTCATGTTTTGTCTGAGAGATGGCATGAGAAGGAGGGATTTTACTCTGTGTGGCATAGCTAAGGCCTCAGCTGGAATAATAATACATCCTGCAGCACTTATCAAGACTAGGAAAGTTGCAGCACACTGGGCATTGTCTCCAAGTGGCTTAGAAAATGTAACCCTGGAGGAAGAGGAGATGAAGGAATTATGTTCATGTCGTCATGATGATCGGGGAGAAAGCCTCAGCAGTCTAATGTACAGAAGAACTTTATAACAAAGAGAAGTGATCGCTTTGTTCCCTGGGTTGATACTGGAGGCACACAAAGTAAGCCATTCATTTCACATATGAGATCTCTGTTGAACAAGTTGTGAACAGCTGAAAATCAGACCATTTCTCCATGGGAGCATTTTAGGACCCTCTTCCTTAGAGGATAAAGAGAGGCTACAGAAGCTCCTCTCAGGTCTGGCTTAGGGGCTCTGCTAAGCAGCAAATGAATTAGGTGATGTCTTACAGTCTCCCCATGGCCCTGCATTTCCATGATTTGTTCAGAGCCCTCGCTCCCAGGTCTCACTGTGTGTCCAGCATGGTGCGTGTGCTTGCACAGGACACTGTGCATGCTGGGGAGCAATGTGGGTGACTCTTCACCCAGTTGATTCTCTTCCCTCGCTACTATGTCTGTACCAGCAGTAACTACCATTTCTCCTTTTGGAGCAGATGCCAAGCATGGACCTAAACCCACAGCAGCACCCAGATGGACCTAACCCCACAGCACTCAGACTCTCCAAGACTGCGATATAATATGCATCTGTGTTCCATAGAATCATGTTTATCTGCAGGGCCCAGAAGATACTGTTATTGCATTATCACATTTGCCATATGACTTAACAATGACTTAACAGTTTTAATTTCAGAGCAGTGATCATACAAGGCAGTCATTAAAAAAAAAACAAAAAAAACCCCCAAACATAAAAAGGTGGAGAAATGGTCATTGGAGGTGTTGGGTACCTAAACCATCCTTTCCTAAAGATGATCTTTTGCCTGTTTTCATCTGTTAAACCTTCAGTCTCTTTTGATTAAAAAAAATGTTACACTCAGTTTGTGGTCTCACAACTTCCATATCAAGCTATTTAAATAGCGAGAAACACCTTTGGTAAGAAAGCAGCATCCTTCAAATTGTATTCTCCTCTTAAGAAGGCATTATATTGCCATTTTGATCCCTGACAACTTAAAAAACAGTTCCTAAAATACCATCTCAAGAACAGGAACAAGAAGTGTGAATGTCCGTTTTAGGCTGGTGTTGTTCTTCCAGTCATTTCCTCCCCTAGTATCACAGAGTTACACACACTTATCTCAGACATACGCTGGGAGCAATTCTTCTTGACAGGAAAGGAAACTAATATCAATTAATAGGAAGCAATCAAAGAATGCTAACTTTTGCACCCGCTCACACATCTGGCCACGATGATGCCTGAGTAAAAGCTGTTCTCTATTTTGCATGAAGCCCCCAGTTTTCTAGACAATCTGCTCTGGAGCTATTAATAACCACACACGAGCATGTTCATGACGGCGGATGAGCACTGTGAATGAAATGTTAATACTCGTTACGCCAGACGAACAAGGCAGCTAGAAACGCTGGGGCTGGACGGGGAGGCTCATCCCTGAAAGCGCCTCTGGGTGCCCTCACCCATCCGCGAGGGACCCGCAGGCACCCCCGGAGCCCCCATCCCCTGCCGTCACTCCCGCCTCCGGGCTTCAAACTTCCCCTCTCGACTCAAACGGGGCAGTTTCATTTACTCTTGCGCAAAACCCAGTTACGAAGCGCCCCGAAATCCCCGCAGTTCCACCTGCCACGCCGGCTAGGCTGCCGCGCACCGGGACTCTCCGGCTCCGCAGCTGAGAAGGGGCGGTCTGACAGCCACCGCCGGAGACCGGCACCCGGCCCAGACCTGCCATCTGCCTCGAACCTACTCCGGGCCGGGACGGCGCCCGTGGCCCCGGCTGATGCTGAGCGGGGCTCGGGGGTACGGCTGGCAGTCCGTCCCGGGAGCCGACGGCGACACGCCCGCGGGGAAGGAGCCCAGCACAGCCCGGACACGGAGGAAAGCGCCATTTTGTCCCCCGCCACCCCGGCAGGTACTCACCCCAAGCAGGACAGGACAGGGCAGCCCAGCCCGGCTCGGCTCGGCTCGGCTCGGCTCGGCCCGGCTCGCTCCACCCGCGCTGCTCCCCGAGGTGCCGCCGTACGGCCCGCGCCGTCGAGGCAAGGGCTTGTCCCCAGCGGAGCGTCCCGCCCCGCCGCTCGACTCACTCGCCTATTGGCTAGGAGGGGAGGTTAATTTGCATAGTGGCACCCTGCCCCTCCGCCGTCGGAGGGGAGGTTGCTACATGCCCTCTTCTTCCTCTCCATCCTCCTCCTCGTCCTCCTCCTTCTCCTCCGTCATACCCCCCCGAGGCAGTGCTCAGCAAGCAGCACTTCCTAGCGGTGGGGGAAAAGCCCGGCCCGTGGGTGCTGGGAAGGCGTGGGTGGGCTGAGGTTGCCCGTTTCTTTGCTGCTCTTGCTGTGGATGGCCCTGCCCTTTCTATCCCTCGCCTCCCCGCGAGGGGGCTTTCCGACCCCCACCGCCCCCCTGGGAGGAGGGTGAGGAGGTGGTTTGGGAGTGCGGTGAAGCCGGGGATGGGCAGGGAGCTAGGAGTGTACAGGAAGCCAAGGAAGGAGCTGCCTTGAGCGGGGCAGGGGCACATCAGCCCCACATCATCCCCACATTGTGTCTGTGTCACCTCCCTGGTGCTGTTTGATGCCATAACTCTGCCCCAGCCTGCTGGCTTGAAACTCACCTGATGAACCATGACAGCAAAGATGCTTCTGGAAATGGGCTTCGTGAGATGGGCTGCGCATCCCCAGCATGCAGCGGGCAGGTGGCCTTCTCTCTGCCACTAGTCACCAATGAGCCTTTGGTGTTGGTAATGCAGTCAGAGCTGAAAGCAGCTTATTAATGTGACTTCAGAGGTAGTCACCTTAACCTGCTGTTGTTCCAACACTAGCAAAGTGATGGGTGCATTGATTGATGTGTCTGATGACCTGGTCAAGAGCAAAATGCTTATCTGGAAACATCTGTTACCTTCCCTGTGATTTGTGAGGATAGTGTGCAAGACCAAGTAGATGAGTGGCAAGGCTCCTCCCAAGTTTGGGAGAGACATAATTTCAGTAGCTGAGTAGCAGCAGGGTAGCACCACTGTTAATTATAACCTCCTTACAAAGGCAATGGAGAGTGAGAGGACTTCACTTTAATTTCTATAAAGTTTGTTACTTAGATTAGATGAGGTTCAAGAAGGTTGGGAAATTTCAGAGACAGTTAGCTAATTAAGCTACATGACTAAGGAGCTAAAAATGTTCACCATTGACAAATAAGGACCTTGAAGTTCTTGAACATGTTATGCTACTAGATCCTACAAAGGGGCCCATTTGCATGGTGTTCCGAGAAACGAAGCCAAATAAGTCACAGGAAAAGTTTCTTGTGTCATCACACATATGAAAGAAGCTTGTTTTGCATTATTGTTCTCATTTCCACTGCTTTTGAAACAACACGAACATTGTAGATAGATAATGAAAATGATTAGACAGAGAAAAGCGATTTAGGCTTTTCAGTCATGTCATTTTATGCTCCGAGGTCCTGAGAAACACTACAGACAAAGCTACAAAGGTATCAAAGTCACTTCCTTCCACTTTGTCATATTTCTCACCATATGAGAAATGCTTTGTGAAAAATTGTCACCAGTGAAGGAAAGTACTCTGTTTACGTAGATAAAGGGATTGTGTAGTGTAGGGATCACCGAGGTCAATAATTTATCTAGAAGAAAGAAATTTTGGCAACATAGTAGACCATGAAAAAGAGGATCAAGAACACTCCATTTTGGTTATTTTCTTGATCTTTTTTTTTTTTCTCTGAAGAGCTTTTTCTTTTTGTCTTTGATGATTTCTAATCCTGTCCAAGATCTTAGTTGATGGCTTTGGATGAGCTACATTTTACTTCCAGTTTCCTCATCTGGAAAGATGCAATTACTTCCAGTGCTCATAAATGTGTAGTGAAAAGTAATATATAAACAACTTGGAGTTTCATGTATGTTAAAATACCTTGAGGATGTGTAGGATTTCACAGACAATTCACAGAGCAGCGGGACTGTCGGTGATGGGGAAATCACTCATCTCTCTGCTTAGGTGCCTGATGCTTCTGACCATATTGCCCACCACAATAATAATGGAATAGTCCAACCAAGTTTCTTCTGAAGTCCAAGAAATTTGAAATTACGTGGTTTCAGACTTCCCTTTCCTACAACTTGACGACATCTCAGGGCATCTGAGAGTTCTGGGGATCACAACTTTGGGGAAGAGCATTTCACCAGGCCACTTAGATTTACACTTTCATATGCACTAATCTACTACACAGAAATACCCTTATGTTTGTCTTGAGTTTACCCATCCATACTGGACAGTTTACACCCATAACACCTGTACTAATTTAAAGTATACAGTTATAGCATCATTGAGCTATAATAACGAACACTGGTGAGATTTTTGGTCAAAAAGAGGAAATTGCTACCAATGCAGTTCTGTACCATGGAGCAACTTCTCAGACTCATACAACACTCATGTACGCTTTCCTGTATATGCAGTACAAATGAGACTCTTTTAGGCTAGAATCAGGCCTGATGTAAGCTATTTCACATTGTTTCGATGAAATTGCTGTTCCATGGCCCTGGAAAAATCACTTTTTTATTTTTAACCTGGTGGATTGGTAAGTGCTTCTGAAATGATGTGATTTATCAATTGCCAAAGTGAGTGGAGGGAGACACCAAGAGACTGACACTAGGCAATTCTTTCACTATGTTAACCTCTTAGGGAAACTGAGTCTTCAGCTGCAGTCCTTCCATCCTGAGTAAGAGCCATCAAACACTCCCACTCTGAGTCTTTCACATTGCCTCATAGCTCCTGATGAAAACTACTACATTATGGAACAGCTTCATCACTAAGCATTGCTGATGTAAAGAGATCCTCCTTGGCTGCATGAGAAACAGGCTGCTGAAAAGAATTCAGAAGCCAAGTGTCTCCACATCTAGCTAAACCCACCTTAATTCTTTGCTGAAGCCTGTGGAATTATTTGGATTTATGAGGGATAATGTAGATCTGTACTTACTGAGCCCTGCAGATGTTTTTCTTTCCACTTTTCTTTTTCTCTCATTAGGAAGGGCGAAGGCTGTTAGAGAAGGATGGAGTGCTGAAAGCCGTACAGATATAATTGCTGAAGAATCAGAGGATGCTCTGTGCTAGGGCCCTCTCTCTTGCTTATTTAGGAAAGGATTTAACTTTCTTCTCCAATTATGCCTGAAAGGCATGTGAGACCAGCCCTGGCTGTAATGCCCCTGAATCCATTCCTTGTGAACCACAACTTGGCACCCACCGTGCAGCTTTGAAGGTTCATTACCCATACATGAGCTCTTAAAGAGCTGCAAATCTAGTTACAGCTGTATTAAACACCAGGTTGGATGGATGGGAAACAGCCCTAGGACTTCTGCTGACTCTGAAGGTGATGGCAGGTGCCAGCATGTTTTAATAAGTTAGGAACCGATAAATGAGCAAATTCAAAACATTTTTCACATAACAGATGCAAACAAGTGCAGTTAACTGGAGCCAATGGAATAGTATTGGTTTCTGGGAGCTGAGGGCTTGGTTGACTACCAAGAAAGACACTGGATTTTTCTACTGCTGCTGCAGCTTCTGAATGCAAGAATACAAACCTCCTGTGTAACACGACAAGGATCCTACACACCAGCTGGCCTAATAAAAACCATTACCCAACCCTATTTCTGTACTTCAGTGAAAATGTGTATTCTGCTATCGGGCAGGAGTGAAATATCTCATCTGGACAGTTGCATGCCTACAGATTAAGAACAGTTATCTTCTGTGCTACAGAGAGGGCTCTGAAACCCGGCTGAGCAGAGACAAGGACATCTTTATGAATGTCCAGAGGGATCAAAAAGCCAGGTGAGGAAGACACGCATGGCAGGCACTCAGATTTCAGTATAGTCCCAGGAACAGCAGGTCCTAGGGGCAAATTCACACTGACAAAATCTACACAACCCATTTTGTCTCCATCAATACCCTCCATACCAGAAAAAGGCGAGGCTGTACGTCAGGTATGGAGGGAAGAGTGTGTGGCACGTAAGAACATCCAGGGGTTAAAGGCCTTCTGAGGGAGTGATAAAGAATAATGCTCTGAAGTGAGAGTCGTCATAAAACGAGAACATTTTGGAGCATCCTTTTCAAATAATTAGCCACTGACAGAAAAGGTGCTGCTTTCTGAAACCCACCACCTTTCAATGGAATTGAACGATTGTACCTCAAACTGTGTGAGCGTAAATTTTACATGGCCATGTTGACAGATCATGCAATCCATGCTATCAGTGCTTTTCAACAGGCAATATGACAATAGTCACCCAGAAAGGAGTGGGCACAGCGTGTTTCTATGCCATGTGAGCTACCTTTCTCCAAAGGCACACTGCGCATGTGGAAACCTTTGAGGTGGCTTTGTGGATAGATCTAAATGCTTTGTAGTAGCATGGCAGTGATGTGTTACAGATCTAAGAAGAAAAAGAATATTTTTTCAGTTGTCTGAATATGAGGGAAGAATTGTTTGGGATCATTTATCCATGAATAGACAGCCAGGGAGCAACACATCTTACAGCCCCAGCATGACCAATTGCTGCCTAGAGTGTTCCGCGAATGGCAAGGCAGGTGGCACACAGGCAACTTTCACGTGACGCAGTAGCAGCATGATGGATTCCCATGGAATGAATCAAAGTCGTTGTTAACGTTGGCATTGTACAGGGCAGTGTTTTAGCTAGAAATATAATAGTGTATGTCAAGGCAGAGGAGCATTTATCAAACAACTTGCAAAACCCATCTGAGAAAAGCAAAGACTTCTACTTTCTCTTTCAAACCTGTTTGTCGACTGTTGCAAGTATCCCCAGGTTCTGGGAGGCGGCACCTGCTGTCAGGCTCATTTCAAGCATCACAGCTGCAAAGGTAGGGAGGTAGGGGAGCACTGAATAGCTTTACTGCCATGCTTCAGGAACTCACAGGTCTCATTTACCCTTGTCATGGGATATCTCAGAGATAACTGTGGCATGCATGCACGAAGGTGAGTGAGGCAGTCGTGTTCTCATGTGAAGCAATTATTAAATTCCTGTTAGTTGACTGTGCATCCATCAGGATGGAGCTGGGCATTGGCATTGTTACACAGATCCCTTAACTTCTGGGGGTCTTTTCCAACCTTAATAATTCTATGATTCTATGATCTTTGAAAGCATCAGATGCTGGCCTTTTCATCTGCCTAATTCACAGCCAAGTCAGCACACTGATTGAGAAGTCCCAACAGGTAAACCAAAACCAGAGCACACAGCCTCTATTCCAATTTATCAATCTAGAGAATTATTTGGTCTGAAAAATGTGTTTTTAAAATATATACACACACACTTTCAAGCAGTCTGTGAAGTGTTACAGTAGGCTGTGCGTTGTTATGGCAGATAAGGAGGACTGAGCTGTGCATAAAATACTCACTTCTAATTTCTCCTTTGTACTTTCAGCTTCAGTGATGCAACCCACCCTAATACCATATAAAAACTACTGCGAGGTAAATCAGGTAGTTGTATTTCTAATCCTAAGAAGTGACTTTACACACCTTTTTACTGAAAGAAAATTGTTTCCGGAAAGATACGTCATCGAATATATATTTGCACCAAATTTGCCTGATGCAATAAGCCTTGCTTCTTGGACAGGGCCAGCAGACAGTCACCGGACAGAAACTGCACAGATGGGGAACAGGCACAGAAAAAACCTCTTATACACCCTTAGCACTACAGGGCCTTCAAACATTGCTTTCACTGGTAACCCGGTAGCCGATAATGGCAGTATTACACATATACTATATGTTAAATACAGTTTCCTTAGAGAACAGATTTTTACAACATGATAAAGAAAAGAAACCCACCTAATGTATAATTATGCAAGAGAATATCCTACATAAATAGTAACTTAAAATTCTGTTCATATTTAATATTCACTCTACAACATAGACAATTTCTGTAAATACTGAGGTGTAGAGATAAAATCAAGTATAACTTAACAAAACTATTAAAAAACAGATAAACAATATTAATCTCCTGAAATATCCAACAGCAAAACTGTTAAAAGTTCACCAATAATCAGCACTCAGAATGCATCTAGAGACACCAATCTGTTCTTCATTTTCATTCCAAATGACACACTGAGTAGTTGCATATCAAATTTTATATTCTTGCTACCTGAAGATGACAGAAGATAGACACATCAATCTGTGATGAAAAATACTTCTATTATATGACATGGCAATAAAACTTTTCAGTTTATGTTTGGAATCTTGCCACATCAGCAGTGTTAGTGACAGTTAAATTAGTTACATGTCAGATAATCCTTCTTTAGAGACTTTTTCTCCCCTTTCATCCCTCAAGGGGTTCAGGTCACCTACTCAGCTGATGCTGTGCAGTCCTTTCCTTTAAACCCTATAGCAAACATCAGGGTAAAAGGTGCACTGAGAAGACAGATTCCTTACATTTCCATCTCCAGACACCTTGGAATATATATTTTTCTTAAGGTTATTCCATTATCTATATGGCTCTAATCCTTTGCTTCCCTCTGATCAGATTCTCCAGATAGGATTTGGCCCCTGTTGGTTACAGAGAAGATCATAACTACTCTTGACATTCAAAATCACAGCCAGTGTGTGGGGCTACTCTGGTGAGTAAGGACATATAGATGTGAGGTTGGGAAACCATAGTGATGTTCTTTCTGCTGTCTTACACTTTGCTTACTCTTGGGAAAGAGCAAACAGATAAATAACCCTCCCATTGACATAGAGCTACATGACCCGGAAAGTACATTATGGAAGAGTTCTTACTTCCTTTCCTCTCCTTTGGTAAGAAAGTCAAGAGTTTTTGGATTGCCAACATGAGAAGGATGTAAATGAACTTGAGTGAGTCCAGCAGAGAATCACCAAGATCACATAGTTGGAGTGCATGTCTTGTGAGGTGAGGCTGAAGGAAGTTGGCTCATTTGGCCGGGAGAAGAAAAGGTTTAGAGGACCTAACAGCAGCCTTAAAGTACTGAAGAGGAGATTACTGATACAAGCCAAGTGTACATCAGGAGAATGAGAAACAGTGCTCATAAATTGAGATAGAGGAGGTCCCCATAGGATATAAAGGAAAATTCCCCATGATGAGGGCAATGAAGCATTGGAACAGGAGATTGCCTGGAGAAGTTGTGGAATCTCTGTTCTTGGAGATTTTCAAGATCTGGCTGGACAAAGCCCAGGGATATCTGGTCAGAAATCAGACTGACTCTACTTTGAGCAGGAGATTGTACCAAATAACTCCCTGAGGTCTCTCCTAATCAGTGATTCTAATGTGGCCTAAAATCAACAGCTGCAGGGGCCAGATCTTGGTGCCAAAAAATGACTCTAAATAGGAAGCCCTTCAATCCCACATCCCACAAACCAGGCTCACCACCTATTGCCTCTCACTGCACGGACAGTGGCTATGACAAGCTCCTTAGCTGCTACAGCTAGGCCACGCTCTTCAGTAGTCACCATTCTGGCTGCAGCACACCTATGTTTCATTTTAATCTTGGATAACAATCTCCTGAGCGTGTTTCCCAGAGATTTGTTGTTTCTAAGGATGCATATCAACAGTTCAACCATTTGTATCTTTCTTTGAAAGCAAGGCTGTCTTCATTACAGTACCTGGGTAGAGCAATCTACCTACGCTCTGTCAGTGCAAGACATAAAACACGCTTACCTGGCACCAGCTGGGGGTCTGATGGCATACCGTGCCAAGCTGACACAGGTAGGTGCTGACATGTTTCCAGGCTGTTTGTGACTTGGTCAGTGAGTTTTAGCAGGTGCTTCAACAGCTGAACAAGTGTTTGCAGTATATTACAAGTCATAGGGACAGACTGATTAGATGTAAACGAGCAATTCCCAAATTCTCTTACACACCCATCAGCCTTCAAACCCATACGACATGGGAGCTTTCTTATTCCCTGAAGACAAATGGAGACAAGCATGCCAGTTCTTGAAGGACAAGATTTCACTTTGCAAGATGATTTTCTACATAATGCTAGAAACCCTGACGTGTATGTGACTTTGGAGACAAATTAAGGTGATGAACTAAGCTAGGTTTTCAATTTATGTGACAACAATAATAATACTGCATTACATTTATAAATTGTGTTCCAATTCAGGCTCTCTAAACCAATTTGCAAGCAATTACTTTAAAAATACTGCTGTGAGTACTGCTGCTGCCCATGTATTATAGATGGGAGAGAAATCACTGGAAGTGTCAAAATGCCTACAGGTGTACAGGAAGGCTTGATCTCACTAGAAGGTGCATCCAAATCCCCTGAGCACTAGTCCTCTCCTTTCATGAAAGCCCAATGTGTCTTTGTGTGTGTGTGCCTTTTTCTCACAGGTATTTTGACTCTCTTAAGGCTTATGCCTCTCCACAGCTGGGTTTTTTTTTTTTTTTACTTCTCTCCCTTCAGTAATTTTGTAGGTGGGCATATTGTACAGCTGGCATAGAAAATATTGTGTGCTACCTAATAAGAAGCCTATGCCAGTTAAAATTAATTGCCAAATTCTGCTTTCAGTGAAGTCAGTGGCAGTTTAACAATGGCATCAAGTGACACAGGCCCGGTGATTAAAAAAAACCAAACAGGAAGCGAGAGGTGGAGTAAAGGCAGTGGGCTGGTACAGGGAAAACCCAAATATAATGGTCATGTGTCCAGGTGAGACACTAGGCCATACATGTCCTCTAGCCCATACCCTTAAGACAAGAACCAGAAAGCAAAATGAAATTAATTATACAAATGCTCTGGCATCTGACTTCAGCAGTTACAACATGTATTTTTGATGAAATGCTTCCCAGATCCCAGACACGAGCCCAAACTAGCCCTCAGAATCCAGATACTTACACAACTGTAAATCACAGCCAGATTTGGGATCGTCCCACTGCCTAATGTGTTGATCCAAAAATCCTAACTCTGGTGCCCCAAATGTTCAGGAGAAAACTGTAAAAAAGAGGTTGAAGGTGACCTTTACCTGGAGACATCCTCCCAATAACCAGTAGCTGTGGGATTTCTGAGATGAAGGTTGAAATCAAGTGTCCGAAAAGATGCCATCAGAGCATGCGCATACAGGTTGGTTTTTTGTAAGTAGCACAGGGGTAGAAATACTTGGAAAGTGCATTCAGATGCACCACCACCACCCACCAGCCTGGCTCATCTTGGGCAAGCAGAGTATCATTTTCATTTGGGGAAGAAAGTGAAAAATTTCAGATTTGCTCAAAAATTCCAGAACACATTGGAATTAAATACATGAACATCTCTGTATACAAATCAAAATGCAGCTCTCAGGGGAGCCCTGCAGCATGCAGCGTGAGAAGGGTGAGAAATGTGTCAGTGTTAGTGTGGGTGAGCTCAGCTCAGACTCTGATCAAGACTGTAGGAGGAAACAGAAACTTATCTGACACTAGAATTTTCCAAAGGGCTAATTTCCCCAAAGCAAACTTATGGTCATAAACAAGTCTCATCTAGAGATGATATGCTGAGCTGAGTCAGTGAAAAATCTTCAGAGAGAGCTGCTCTGCCACCAGTTCAGTGTAGGGATATCACTGCTGCATGTGTCAACTTCATCTATTCGATGGCATTTCTCTTTCTTAGTATGGCCATCAATAGTTAGTGATGGTCGGATACTGCACAGCAGTCAGAAGAAAGACTATTGTCCTTTCCAATAATGCTTTGTAAAGGAAACAGTGACATCCATAAAATAAATCACTGCCTTCAACGCTACTTTTTCTCTAGATTCAGGGCTATCTTTTTCTTACAGCATTTACATGTCTCTGTTTCTGTGGCTGCTAAAGCACTAGGCAAACTACTCTCAATGCAAAGTGTTTTTTAATTCCTCTTGAGCATCAGCTCTTCTGAGCTAAAAGGCTTTTTTTTTCTTCTCCCACAAACTTTAGTCAAAACAACAAAGCTACAACTGCAGGAAGATTTTGACTTACAATTTCTGTGCCACATACACAAAAGATTCACCTACTTTTTTAGCCCTAACTTACCACTGTAAATAGTTTATGGCAGAGTCCTTTAAGCAGGATAATCATGGTCCTTTACAAAAAAGGTGAAAAGCACCAATGCTGTTTTTTTTCCCTCAGGTTCCATGTGAGCATCTGTTAGGACAGTAACAGTGACTAGTTTTAGTAGTGAAGGAAAACAAAGATTAATTTTCCCCCCTGTGTGATGTAAGAAACACTTGGCCAGATCCCAGCAGCTACAGGAGGGAGAACTGAACAGCCAAGTGTTTCAGAAAGAGACGTTCCACGGGTACCACTGGAATGAATCATACTGTAATTAACTATCCTTGCTATCCCAAAATACAGGTGCATGTGCATTTGGGAATGAGCCGAGTATCAAATTGCAAACTGAGTCACTGGACAGGCTTGGTTTACCCTTCCAATTATGCAAGCAGGTTTGTGACTCAGCATCTACAGGAGTCTGTGCTCCACTGTCAGGACAAAGCAGTTCTGCAGTTCTGAGTCAGTCAGAGCCCTTTTTGCGGTGATAAATTCAGGCAGGCAGCCACCCTATGGAAAAGGTCATGGAGCCTTTATTCTGTGCGCAGTTACCTACGTGAGATAAGTGCATTTGCAAGGAGAATAATCTTCAGACCATCTTCACAGGAGAAACTAAGAGGGGGAGAGGAAAGCTGTCCTGGGATTACACCAGTTGGTGTTTATGGTCCTTTAACTAAAAGAGATTAGTTAGTGTTTTCTGTTGCTACTGTTGTGTGTTCATCCATTGTTTATAAAAATTATCTGGCAACTTGCTGTAATTGCCATTGTAGTTAAGAATGAATTTCTTTAATCATCTCTGACTTTTCTTTCAAGGGTTGCAAATAATTTCTAATTTTTTAGTGTGACAAGGTGTCATACCCATAGCAGGCAATGGCAGATGGAGGCACACATTGGCATGGGAATCTCTGCTCCAGCCTGTTCCCAGAATTCTCCCAGACTCTTTTGCTGGCACCTCTGGACCCAACATTAATCTTGCTTACCCTCCAGGCTTGATCCTTCCGAGATGACAAGTAGGAATGACTGTTGCCTGTGATCTTAGCACTTGAAATACCTAACCGTTGACACCTCCTGATAGAACCTCTAGGCTTCATCTGGAGCGGAAAGAGAGGAATCTACTGGGTAGATTGCACTTCCCTCTTTCTGCCTGCAAGAAAAATATCCCAGTAACTCCTGCTCAAAGCCTTTACACCCATGCCCAGAGGTGAATTTCACCACCAGCCATATTGGTTGAAATATGAATCCCACCCTCACCATGAGGCCACAAACCAGGCTCCACTGGGTGAATTGCAGTACTAACACTGAAGGAGAAGGTCTCTGCCAAGAGAAGCTCGTCTTTAAGTTACACGAGGCTGAAAAAGGGAAAAGTGAACAGAAGGGTATGGCAGGCAAAAGTTCTAATTTCATACTGGGGACTTTTCCAAAATGTCACACACTGATTTCAGGACACAGCTGTATGCAAACAACATGTTATCTATGTGACACAACAGCTACTTGAAGAAACACATCCATGATTACATGCTGTACACACATCCTCTTAGGGCTCAAGATCACAGTTTTTACAATTAGCAGTGCTTTTCTTAAAGCCTCTGTCCCCCTGCAACCATTTGAGCACCTGTACATTTCAGCTTTAATTTTCTAAAAACAAGTACTTTCAAACATCATTGGAATCAATCTTTTCAAATATTTATGGAGAAAAGCAAGTACAAGTTAAGTGAAATACAGAATCTCAAAATGCAAAAAGAAAAAAAATGAAAGCAAACAATATATATTACTTAAGAACACCAGGGTAAAAGGAAAAGGTCGAAATTGTAAAAGCCACTTAAAAATTTCCAGGTTTGGGTAATTTCTGAGCACCTGGGTTTGAACAAGACTTTGTCCAGCAGTTTTTTTTGTTTTGTGCATTTCATAGTTCCTCACTCTGCATAGCGGTGTTGAGGAGGTGGGGAGAAATATTACCATCTAAACAAGGTAAAATCTTTCTGCTGTACTCTTTGCAAACATTTGCTTTCCAAAATTAACAATTCTCTTTCAAGCTCTTGAGCGATATGCCAGAAGGCATAGGTGGGATGGCTATCAGCATACATTACTAATTCGCCCAACCCTGATTATAAATGCCTTGCTTCCAGTGTCTCAACAAACTGGGTTTACTTTCTTATTCTGATGATCTGGTGAATTCAAAAATGTCCAGCTTGTGACAAACAAGACTTTCCCAAGAATGAAACCAGCAATGAACATACTTCCTTGAGTTACCAGGGTCCATGCTTTGAACAGCTGCATTGTTCTCTGGTGCTTGGCATCACGAAAAATTATCTTCTGTCTGCCTTAAAAATAACAACTAGAGATGCTTTGATGCAGCTGAGAGTGGGATACATTGTGTGGATGTATTAGGGAAAGCCTGACTTTCATGGTAAATGCCAGGGGCTTATGTGTATTTCTTATTGAAAATGGGAAGTTCCCAGCCCACATTGAGAAACAAGCGGCTAACTGGCAGTTACTGGTTTGCCTTTTCCTAGGAAGTAACCGTTACATTCTTCCTTCTGTAATGATGCTGATTTCCTAAGCATCCATTGCTGCCCCCTCTCTCCTTTGCTGTCTGCCCCGTGAGCAATCTGATGCCTGGAATTTCATGATGTGAATTGGTACAACAGACACCAAACAGATGGGTTGATGACTCCCTGATATCAGTGGCTCCACGCTTCCCCTGCTATTATTTTTTAAACTGACTCACTAACAGATGACTTTTGCTGTTGTGCAGAACGCCAACGATAAGGTTTTTGTTGAGAGAGGGATGATGACACTAATGTCCTCCGTGCCTACTGCAGAGCAGGAGGTGGGATGATGAGTACTTGTGCACGTGCGTGTAGGGGGGAAGCTAGAAGGGGCTGGTTCCAGACAGGCTTCCTTGCACAGAAAATTTTTAAGTACCGTTCTGAAGAAATTGGGTGTATTTAAAAGATGATACCTACATGGCAAATAAAAAAAGGAAACAGCTGCATTCAGCAGCTTCAAGAGTCAGCCTTCAACACGCAAAAGTCACCTCCCCTGTCCTTACTCTTCCCTGCCCACAGAAAGAAGACAGTGATATGATATACCGACCTACTCAATGGCCAAATCAATTTCTTCTAATTTAAGCTTGTGTACATTTCTGGTATCTTCTCTGGGGCCTACTTAAAGACGTATCTCACATCACCGGTGGTTTTGTATACCTTACTAAACACCATTAATAGCTGTATTAGATGTGGCAATTTATCTGGGATGAATGAAGACATCCAAAGAAAAGTATGGGCAAAAAATACAGCTGCATCTTGGTTAGTCCTGTAAGTCCCCCAGTTTTGTTCCACTTGCTCTTATTACTTCTTTTTATTTCAAAATGCATGACAAGAACGAACCTTTTCCATTACAGAAAAGTGCATGGACACAAGCAATTTCCATTCACCCAGCAGACTATTATTAGCTCTGTTTTTAGGCTGAAGCAGTAACTAATCACATTAGTGGAGGGGCTTTTATTTTTAAAGCGATGGTTTTAGATGAGAGAGCTTCCTTACAAACAGCAAGCGAGAGCTGCCTCTCCTAGTCCTACACTGTGTTCTGGGTAGAGGTTCTCCCTCTGCACCACAAGTCTCCATCAAAGCATTATTCCAGTGGCCCATTTGTAAGTGCTGTGCTAGTGACACCTACTGTGGCTCTGTTCTTAGGGTGCTCCTTCACCGCACCAGGAACTTCCCAAAGGCATCTAAATTAAGCTAATTAAATTGTGGCGCACACCTAGGGCACGTAGCTGTTACTCAAATGCATACAGAGGAAGGTGCATCATGGTGATATTCACAAGCAAGCAATGGAGTGGGAAGCTGCTAGTCTGGAATCTCTGCACTCCATAAGCTGCGCCTAGGCAAGTGCAGGTCACAGTTACCCAGTCGGTTAACCTGACCAGGACTTTTATCTTTTCACTCTGCCATCATTCAACAACAATGTACCACAAAACACATTATTTTAAAAATGCTTTATGGACTTTTACCTAGTGCACAACTCTGACAGAATATGATGCAACCAAACCAAACCAAACCAAAAATATCCTAAAAATGTTAAAAATGACATTAAATCCAACTAATTTTCAATCCAACATTTTAATTTTATTACACCTCCTGTCTCATGTTGTGATGCACCTTATCAAAGCGTGGCACTAGCCAATATCAAATGATTCCTCTCCTGAACCTCAGGCCAAGATAATTTTTCAGCAGTCAATTTCTTTGATCACAGTCTGATTTAAAACAATACGATTCCCTTTTCCAATCAGGAACACTGATGAACAGCAGCCTGAAGTGTATGCTTCCAGTGGTACGAGACACAGTATCGCTTCTTTTCCTATATTTTATTCCATGTTCATCGAACCATAGAATCCCACGCTGGAAGGGACCTCAAGGATCATCTGGTCCAACCTTTCTTGCTCCATCTAAACAAAAGCACTGTCTAGGCAAGTTGGCCCAGCATCCCGCCCAGGTCAATCTTTAAAATCCACCAATTCTCTGGGGAGATTTAACCATCAGCTAGGACAGTTTAAAACTTAACCACGCTTGCAGGGACTGTATTTCCTCTGTCTCAGAAGCAGCAGACGGTTGCAGTATTAAGATATATTCTTACACCAGAGTCGCAACTCCGACTGCAAGGAAAATAAATAAATTAGAGGAGCTTACGTGAAACAAGATGAAGAAAGAGACTTGCTTATGAAAAATGCTTTTCCCAGGACGTCTGAATAAAAGCTGTAAAAAGATCTTTCATTTGTTACAGGCCAAAGCAAGGGCTTCCTGAGGCTGGTAGTGCTGGTAGCCTGTAACAGCATCTGAGAAACTGCACATATTACAGAAAGACTTTCACAGTGAATGTGATGACATAGGAAATCCGAGAGAAAAAAAAGACCATACAATTAAATAAAGGGAATTTTTGCAGCCTAAAATTGCTGAGTGGCAACACAACCTCTGCAAATAATGATTTAAGAAACCTGTTACAGTAGAAGCAGCATATTTCTCAAGAAAATGCATACTTTTAGCAAAAAAAAAAAAGTATTTTCCCACGTAAAACCCATTTACTTCTTATAATTTCAAAATTTCTAGCACCATTATTCCCAGGATAATGCAATATCAAACTTTTTTTTTTCCTCTCTGAAACTGTATTTGTAGGATAAATCAATTTAGCAAAGAATAGAGGAATTTCTGGAAAAAAAAATTAAGATTACAGCACATCTCTCCATTTCATCATCTTTCTCTGTGTGTGTTGGATTTATCTATTCGAATTGTTGTATCCCCTTGTTTGTAGGTATTTAGATCTTCGCTCTTCCACGTGAAGATTTAAAAACTTGACTACATCTTGCAGTGGACAGCCACTGTCACTCCTGTCCCTCTACCCTCTATATTTTGTGGGAGCAACCAACTACTGTTTTATGGAAGAATTTATGCAGGTCCCACCCTGACATCCAGTGGCCGCTGCTGGCATACTCAGCCATCTGAAACTCGGGTTTGAAGTGATTCCATTTTAATCTCCAAATAGATTATTTCCACACTTAAATCAACATATTCACGTGATTTCCCTAAGTAAGCATCAGTTGTTTCTGGCATTGATTATTCATCAACATATCTTCAGACGCCAAGACAAATATTCTGATAATTATATTTAATGGTATTCAGTACAAAAACCTTGAAATATCTGAAAAGGCTAAAATTATTCAGGAATGCTAATCGCACAGGCATATTACCAACAAGTGACAATTCTCTCTCTATAACTCTGCATCTGTGCACGCCTGCATATGTACACACATCCTCTCCCTACCCCCCCATCACTCAACATTCCTGAACTTGAAATGGAATGCAGACATTCATTTTTGTACAAACCTAGCAAGAAAAGCAAGGGCCAACAATAGTTTTCCTTCTGTGTGGAAAAAGAAATCAAGGTAAAGTGAATATATTTTAATATAATTCTTCAATGCCAGCAGCTGAAAATTTGTATTTTTCAAGTGAACCATGAAATTAAGTAATTACCTGTAAATATTTGTTACTTGCCTGTTGGCCAGTAATTTTACTACCTATTTTTTTCTTCCTGGTATAGGTAAGGTGGTCTGGTCCTCTCAGAGAAGTTTCTGATCAAAGCCGATATACAGTAAATCTTTCGTATGTATTTTCTCATAAAATGTGGTGTTTTAATTTGGCCCGCTGCCAAGCCTGCTGTCAGGCTTACACTTCCCTTGCAGGGTGTTTTTTGAAGTAGAAGTCTAACACCTTGGTTAACACATTTGGTTTAATGCAGCTATTACTCCAAGAAACTCTTGCAACAACTCCAAGTGATGAATAAGCTTCTGGGCATGTTTTCCATTCTGAATGCGGATTATTTTAATCAATATATCTCCTGTCTTAGATTTTCCATTTGGCAACTTCAAAACAGCTCTGAGATCAGCCCTATATGTCACTGTGCCAGCACTGATCATCTATCAAAAGTTAGTGTACTTCATACCATCCTGCTCTTTAGAAAGACAGCACTTAAAAAAGCAAGCTTTCCTGTCTTTAGAATATGTTTTTCTGTATATCACCATATATAGAGACTCCTGAGGGTTCTGTGTGTTTGGTTTTTCTCTGTTGGTCTCTTCAGAAGCAACCACAGAATCCAATTGTATGCAGCAGGGTAAAATTGCTTCCTGCTAAATAAGCCCTGATAGTAATGACTCGACAGATCCTTGTAGTAATAATAGTAACAACAATAACAGCGATAACAACAACAAAAATTAATAACAACAACAGCATCCTCAGTTCTTTGCGCTAAAGGATAAGGACACCAGGACATAGTTCTGATGTTGCTTTTTGTGGCCTTGATTTTGTAAGATGCTCACTTTTAAACAAGGGGTTTATAATCGTCCAGGCTTTCATGGAACATTTATATGGATTTCTTTTGGCTGCAGGGCATTTACAAGGAGAGGAAGAAGTAGCTCAGTGTCCTATTAGAAAATATCTGGCAATGTGCCTTTTCTATTTTAAAATAAGTAATTAAAACCACTACTATCATGTAAAAGCTTGACTCATTTCATGCATTTTAAATTTGACATTATGTAGCTCCCAGCAAGAGCTGGAGAAGAAAGTCTACTTGTCTGGTGGATGATAAAATTTATTTCAAGCTCCACTTTGACCAAACGAGATAGGAAACACAACTTATAATTTCTGTGGGTTTCAGATCTGCTTGTGAGTTCAACACTCATGTAAGAGTCTACCTGCACTGTCAAGAAAATATCTTTTTCAACGGTAACACTTAAGCTTCAATGCCCTGACCCTGCTCAGCCGCAAAGTGCGCCTGGGGAAATGTAACCAAGAGCTCTGCACCTCACAAAGGAAGAGCAGCAGAACCTACAGTATTTTACCACCAGATATAAGCTCACCAAACTGCTTGTTTTGGGAGGGCCGGGCGATGCCGTGCCTTGCTCTGGGCAGACCTCCTGTAGGACAGCTGTCACAGCAAACCCTGCGTTGCCCTCGTTGAGTGAAGGGCTAGCGAAAAGGAGTGGTCTGGGTTGCTCTGGCACCTCCTGGCAGTACTTTTGGCAGCTCTTTGCTTCTCCAGAGCCAGACTTCTGCGTCCCTTGCTCAGGAAGCGACACGGAGACACGGTTAACAGAGAGTGCGTCAGGTCAGGGCAGGCTGCGGCCGGGAGCGTGATTCAAGGGGTTCTGCTGTCCTCCCTGCTGGAGCCTCCCGGCAGACGTGCGCTCCCGGGTGCTGCTCCCCACGACCCACGGGGTCACTGCAACCCACTGGGGTTGGCGCTCCAGCCCCTCGGCAGTCCCTTTCGACGCAAACCCCTCTGTGCGTGGTTACCCGTGGGGGTGCCTGGGCGCCAGATGTGCTAGCACCGGCCCTCGGGTGCTGGGCTGGGCTCAACACTGGCCTTCGCTTCACAAGCGAGGGCCGGGCTCTCGCTGAGGCTCAGCCTGGTGCCGCTCGCCTCAGGAAAGCTCCTCAGACAGCTGCTGACCCCCGAGGACGCGCAGTAAAGCACCGATATGCTGCCGGCCCGGGGCTGTAGCTGCCATTTGGCTTGCTAACGGACCAACCCCCCCTCAGCAACTGAACCAGCGGCGGGTTAATCTAGTCCAGACGATAGCCATAACCAAGTGCGCCAGCCCTAACCCACGGACGTAGCCACGGAGGGGATGGGGCGAAGACTGCAGCTCCCGCCCCGCCCGTTCCTGGCACGCATGCGCTGTCCCGCCAGCGGGCGCGCTCCCGCCGTGCAGCGCGGCAGGGGGGCGGGCCGCGGAGCCGTGCGTAACCCGTGCCGCTGAAGGGGTTGCGTGAGGGTACGTCACTTCCGCTCGCCATTTCGCTCAGCATCCCCACGGAGTGCCTGCGCTGCCACCGCCGCCATGACGGACCGCTACACCATCCACAGCCAGCTGGAACACCTGCAGTCCAAGTACATCGGGACGGGCCACGCCGACACCACCAAGTGGGAGTGGCTGGTGAACCAGCACCGGGACTCGTATTGCTCCTACATGGGCCACTTCGACCTGCTCAACTACTTCGCTATCGCCGAGAACGAGAGCAAGGCGCGCGTCCGCTTCAACCTCATGGAGAAGATGCTGCAGCCCTGCGGTCCGCCCGCTGACAAGCCCGACGAGTCCTAGTCTGCCCCGCCCGGGTCCCGGTCCTGCTGCGCTGGGCCCTCGGGGCGGCTTGGCCGGAGCGAACAGCGGTACCTTTGAGGCCACTCTGTGCGGGGCGCGGTGGCGGCCCGGCCGGGATCGCAGGACGGAGCCCAGAGCCGATGGACTGCAGATTCGCCCCGGGTAGGCCCGAGGAGCTGCCGCTGTGAGGGCGGGGGTCTTGGCGCCTGCGACTTCTCCGGTTGGTCCCTCTGGACCTTTCCTATGCTGGGCCCTCGCAGGGCTCTGGTGGGGAGGAACTCAGTGACGCGTTGCTTCTGGGCAGCGTCCGCTCTTCTGGCTGTGCAGGCGTTCCGATTCTTTTAAAATGGAAAATAATAAAACTTCCTGGGCATTTCTGCTGTTTCGTCTGGTAATCCGCTGATAAGCGTTCTTTGTTCCCAAGGGCGCGCTCCCTGCTCACGGTTAGGTATTTCGGTACAACCATCCGAGGTGCAAGTCTGGGACACGTTATAGACAGCGTTTTCCCTGCCAGCCTGCGCCGGGCATCCTTACCGACATGCTGCTCTGGGCGGGGAGGGGAAGCTCTCTGACGCTGAAAGGGTTTGCTTTCTTGTTAGCATTGTATGGGGTGATTTGTGGTACAAGTCAGTTCCTCTAGTGCTTCAAAACTCCACAATGGCCTTTCATTAAATACCATTTTCTTGCCTCACGTTGCTTGTACTTTGAATTTTATAAACCTTGATTTATTTGTTTCTCTGATTTTTTTTTTTTTTTAACTAATGTCTAGTTGGTTGGGTTTTTTGTTGATGTGTTTTTTGTTGTTTTTTAACATTACACTAAAGTATACTGATTTTATTGGGCACTGTTAATGTGGAATAAGTGATGAGGAGGTTTGGGAAAAAGCTCAGCCACTTTGCTAGATGACTCCTTGAAATTTCTTTTCCCTTTACAAGAAGGGCAATGAGCTGAGTGGGGGAGGGTGGTTTGGGAGAGGCCCAATGGGAAGGCTGCTGTTTCCTTTTCTCCTGCTTTGTGTACACCACAGCTGATCTGCTTGGAGAGGAAAAAAAAGACCTGAAGTATCAATTGTTTTATTGTGTTCCATCAGGTGTCTTGTCTGCGGACAGCCAGGGTACAGCACATATGTGCAGCAGGTAGCGATAGCCTGGTTAAATTGCTGATGGCAAAGGGCCTTCAGCATCAGTGCTGGGATGGGGGAACTGGAGGGGCTGGAGTGAGAATACAGGTGCTTTTGTTAAGGGTTGGAAACTGAACTTGTAATAAGTCTTGAATCTCTTACGTGGAAGGAAAAACAGAAGCTATGCAACTTAACTCCTTCATAAATTAGAACTTGAAAACACTTCAAGGAAGATTTCTCCGAATATGAACTGCTAACAGCTCTGTCCAGGGATATTCTTGGTACTCTATCAATGCCATTTAAAATGTGAGCAACAAATTTGTGACACACAAATATGTATGAATGCCTCCTGCAGGCCAACGCTGTCATAAAGGCCGACGAACAGCCCTCAGGGACAGCTCAGGTGGTGAGTGAACTTGATGGTTCTGCAGGGTATACTGACTCAAAGCTCAGTTAGGCACATGCCTCCCTCTTAGCTTGGTTGGAAGACAACGTTAGAACATCTGTACTAAGTAATGGCAGCGACAAGTTACAAACACTTTGTTATAAAATAGAAAAAGCCAAAGAGAAGTTAGAATTTCAAAGAAGTTAAGACAAGCTTGTCATCTCTGAAACATTTTTCCAAGTTTCTGTAGCTTAATTTCATGTAACAAAGTGTGAGAGAAGACTATTTCCAACACGATGTGTGTTGATTTGGTAAGAAGGTATTTCAGCTGCTTTTGTTCTGCTACTTAACGTATGGTTGTAAATTCTCTGTACAGTAGAACATACACACACTGTTAATTAATTCTAATAGATATTATATTTAGTATTTAATGACTCTTCAGCCAATGAATACCAAAAGGGTGTTGTCTAAGATTTATGGATACAGTGAGAAGTATGAGGATGGCAAATAAAAGGAGAAAGGTTTGCTCCTGGTGCTTTTAATGGTAGGTGACTCAAGAGGAGACAAACCAAGCTTGACTTACACAGAAAAGGCATGCAATAAGCTTCATGCCGAGAAGTTTGTTACGAGTTTATTTTACTCGTAGGTGGGATGTACTTAATCCAGAAAATATTACTGTAGAAGTGCACTAGCACCTTCATTTTTAATGATGCTGGCTACCACTCTCTTGGAAATGTGTCTTTTACATCAGGTGAGATTTACTAATTATTTTATAAAGAAATCTTGACAATTTACTAAACTTCTATATATTTTTCAGCAAGTGTGGTTTGTTTTGGTTTGGTTTTTTTTTTTTTTTTGCTACACCAGAGGGCAGCAGATGACACAGCAAGTCAGTCATGGCACAGGGAACATCAGAGTTGTATGCTATCTTGCAAAGTTCCTTTGAAAAAAAGGATGTTTAAAAAGATTGCTGAATCTTTTCAATATGCAGAAATAGTTAGTCTTTGCCTATGGGGCAGTTCAAAGATTCAGAACAAATACTACACCTTTAATTCACCATGGGTCAATAGAGGAGTAAGCATGAGGCATCTAGAAAGATACCATAGCTCTGTGTTTCTCAATACCTTATTTTTTTTTCTAATTTATCAGAACAATAGCAGTACATTAGTTATCATTTACACAGCGAAACAATTGCAGAATTTAATTGTTTTCTGCAAACTAACACTGGGACCACTTTCACTTCAGTCATGTTCAACATACAGCTCAATTGTTTTAAGATCATTTACATATATTAAACATTCAGTGACCGTAACATTTATTGTTCGGTTTGCCATCAGGATTTTATGTCAGCACATCAGATAATTCCTTTTTAAATCTGAGCTGTTTTAATCATCATCAGTTTCAGAAACCCCATCAGAGCTCTGTTGGTTCTGTGCTGTTGCAGCACTATAAAAATAAAAGAAAAAAGACCTGAGCTGTTTGGTTTCATAGTACACAAATGGGGCTTAAATGTGAATTTTAAACATTTTGTGTTATCAGTTGTTGAAATTTAACCCTGCAATATTTCACTTAATAGTATTATTATAATACACTCATACTTCAGTACTCTTGTGATTTGTTAAAATCCATACTTTGCAGTGCTCTGAGGCCACCTTTATTGGCCAGAAGAATTGAAATGCATTTTAAATGGATCAAACTGGCATCTTTCAGTAAGTTAGACATCCTTATTTGAAAATGCCATTAATGTTCCCTTATTTCTTGTCTATTTGCCATTCTCCTCCTATATTATTTTCGTTGATTTCAATCAGATTTGATTTGAAAAGAAAACCTCTATGAATCTCATGTCCTGGTGGACAGCAAGATGTCCATGAGCCAACAATGTGCCCTCATGGCCAAGAAGGCCAATGGCATCCTTGGGTATATTAGAAGGGGGGTGGCCAGTAGGTCAAGAGAGGTCCTTCTCCCCCTCTACTCTGCCCTGGTGAGACCTCACCTGGAGTATTGTGTCCAGTTCTGGGCCCGTCAGTTCCAGAAGGACCTAGAACTTGAAAGAGTCCCAACGCTGGGCCATCAAGAGGTTCCACTCCAAGGGAGTAGAACATCTTCCTTGTGAGGACAGGCTGAGGCAGCTGGGTCTCTTTAGCTTGCAGAAGAGGAGACTGAGGGGATGATCTCATTAATGTTTATAAATACGTTAAGGGTGAGTGTCACGAGGATGGATCCAGGCTCTTCTCAGTGATGGCCAGTGATAGGACAAGGAGCAATGGGTCCAAGCTGGAACATAGGAAGTCCATGGGAATATAAGGAAAAACTTATGCACTGTGAGGGTGATGGAGCACTGGAACAGGCTGCTCAGAGAGTTTGTGGAGCCTCTTTCTCTGGAGACATTCAAGACCAATTAGGATGGGTTCCTGTGTGACTTAATCTAGGTGATCCTGCTCAGGCAGGGGCGTTGGACTAGATGATCTTTCAAGGTCCCTTCCAACTCCTGACGTTCTGTGATTCTGTGATTTATACAGCACAGTATATTCTTTGTTGCTGTTTGAAACCAAGCCATTGTTGTATCCTGTCATGGATTTGTCAGGATGCTGACATAGCTGAATGTTTCTGACTGCTCTTGAAGGACACCTATAACAATGTTTTTCTTGGGTTCAGAACTGTAACCTATTGCTTTCTCATTTTCATGCCATCTTGCTAATGACTTTTTATTGCAGCAGCACTGAAGATACTCTGGACTTTTTTTTTTCTCTTTACTAACACATACCAGAACAGTCTCTGCCACAAATTGTATCTGGAATTTATTTTGAAACCCAATCTGAACAGTTGGAATAGTCCTCAAAAAGGTCTACTCAGACTTTTTGTTATTTGTGGAAATGAAATTTATTTCAAAGAATTGATACTCTGACCACGGTTGAATGGCAGTCCAAATTGCATGTAAGTTGCAAAAGAAAAAAAAAAACAAAACCAAAGCATTTTGAGGTGATACATGTGAAATGAGAACTGTTAAACCAATAAATCATAGCAGCATTTACATGGGTTCGACCAAGGCATAGTTGGCCTACGTTTTCACCTGCGGCTCAGTTGGCTCAGAAGCTCTTCCCAGTCTGGGTAATGCTCATATTGGTGCCTGTGGGGCTGCAGGGTAAAGCACAAGTCTGAACAGTGTTAAGATTAAACTCTGCAGAGTTAGGATTTGCAAACATCCTACAAAGTGATGAGGTTAAGGTTAATGTCTCGATTCGCTTGTCAGGTTTATAGCTGGACCCCACACAGCACGGACTAGTGAAGCGCTGTGGACAGACTGGGAATAACCAACTGGATGCCAAAATGGCTTTAGGTTGCTTTTGCTAAGGAAGAAAAACAAAACATGTTTTATATTTGGAGCCAGATGTTACTACAGGTGGTGCAGAAGCTGTGGGGTAATAACCTGCAGGCTGCTGTGTAGTTGGAGGCATGCATAGCTAAGCACATATGCATAAAGCCCAAAGAATCAGACCACTATAATTAAACATTGATCACTGGGCACAAGAGGGCAGGCACCAGAAGGCATAGGCAACCAAGACTTGTGTTTCCTTATAGAATGTAAATAATGCTCTTTTGATATAGCATCAAAAACTTATCTGCTTTCTAGTTTTTTTTAAAGGAAAGGAACTTGTGAATTCTGTTTACTGCTGGCAGGGTACTACAAGTGTAAGTCACTTAGTACTTGGATACCTAGAGTGGCATGTGTGCTGCTTCACTACTCTGCGTGGTATCACTGGGTTAGAGCTGGTTGAGGGGGGTCTCCATGGGCTCTCCTGAGAGGGTGGCAGACTCGTCCATAGTCAGGGAAGCTGGCTTGTGGCCATACCAGAGCTTTGGGACGTTGCTAAGGAGCTGCAACAGTCCCTCACACAAGTGGCAGAAAAAAATGTTTGTTAAAGAGTTATATGCTGCTTTTTGTTGCTTCATTAAAATGTTTCCCTTCTAAGCAATTGGTCTCAAAGCAGCTATTTGCAGACAAATCTGTGAGCAATTTAACTTACTGCACTGCAGAGCTCACTGCAGCCGTCCTGGAATGACCCTGGGAGGTTGGAGTGAGCGAGTGCCTTGGCAGACAGCTCCCCCAGTGCTTTGTTTTGTGATTTTATCCTCGGTATTTTGCCTGGTTGTTTATGGTGAGGCTTTAAGGGAAAGAGATGATCCAAATGTTCATCAAGCAAACCACAGAAAGCAGCTAGGCCTGTGAGATCTCAGCAGCAGCACAGGATGGCCATCTTCTTGGAAAGTCAAGACTTGAGGCAGCGCAGGGCCTCAGCCTGGCCCTGAGAGGCTTTGCTCCATGGCAGGCTAGGACTTCCCAACCTGAGCTGGGCACTTGGATATTCAGCCTGTTAGTCACGCAGACCTGGATTTTATCCAGCTTCTGACACCTTAGCTGGAGCTTCCAATTGAATCACGAAGGGATTCAGGTACTCAGCATCTCACTGGATCAGGCCTTTGGTTGACTTCTTGTCTCTGCTGATGAAGTCTTGTACCCTACTCTTCAGCCAGGTGAAGGAACAAGAATATGTTTGGGGTTGGTTTTTTTTTTGTTTATTTGTTTGTTGTTTGTTGTTGTTGTTGCTGCTTTTAAAAGGAGATCCATGTTGCACTAGTCTTTTCCACAGCCTAAACATGGTGAATTCAGATGTCCTGCTTGGTAGCTTGGTCTTAACTAACTGGTCAACTCCTCACATTGTCTTGTGGACCACAGGGATTGTTTTGGTCAGTAAGCAAAAACATAGGCCTCATCCTACTGTGTCTGTCACTCTGAGCTGCTGCTTTCTTCTCAGATATGGGGCATGGTGCAGATGAGGCAAAGAAAAGCCAAACTTAAAACATAAAATGAATTGAAGCATCACTCCTCGGCAGATGCATCTTTCCAGTGAGACTGCCAGTGCCAGCAAAGACAGTGGGCTCAAGTCAGTGATGTTTGAGACTGTGTTAAGTCACTATCTTTTGGGTATGTTCTATGCTTACTTGGAAATGAAGAGGTAAGAAGTTGGGGCATTACATTTCTTATAATAATTCTTAGAGGAAGATTTTATCTCTCCTGGTGCCCCTGTGGCAGTTAGCTCTAAGCCTTTTGCTGAAATCTCATCTCCTCCCACTTCTCCAAGGACACTACCAGCACGTCATGAACCAGGGACAGAGTATTTTTCTTGGCAAAGCTGAGCAGAGAACTTCAGGAATTGTCTATTCAAAGCAAATAAGGGAGGATGTGAATGCAAAGTAAAATACTTTTTTCTGACTGTCACTCTGCGGGGATGCTCTTTTCATTCAATAAAGATAACTCAAGGTAAGGACTTGAGAACAAGTTACTTGTGATAAATTGCCTAAGGACACAGCAGCTGCTCTTTAGTGCCTATTACACATCCTCACTTCAGGGAGGTCTGCCTCTTTCCTTGGAGGCACTTCCCTTGCAGCACTGAGGAACTGCAGGAAAAGAAAGAGCAAACAGGGCAGAAAAACCCTCAGACAGCTGCCACAGAGAAGTTAACTGCAGCATGCTTCAAGTTCAAACCCTGATTCTCCATGCCCTAAGTCTCATGTCTTTGGCATGAACCATTTTGGAAATTGCCATAACTCAGGGTAAGTCTCTCCTGCCGAAGGGAAAGGGTGCCTCAGCAGACTGGGCAGCAAAGGGTTGCAGAGAATTTACCACCACCCTGTGACTGGGTCCCAAAGATGTAGGGGATGGCAAACAAGACAGTAGGATGCTTACAGGTATCTCCTGTATCTCCCTGGTGGGCAGGTGAGAAGATGGTGCGAGGGACCCAGGGTTAGCATGCCCACAAAACAGTTCCCTTCAGCTTCACCTGGTTGGCTTTGGGGGTCATTTAAAGAGTTTTTCTTAGGAAAGCGGTACCTGCCAGTCACAGTCAGGATGTGTCATTTTTGTTGTTTGCCAGGCAATGTGGAACTGTGGGTTGCCTTTACCTCTGTAGGATAGGGCAGGGGTGCCATGCAGTTTTTCCAGGGGCACACTGCACCCTTGCTGCTCCCACACACCCAACCAGCACTCACAGACACCCATCTGAGGCACCTGAATGTCCAGTGGTCAACCCTGTAAATCTCTGTAAGGGATCCACACTGCAGAGGGCAGCTACAGCCTTTGGTGACCTGTTCGTTTTGCTTCTTGGACTTGCCTCCTGGACTTGCCTTCCTCTGAGTTACCACAGCAAAGGGCCCACAGGGTGAACTGCAGAAGTAACTGGGTTTTGTCCAGTCTTTGGAGACTATCCTCATGTAATCCTGCAGCTCTGCTTGCGGGTTTGCTTTGATTACCTGCCAGGGGTCCACCAGAGGTAGTTGGGTCGCATCCATGTTAGTGCACAGGACTACACAGGGGGGTTAAAGGAATGGCACTGTTAGCTGCTGTAGTGACTGAGACAGCATTGCAGCTGTATGCCCTGGGAGCAGAGCCAAAGCACCACTATATCCCCCCAAACTGGGGAATGAATGAATTCCAGGTCTCTCTCCGACCTTCTTTAGGTATCACTTTCATCCACTGTGTCCCTGATATCAAGAGGACTCCAAGTGAAAGCTCATTGCTGAGCTTGACTGTTAGCCTTCATGTGGCCTCAGTGGAGACCAACATATCCCCATTCTTATTCAGTCTTCTGTCCATCATTTTCAACCCATTTTTCTGCTGGAAGCATCCAGTTACTCTGTAACACACCACCCATAGCAATAGCCCTGTTCTGCTGGTGCTTGACATCCCAGCCACACAACAGTTCTTCCTGGTGCCAACACCTCAGTTTCTTTCTTTTAATGATGTTTGAGTAGAAAAAAAAAATCTCGTTTTGGCAAAGACCATTAGCCTATAAATAATTGCTCTACTTCAGGGTGTCATTGAGCAACTGGTTTGTGATAATTTGGGGGAGACTGCAGCTCCAAACAAATTCTCTAAGTACACATTCTAAGAGACATGTGCATGAGAGCCATGTGCCTCGGCTGCAGACCTTCTCAGACTGAATTCTCCTCCACAGTCGCTGTGTGAAATGCCATCCATGGAGTTTATAAAAGCAGTCTGATACGGAGCAGTAACTCTGAGCAGCTTCTCTGCAGTGCTGGGGTCCAGGTGGTGATAAATCACCCACGTGCCCATTGCAAGGTTGGGCATTGGCGTGATGCGCTGTGCAGCGCAGTCTTCTGCTGATGAACTGCTTCCCACTGAGACCTGCCCCTCTCACCACTCTGGGCAGCTGGTGGATGCCTCCGTGGTGAGGAGCCGCAAGGGGATGAAAGCCAGGTGTTTTACCAGTTGTGGGTGCCCATGCTGGGATTCAAAGGGCTGTCTTCTTTTGGGAAACTGTGATGCTTTGATGAAGATGAACACAGACTCTTGAAATATTTCAAGTGTAGTTAAGGCATTTTTCTACTTTGTCATGAAAGCTCACTGGTTTCGCTTGGTTTAGCAAATCAAAGTTGCTTTCTGCAATTTAGCTATTCACCAGAAGATGGGGCTTAATGCCTTGTAAGTGAACTAGAATCGAAATAGTTTTTGCGAAGCCTTTTGGATCCGAGGCCTTGAACTGTGTCTGTTCTCCTGCCTGTTTTGCAGAGGAAATCCTTCTGGATTGGCATGACAGCTCCCCAAGCCATAGAATCTCAAACTTGTGAGCCTTAAATGGCCCCAGCCTGTCTGGTCCCAGAGCAATCTAATTGAGCCAAAATATCATCACCTAAGACACATGGAAGTCTAGAATCCTTGTCCCAAGAGAGAGGTGCATTGTATCCATAGAGATGCTACTGACTTCCTTGAAGTTTACCGTGAAACTGTTGGATGGGAGGGGAGCGTTCACCTTGTCTCTGTCCCAGTCCCAGCTGGCACCAAGCAAAGTACTAGGAGCCTGTCAGCTTGATTCCTACATGGTAAGTCATGATGCTGTGGTGAGCTCTTAAGGAGGCTCTCAGTGCTGCCTTGTGGAGTGTAGAGCGCTCCTGTACAGAGGTGTTAACTAGTCAGCTGCAATTATTATGCTGCAGCAGTGGGAGACCTTTAGGACAGCATGGACCCAAACCTCACAGTGCCTCGGGGACAAGCATCTCAGATACTGAACCTGAATCAATTCTCTGTGAGGCTGTGGCATAGCGACAGAGGTGGGTGAGGGGGTCTGCAGTGACCTGTGCTTCTAGGATGCCGCACAGCAATGGGCCACATGAAAAGCTTCCTGATTAGAGGCACAGTATTGCTCAAGTTCACTCCGGGTCGTGGTAGGTTGTGTTTAGGTAGGTAACTGGAAGCTGGCTGGCTTTGGCTAACTGCCTTACGGATGTGCTCAGGACTAAACCTTCATACTGAACAGCACTTGGCTGAAACCACAGCATCTCCCTCAGCCTTCCTCAGCTGTAGCTGAGGAGGAAGGACAGCTGCTGACACACAGAGCGTTTGACTCAGAACAGCCCTTGTTCACTGTTCCCAGTTTGGGTTCAGGTGTCTGTGGTGCAAGTTCACTTGCATCCTTTTCCTGAAGGATGTGAGTGGGATGAGGTGTTGACTCCTTCCCTGAGTGTGAACTTTCTACTGAATTTGGGTGACTAGAGCAGCTACTCTCTGTAGAGGCAACTCATGTTACAAACACAGGAATGTCTTTTTTGGGTAATACTAAAGTTTCACATAGAACAGTGTCCTGTCTTTGGTAGTGGCCAAAGGCTGGTCCTAGTTGAAGATGATAAGAATAGAGCAAATGTATGTTGATTGTTGCCTACATTACTCCTCTGACCAGCACTGATTTCCAGATGAGGGATACAGTGAGCTAGAGATGATGCCCTTATGCTTCCTTAGTAATTCTGATCCGTTCTAGTGGGCAGTATTCCTAGTTTGTCCTAAAGCTTAATTCCTGCCACCTCAGTTTAGAGGCCCTTTGAAAAACGTTTGGCTGCAGTGGACCCACTGGAAATCACTTCAGTGTTGAAAGCAACAGATTCCTTTGGTTAGCCGCCTAGCTGCTGGCAGCATTGATTAGTGGAGATCCAGTTCTTTCAGTTTTACACCATTCTGATGAATGGCACAAACTCGTTTGCTCGGGGTAGCAAAACCCAAGATGGGCAGTCAAAAAAGTCACCTATTGAATCAGAATGAATGGTTCAGAGTCTTCTCATGAAAAAGAAATTTGAAATAATTTTCTGTATGCTTTATTTCAAAACAATAGCCTTATATCCACTTCAGTTAGTGTGTGGGTTATTAACAGCGAAGATAAGTGCCACTGGGTATTGAAAACCTTCCTCCTCTGCATCCCGAAGATCAATCAATAGACTCACAGCAATATGGGCAATTAGCAGAAGTTAACCACAACTAAGGGTGAGGTTAACAGGCAAAGCCACTTGCTTGGGAAGTTCTTGAGACTAATCTGAAACACAGTGTTCCTGTCTGGCACCAGAGAACAAATCAAGCATTTCTCTTAGCTCTTAAAATCCATTTAAATGCCAGCACTCTCATGGGGAAAATTGGTTTCTGAGAAGGAGTTTGCATCAAAATTATATCCGCTTCCCTAGAAGAGAGTTGATTATCCTTTATTTTCATAACCCCTGTGCCAAGTATCCCAAGTATGAGGAAATGCTGAGTTCTGCATCCTACTTGCAGCAGTGGTTTCCCTTCAGGCACCCTCTGATCCTGCCAGAAAATTAGTGCCAGTTCCCCCTACAGAAGAGTTTGGACGGGGTACTGCCACTCAACACAACCCTGACTCTGAGGCACAGCAGCTCTAGACCTGGTCCTGCCAAGGCCCACTGGAAGCTGAAGTCTTGTTCTTCTGGCTGTTCCACAGCAGGAGAAAAGAGAGGAACCCTGCCAAGAAGTGCCTATGGCAGACAAAGGAAAGACAGACAGCAGTCAGAGACCAGAGACTGCTGAGAAATGACCACAATGTGGTGAGGGTTTTTCAAAGGTGGGTGCATGAAGGGGTAACCTAGATCACCCGTAAGTATAAATACAGAGGGAATTCATTAAGTCTCATGCCATCTATCTGCTTGGGTGTTCTCATTCAAAGTGAAGGTGACTCGGTTGTTGTTATTAAGCCAGTTCCAACTCACAATTTTAATGAATTCCAGTGAATTTTTCTGATTGTTCCAATGTGGACAGGCCATGGTCCAGCTCTCTTTTCCAAGCTGAGGATTGAGGAAGGAAGGATGAAAGGAAGAGGGGTCATTCTGCTTAGACAGTCAGAAATAAGAGAACCGAGTGCCTTGTTAAAGAGATGAAGCTTGAGCAGAGAGTCAGCTCTTCAAGCAATCTGTCACATGCAGAAAGTCTATTCAGGAGACAGCAGAGCAATGTCAAAGGCTGGGGGATGGTCACCTAGGAAAGGTCTGAAAGGTTGGAAAGTGGAGCCAGTGAGTGCTAGGAAGCAAGAGGGTGAAAAGAGAGAGTTATGAAAATGATTTTGAGTGATGCTCTGAAAGGAGTGGGGGGTGAGAGCAGACAAAACTAGAAAGGAGGGCTGTGAAATGGTGTGAAGAGAAATTACAGATTTTAAGAGAGGCTGAGGAAGAGGAAGAAAACTGAGACACAGAAACAGTCATATCCAGAAGAGGGAGGAAGGGAAGGGTGATATCCTGGAAAAGGACTGAGGGGACTTAGAGGAAGCTGGTATTGGTCTGCTGGACACAAAGAGCAGTGCTAAAGTAGATTTCAGCATCGCATCAAGTGGACCAATGAGTGAGCAGTCCATAGCAAAGGTGAGATCCACTTCAGAGAATACAAAACATAGAGCACAGCTGCAGGGCAAATCGAGGGGAAAGAGGAAAGATGCCACAAAATCAGTGGGTTCCAGTGTGGACGTGAGAGTTGATGAGGGTGCTGTTGGGAGGTAATGATGTAAGGGAAAGTTAAAGTCCAGTGGAGGTCACCCAAGAGTTACCACAGGACAGCAATGTCCTGATGGAGCAGGAAGAAGAGTTGGATGAAGTGGTGATGATGGGAATGAAGGGGTGGGTAAGAATGGAGACATGCTGGAATTAGTAATAATGAGAAGAAAAGCCCAGTAACTTCCCTCCACTTCCTCTCCCTGGAATACAGGAATGGACCTAGTTACTAAGAATGGAGTAAGAGGACCATGAGGGTGAAGAAATTATGAGAAGCTATGTCAGGATGAAACATAAAAAAGGGAGGAAATGTGAGTAGGCAGAGGAAAACTAAAGGAGGACAGTGCTGGAGAAGCCAGGGAGATGGATGCAGTTGGGGAAGGCCTTTAAAAATACTACTTGGGCTCTATGCTGCTTGCAGTTCCTAACAGAAATGGAGGGAAAAGCAGCCACAAAATGCTCAAACTGTCTCTATCTCTACCTCAGCCAGGCTGAGCTCCATCTCCCTTGTGGCACCTCGATCCCAACAGTCCACGCTCCACAGTCCCAGGCCAGGTGTCTCAAGTAAAAGTACTTTGTTCCTGAAGCAGAGAAAGGATGTCATCCATGCAAAGCTGAAGGATTAAACATCCTAAATAACACAAACACTGCAGAAGAGTTTTGACAGGGTGTCCCTGTGCTGTGTTTCCAAACTGGTGTTTCAAGTATGCAGAGCCATCACGCATTGGAAGAATGTCTCTGCTGAGGCAGCAGAGTTGTGCCCCTCACAGTGCAGTGGCCTCATAGTCAGCAAAGCATCCCCCTTGTTCCCAGGTCATGGGCAGAGCTGGAGCACATCATTAGCATCTTCCAGCCCCATCTGGCTGTCCCAACCATGCCTGGAGGACACGTTGCCCTCTGAGCTGTCCCCTGGGAGATTGTCCATGCAATACTGTGCCACTTTGGGGTCATCCACTTGAGCTTACAGGTCCAAGGGAGATGGTAACTGCACATTCAGGGAAACCTTTGGCCAGCAGGTCCTAAGAGCCATATATCAGCAGCAACTGCTGCCAAGCACTGTAGCAGAAATACCCAGCTCCTGAAGGGTGGCAGCCAGGGCTTGGGGTGGGGATCTGGCATTCCTCATGGCCCTGGTGACAGGAAGACCATTCATGAAGAAATCAGGCACAACCCTTCGGTGTTTTGGGGGTCAGCTTGTGCAACAGCAGCATTGTTTCCAGTCTCCAGGCTGACATGAGGATTTAGGCAATTGGGCTGCTTGGCAGGAGGGCTCTTTCTGAAGAGGGAGGAGATGCACAAGCATCTCAGTTCTGCAGGAGACTTATTTGAAGCGTATGAGAAACCAGGGGGGGCTCCAGCTAATTCCTGTATGCAAAATGAGTGGGATGGAGGCAGCCTTGGCCAGAATCCCCCTTTAAAGCTGGCCTTAAATAGCCTGTGCTGTGTGTGGGTCAGAGTGTTTAATAAGTCTGAGTGATGCTTTGTGTTCATCATGTAGCGTGTTGTAAAGCTGCTTGGAACCCTTGACTTGGAAAGATATAGCATCGATTCTATTTTTGGGTGGGGAGGTGAATTGTGTTTTTGGAAAGATCTCTTGACCTCAGAAAAAGTGAATTTGTTCTTCTTGTCTATCTAATTAATGAAAAGCAATGTCTGCTCAACACGCTTTCAATTATCTGTTTAAGTATCTGTTTAAGATAAACAACCACAAATAAAATATTTTAAGTCTTCATAAATCACCTTAAAGGTAAAACAATGTTTTCTTTTTCTTCCAAATGTCAGTTTGGAAGAAAATGTCAAGTTAATTCTAGGTGTTGAACACCACAGGCTCAAAGTCTCCTAACTCTCCAGATCACCATCTGCACCTTACCATGTTTTTGGGGTGCTGTTTCTGAGGGATAACATGACCTCAGTGATGTTACTGGCAGCGAAATCATGGGGCCAGGCTGTGGAGCAACTGGAAGGATTAGTCTTGACTAGTGAGATGCCTCTCTGCCTTGTAGCTGACAAAATCAAACACTAGTTTGAAATTCATTGCGCTGGGTGCCTGCCAGAAAATGCAGGGCAATGCAGTTTATGTGAATTCCAAGTGCTCTGAGCAGGGCTGAAGCTGGAGTAAACAATATCCTTAAAAACACCAACCCACTGTGAGAGCAAAGCAGTTGCATTCATTAAGGAAAAAGTTACCCCAAGCCATTGATCAATCTTAGTGTTTTTCTTGCCAAATAGTGGCATAACAATAGCCTGCTCTGTTAGCAGAAGGACCTCAGAGGAGGAATATGCTCTGCTGCTGTAAAAAATAGAGGTGCCTTCCCACTCCGGAGTGTCCAGGGCTGTGAATTTCTCAGAGGTGCCTACCAGGAATGGGCTGTCTCTTCCTCCATGATAGGGGAGCAAGAGGACCATTAAGGAAATAAGCTTGGACAAATCTCTAAATCAGCAACGTTTATATGAGTAAAGCAGATGTTTATTAGGGCTGGGACATGAATCCTCTGAGGATCTCAGAAGCATGCCTGATCTTCTCACAATCCCTGCATGTTCCAAGCCTGGTGAGACCCTTTCCTTACAGGACTGGAGCTCCCTGTCCTTGTCCCCAGCCTGGTCACTGTCACTGGGCCAGCAGCATGGTGCTTTCCTGCAATTGCTGCTCTGAGGTACTGGTCATGGTGTCACCAGGCAAAGAGGAGCAGCGAGTAAGGGCAGCCCCTCCTAATTTTTGGGAGAGATGTGTAGCTCCTCCTGTGGGAGTTACAGGGAGAACAGTGTAAATGAGTGTCTAGAAGTCCTAAACTCTCTGTGACATAGCCAAGCTGTCCTTCAGGGCCTGACCACGCAGCTTAGATGCCCTCTACCCCTTGGAGCATGATGAAAACAGATCTATTTTGGCAAAGTGGCATAGGTCAGGGGTTGGTGTAGACCCCCAGGCTCTATCTCTCCAGTGTCATGTCTCAGTGTTACCATCGGCTGCAATGTGGACACACAAGAGCCATGCAGGAACTGCAGCTTTGAAACGGTGTGCCTGTGATCTTCAATTGGCAGGGGGCTCAGTGTAGAGGGATGAGGCATTTTTTCCTGTTCTAGTGGCAGCCACAATCATGTTTACTTTGAAAGAACCCATGGTAAGAGTGGCCAAGATGACCACTTTTTGTTAGACTGTTGCCCACCAAGATGAAGCTTTCAGGACCCAGTATTTCTAAACATGACTTTTAGCACTTGGAACAGTCTTGAACCTGGTCAGCCAATGTTGCACCTCTACTCATCATCAAAGTTCATGTCAGTTAGTCTTTCTCCTGACAGTTCCCAGAGTCTGGACATTGGTGTCCAGGCATCCCATTGGCAGAAGTCCCAAAGCTCTGAGGACTGTGTCTTTCAGGCACTCAGTAGCACCCAGGTTTGACAAGCTTCAGGGATTGCTTCATCTACCCACCTTGCTTTACATTGAGTTGTCAGTCCCAGATCTGGGCTCAGGTTTTGAAGCAACATGCCAAAAGCACAAGGAACTTGTTCTTGAGGCTTTGAATGTAAATTTTGCAAAAACTTTCATAAGCAGCACTTAGATTCTGCTATTGTATTGCTGATTTGTTGCAGCATTGGAAGGTGTCTGGTGAAGCATCAAAGGCTATGGCTCTATGTGGCAGAATTACATCAACTCAGTGTCTCCAAGAGATGAGGAATGGGATCATGCCATAGTACTTTTACACTCACTGGTCTGACAAAATCACACTGTAGAGTGGCATAGTGCTATCTCCATATCCATAAACACTCAAAGGAAAATATCCATTCCCTGTAGAAGCTGAAGCGGTTTAACAGAGAGGAGTGGCAATCTCTTACTGCCACCCTGTATTTGGTTTGGGTGGCAAGACTTTGGTAGTGTTAAGAGCAGGGGAAGAATATGAGGAGTCCTTGTCCTGAGGAGGAAGGAGCAGCAGGGACAAGGAGGGATGAACTGACCACAACCCCATTCCCTGTCCCCCTGTGCCGCTTTGGGGGAGGAGGGAGAGAAATCGGGAGTGAAGTTGAGCCTGGAAGGAAGGAAATGGTGGGGGGAGGTGTTCTAAGGTTTGGTTTTATTTCTCTTTACCCAACTCACACTTGATTAGCCATAAATTAATTTCCTCAAGTTGAGTGTTTTGCCCATGACACTATCTTGTGAGTGATCTCTCCCTGCCCTTACCTGAACCCAGGAGCCTTTCATTATATTTTCTCTCCCCTGCCCAGCTGAGGAGGGGAGTGAAGAGCAGGACTTGGCGTCCAGCCCACCACACACCCACTGTCATCACCTCAGATAATTAGTGTCTACAAAGGCAGAGTACTGGAAACGGAAGATGCAGAATCAGGATTTGGAGGCAGATGCTACCACCATAGTAATAACGGACACCCCTCCTGAGGCAGAATGATAAAAAAGCCAGAAAAATACCCAATGACAGAGTCTTAGAATAAGTAGACTAATATAACTAACTTCTGGAGGTGATAGACTAGGGTTCTGTACCTTCCCGATGCTGCAACTCCAGGAACCTTCAGTTCCCAGCATGCTCTCACCATAAAACCATTGGCCTGAATGAAGCTGCGGTGCTTTCCAACTGTTCTGCTTCATGTGGTCAACTCAGCCTTCACCAAAGCCTTCCTAGCTGGGTCATCTGACCAGCTGTTTCAAAAGCCATTTTCACAGGCCTTGGTGAAAGGTGTGTTTAAATGGGATGTGCAGGCAGAACGGTGTCTGCTTGAGGCAGAAAGTTGCAGCTCATGCTGTGGCATTTGGTGCCACGGGGCTGGAAACCAGCCTGCTTTGCCTTGACTTTGTGAGAAGGAGGAGCTGCTCAAATAGACCCCAACAGAAGTAGTGCTGGGCATTTTGCCCCTGAAAGTCACAGAATCATGGAATCCTTTACTTTGGAAAATACCCTTAAGATCATCAAATCCAACTGAAGTGAAAGCATCTACATTTCTGTAGGAGAATGGCACAGAGAAGGTTTCAGACATAAACCACTCAAGAAGCAAGGCATGCCAGCAATGCAGCTGCCTGAAGAACCTTACTTGTTTATGCACAGGCATTTTTTAATGACATAATCTCCACTTCTTTAGTTGTGTTTAAAAGAGTCTACCAGATGGGCACACGAGAATTCAGACTGCACCGACATTCGCTTGGTAATTTCATTTAACTTAAAAAAAAAAGGTCAATTTATTCCGACAGATTTTTTTTAACTGTATCTACAAGTTGATTTGGGTAAACACCCCAAATATGTTCAAGAATATGGGGCTGAACCATTTTAGTATTAAAACAATGGAAATCTTTCTGTTTGTTTCAGTGGGAGGGTTATCAAAGCATGTAGATGGAAGCAATTAACAAATAGATTAAAAAAACTGCAGCAAGTGATCGACTGCCAGAAGAGGAGGCAAAATTCAGCAAATAAATTATTGGCTACTAGTGATTTGCTCATAACAAGTATATATTCTACAGTGTCTTCTTTTTTCTTTAAGGGAAGTTTTATTTTATATGACGCGACTATAGGTGCTTCTCCCAACCTGTGCATTTGCCCACGTATAAACAGGACAACCTGAAAGTAAGAGGAGTGGTTGCCAGGTGCTCACAGGAATTTTACATGGCTGGAAGGCATTTCTTGGCTCTCTTTAACCTCTTTTCTCTCTGTTACTGGCCTTCAACAGGATTGCACACTTCAATCACAAAAGTATTACATGATAAACATGCTTAAAACTCTTATGTTTTTCTGTTATGTTTACAGAAAACTGATATTTCTGTTCATTCTGAAGGAAAATAGATGCTCATGCCTCTAAATACTTCTTGCACTTTGTGCAGGTTTAGTGTTAAACAGATGCCAAATGTTTAGAGGACAAGGGTCTCAAGTAATTTAAACAAAATATTGCTGAGTGATGATCACCATTAGAATAAGCGGTCAGAAACCCCCTTTGCAATGTTTAATGCAGCATTCCTACTTTCTTCTGCATAAGTAATGCATATGTCACTGGAATTTAGTGAAAGGCTGCTGGCCTCTCAGGGATCCAAAGCTGTGGCTTGTGTGGAAGCAGTCTTCTTAGATGCTTATCGCAGTGGATGCGACTGTGGCAGCCGGGTGCTAAACCACACCTGTATTGAAGCCCATGCTGCCACATCCATCCCTGTAACTGATGCTGGGGCCAAATCCTGCTTATGGCCAAGCGAGTGACACCCAGTGCTCTGGACTGTGGAGGGGGGAAACTCTCTATACAGAACCCTTGAGTCTGCCTGTAAATGCCTGGGCAATTCGGCTTAATAAAATTCTTCCTTTATATGCATCTGTCTCTTCTATTTGTAAACCTGCCTCTCTCAAGCCGTAGGATCAGCACTTCTACCCCAGAGGCTGCAGCTACCTTTCCTTTGCATTAACGACAAACCTTCTAGAAGCCGAGCGAATAAGTTTGTTTGCCAAATGCAAAAAGCCATCTCATTAGCAGACCCCAAAAGAGTATGAAAGGAGGTGAGGCTCTGCTAGATTGTGCCAGCTGAGGATCTGCTCCAGTGAGTATTTTAGAAACCCAGAAAGCTGATGTGCTGCATCTTCTCTGTTTGGGGATTCACCAGCAATTATTCTTTTGGCCTCATGTGGCTTGAACGAGAAGCATTTACATAAACAATAGAGAAAATATCAGTGATCCCAAATATCCCTGGCCTCAGTTTGGGCTATAATTTAATCTTAGATGTTACAGTAATGTCAGCTGGGCTAATTACAGAAAATGCCTTTCCTGCAAAAACCCAAAACAAATTCCACATTACCATAGGAACAAGTCGATACTCATTGAAACATGGTCGAAACTCTTGGTTGATTTCTGAGTTTGTCACAGTCTCGATGGAATTTTGCCTTTTCAATGAAGAACCTCTAAGGCTGTGCAGCACACACAGGTGAGCAGGGTGGGTAGTTTCATCCAGACAGATGGCTGCACTCCTGCATGTTCAGTCCTCGGTCTCCCCTGGATGTACTTGCACTGAGTGAGCTGTGAAGAAACAACCGAGGGAAACATAAAACCTTTCAGATTTGGGAACTCTGAAAAAATAGGTACATATATAACATGTATAGCATTTTCTCTCCAGATGGAGACTGCACTGTTGTAACCTTCTCAGAGCCATCATTTAATAAGCAGCGAGTGGGCTGGAGCCTGCTGAGTGATATCAGCTCCCACGGAGGGTTGCCTTCATTGCCTCTGCTACACATGACCAGCCTGGGGTAGATGGGGGGACATGTGGGTGCGGGAGGGGCATACCAAGACTGTGCCTCCTGCCTTGCCAGCTACCATTTGCTCCTGAGAGTATGCTCCGGTGTCCCTGTCAGAGAGTACTGTCATGGCCTCATTGCCCAGTATCTACATCCCAAATGGTACTATGTTCAGCAAGACCTTCCTCACACAGAAATGCTCCCACTCCAGACTTTAGGCAGGATTTGAATTCCTATAATGCTGAGATCCCAGGCTCTGACAGATCTTCACCCAGTTCTGTTTGCTAAAGCTTTTGACCAAATATCCAGATCTCTCGGATTGGGTGGGTATTTTTCCCCTAGCTGTCACACCTTGTTAGTGGAGTTTACTCTCCCAAACAGCTGCTTTCCCATGTGAGAACTGCACATGTAGTTAACTAGTCAGTGTTCAAGTCAGTCATTGATTCATAACCCTGACAATGCCTTTCAAAGTTGGACTCGGGGTGCAGGTGGCATTTAATGTGCAAGCAAAGCTCAATACCCCACTATCGCACTTCAGGCCTTGTCCTTGAGGAGGTCCCTGAGGAAGGAGGGTATCAAAGCTGAGGTGGGATCATGAAGCAGTGATGCACAAGCAACAGGGTCAGCAATCAGAGAGAAAAGGGAGGAGAAAGTTTCAATGTTCCTCGTTTCAACATGGAGCAAACAGGCAGCAGTGTATTGGACGGGTGGTTGTCAGATATGCCTTACCTTGAGCTGTCTGAAACCCTATCATCTAGAGACTTTTTTTTAATACACTGCTTTGTTTTTAATAAGCCTCTCCTAGGCTGTGGCAGTCAAGTTCAGGGAGGAAATATTCCAGGAGTGTTGAAAGACCCCCACATCTGCGAGCTGGGACTGGCTCCTTTGGTTTGTCACGGTGTGCCTATGCCAGTGTGCAATTTGGCTCCTGCTTCACTTCTGGCCTATAGCCCTCCCTTTGTGCCTAGCTTCTTAAATCCCAGCCCACTCCCAGGCTCCCAGCTGGGGTGTAGTGATCACCTTGCTCTGAAACAAAGCCCAGGTGCAGTTCTTTAGGGTGCTGCCCCATGCCCTGTGTGGATGTGCACACTCTGGGTTTGGCTCTTGTGCCCCACAGAGCCCTCCAGCACTACCCCCACTGTAACATCACCAGGGTACACAGCCCACATCACTCTTCTATCAAAGCACCACTCGACTCACCTGTTGACACCACAGACAAAAACATGCATGTGTAACACCCGGGACCCAAAGGAGCAGTGGAGACACTGCCTGTGTTCTTGGGTGGTCAGGGGTGTCTGAGCAGCTTGGGTGGGAGGGCTGGAGCAGCAAGTGGGGTGGGAATCCTTGGAGCAGGAATGTCCAGTGGCAGGGATGTAGGATGAGGTTCCAGAGTTGGATGTGTGCCAATACCCCTGCAATCAGCCATGCACTCAGTGCAGCAGCATGCCAGGATGGGTGTCTGGGCAGAAGCAGGTGCGGAGCTGGCACCTGCCAGATTCCTGTGCAAAGCTGGCACGTGCTATTTGCCTTTCTTTGAAATGTGCTGTTCTTGTTTGATCTCTTTGGGTTTTTTGGGGGTTTTTTGGTTTTTTTTGTTTTGTTTTGGGTTTGTTTGTTTTGTTTTTACCAGAAAATGTGGTGTTTATTTTTCTTAGTGCATGCAGAAACTCTTGTATCTCACCTCTCTCTCCATAGCAGGCAAGACCGGTAATCCCTCATGTCCCTTTCTCCCCTCCCTTGTTTTTCTTCTCAGTTTCTGCAGCAAAGGACCCATTATTGACTGCTGTGAAAATACATCTCACCTGCGACAATGCAGCAAAGTGCAGATGGTTCTCAGGTTCTCCTCCCACCCCACTGGGGTGGGAGGAGAACCTGAGAAGTCTGATCAAGAAGTGCAAGACTGGACCAAAGCAAAACCCCCGGCCAGATGTGGGCCCAGGGAAAGAACAAGGGATGGTATGCAGGTGAACAACCCTGTGCAGAAGTCTTGTACGGCCATTTGTGTTCCAGCTGCAAGGGGGTGGAGGGGTACCCCCGGGCCTCTCCTCGCAGCAGGAGAACCAGTAGTCACATCTCCGCTGCAGAGGAGCAGCACCCACGGGCTAGGGCAAGGGAAGGAAAAGCCAGTGAGAGCAAGATCACTGTGCCAACTGTGCTCCCCCAGGAGAGGCTTGGGCAGGACGAGGTGTCCGTGCTGCCCCATGCCTGAGCCCAGCCTCAGGTGCCTCTCCATTGCTTGGGTAGGAGCTCAGGTGTGGGCGGGAGGGAAGGACACGCATCCTCTACATGGCGGCAAGGTGAGGGGCAGGGGCTGAATACCCACCCGGGCTGCGAGGGCGCAGTGCCTCAGGGGACGAGCCAAACGGGAGCAGTACGGTGTGTGACACGCGTGGGACAGCTGAACCCCCCCATTCCCCGGGTGCTGCGGGCAGGCTCACGCCTCGGAGAAGTTTTCTGGAGGAGCCAGGTGAGCACACGCAAGGGCAGGGGATGCTGCTGGGACCGACGGCCGGGCCGGGCAGCGGGGGCCGGGCGGGCCGGCGGCGGGGTTCCGCGG